>CM019155.1:116242458-116500636 GCA_009733165.1 Naja naja
ACAATAAATTACTTAACTAAAATAAGATTAAATTAAACAAGCCAAATTCGACTAAAACCCATTACTAATTTAAAATATAAAACCACCCCCGAGAGGTCAGCACAGCCCGCCTGTTCAAACAACCAGGTTTTTAAATCATGGCGGAAGGTGTGGAGGTCAGGGGCCAAACGGAGCCCCAGGGGTAGTTGATTCCATAAAGTGGAGCTGCTACAGAGTAGGCCTCCCTGGGACACCGCCAAATGACACTGAGTCACAGATGGCACCCTCGAAGTCCCTGCCTATCATACAGGGGTGGTTGGTGTTCGATGCCGGCAGGAGACACTCCCAAATATCCCGGACCCATGTCTTGTAGACTTTGAATGTTAATACCAAAACCTTGAATCTCATCCGAGGGCAACTAGCCAGCAGCTTCACGCAGGAGGGGTGTAACTGAGCGTATACCGAAGGCTCCCATCACAAGAGCCGCATTCTGCACCAGCTGAAGCCTCACGGATGGTATGCAAGGGCAGTCCTAAAGAGAGAGCGTACAGTAGTCGAGTCGGTGACAAGTCTCTGAGTGACCGTGTGCAGGGCATCTCGGTCCAGATATGGGCATAACTGGCAAACCAGCTGGACCTCAGGCCCCTGGTCACGGCTCCCACCTGCTCTCTTCCAACCTGAGCCGTGAATCCAGAAGGACCCCCAGGTTCGCGCCCTGTCCACGGGGCAACACCTCTCCCCATGACCAAAGGTGGAATCTCCTGACTGGACCGAGATGCCAGTATGCACAACCACTCTGTCTTGGCCGGATTGGGCATGTTCCTGTCTATCCAGATCCAGACCGTGATCCAGATAATGGGATATCATGGAGAGGGCATCACTGATGTGGCCTGGGGTAGAAGTAACTGCGCATCAGCGTACTGATGATACTTCACCCCAAAGCCACGGATGATCTCACCCAATGGTTTCATATAGATGTTGAACAAGAGGGTGGCAGAGGTCCTCACCCCTGGGGACCCCCAAGTGAGACCTCTTGAGTCGACCCCTGCCCCCTGCCAACACCGATTGCGAGCGTCCCAAAAGGTAGGAGGAGAACCACCATAACACAGTGCCTCCCACTCCTAGCCCCTGGAGATGCTGCAACAGGATACCATGGTCGATGGTATCAAAAGCCACTGAGAGGTCTAACAGGACCAGGACAGAGGAGAATCCCCTGTCCCGAGCCCTCCAGAGATCATTGACCAGCGCGAACAATGCTGTCTCTGTGCTATACCCGGGCAGGTAGTCTGCTTCCTCCAGGAAAAGTGGAAACTGCTGAGCCACCACACTCTCAACAACCTTCGCAAAAGCAAGGTTGGAGACCGACAAAAGTTGTCAATTTGGCTGGGTTCAGGGCAGGCTCTTCCAGGAGGGGCCTCATCACTGCCTCTTTCAAGGCGACAGGGAATGCACCCTCCCTTAATGAAGTGTTGACCACTGCCTGAGCAGGCCGACATGACCTCCCTGGAGGCATATACCAACCAGGAAGGGCACGGGTCCAACAAACATGTGGTGGAACTCAGCCATCGCATAATCCTGTCCACTTCATCCTCAAGAACAGGATCAACTCAGTCCAGATTACTGGCCAGACTACTTGCACCCCCAACATCAGACCACTGCACACTAGAGTTCAACCCCTCCCGGATCCGAGCAATCTTATCCAGCATATATTGACCAAATTCCTCAGCTCTACCCTGCAATGGATCCACCACAACCCCTGGCTGTAGGAGAGAGCCGGTGACCCTAAACAGGGCAGCTGCACGGTTATCTGTGGATACTATGAGAGCGGAGAGATAAACCCTTCTTGCCACTTTCATAGCTACCAGGTAAGTCCTAATATAGGCTCTTAACTGGGCTTGGTCAGAGCCTGAATGGGTCGACCTCCACCTGCTCTCTAAGCCCCTTCTAGTTATGTTGGTGATCTCTTAGGCCTTTACTTGATTGAGTGTTTTCTCTATATGTATTTATATTTTTAGGAGGAAAACAAGGTCCTTCATTAGTTTCATTTTCTGAATTATCCATCCCATGTCTATCCATGGTTATCCTCCCAAGTTTTTCTACAGTATTTGGGTGGCTCCTAGCATACTTTGCAAATGATTATTTCAGGCAGTCGACCTTATTTATGACAATTGACAAAAGATCATATATTAAGTTTACAGTTTGAGCTGTAAGCAAACATTGTCTGGAGAGGAAGTCTGTCACATTTTCCCTCTTTAAATTTGTTACATTTCCCTCCTGAGCAGAGAAAGCTCTTGCTGGGCTCCAAGGATGGGGGCCACTCTCCGAGAGGGAGGAGGATAGCTCTACACACTGTTTTCCTTCCAGTTCGGTTTGTAAGTCCCTTTCCAATGAGTCACATAAATTAAATTTATCTGATAAGATGCCTGTGAATGAGTTACTTACTGGAACAGACTGTCTGTTTGCAATATAATCTTCCATTTTTTTGCTGCTTCAAAGGCTTGGATAGACTCTCTGCTGCAGAGTGCTGTCTCTTCCTTCTTTTCCCCATTCAGGTTTGTTAAAACCGGTTTTTTCTGGAATTGGATTTCTGCAACATGGAGCAAACTCAAACAGAAGTCTTTCTGGAATTCTGATGTGACCAACCACTCCTTTTGTGATATTGTGACTTGGGCTGATTAACTGATTTATTAGATTTAGAAACTGCCTGACTCCAAAATAACCACAGATGTGTTTGTTAAACACTTTCTGATGACAAAAATTATAATCACTTTTCAATATTGGCCTTTCTTTCTTCCTTCCTTCCCCTAGTTCTTTCTCAGGTAGCAAAAAAGCAATATTTCTCAGGAAAAAATCTGTAGGGAAATATGTGAAAATAATATACTGGAATAATTCTGAAAAATAGCTGTCTACATAGTTGTATCTTCAGGGAACTATCACTTGTTCTCAGGAATGTCCTTGAGATTACTGTACATTATATAAAGCATGAATGATGAAAAAAATCATGTTCTTTGGAACTGTCCTTGATATACCACCAGACACACATTAAAGAAACCTTTAGTTCTGATGCAAGGTTTAAGCACAGTATTATAGTATCTTAAATATTAAGATACTAAATATTAAGATACTGTGTGGTGTGCATCCTTAACAGCATCCAATGTAATAATATATTTTGATAAATAAGAAGGTGGAATTTAGTCAATAGATTTCCATAGTGTGCTCAAGTTAGGAATTATTTTTAAAATACACAATTTTCCATGAGTTTTAGAGAGGCAGAAAGGGTAAGAGGACAAAGCTTGCACCTTTTATCCACAACTTTAAAGAAGACTTTGGTCCCCTCACGTCCAATTTTGCCATAAATTCATTAATATAATAGGAAGAAAATGGAAGGAGACGTTTACCATTAAGCAAAGCTAATGTATAGGACGTGGAAAAAATACTGCTTATCTGTCCAAAATCTTTATGCCGAAGTCACATATTGTGTGCTTGTCAGGACTAATGTGACATTTCTTTTGAAAAGACCTAATTGTTTCAGAAGAATTCCATTCAACTGTTCCACTATACCTAACAAAATTAGATCAAAGCAAAATAGATATGCCTATTAAAAAATAAATCCTATATTACTGGTATTCATGTTAACAGGTAAGTGTATAGAGCCAAACTGTATTAAAATAAGGCATGTTTTAGCAAATTTGCAAACTAATGGACAAAATATGTTCATATCTGGAATCCATGTTATCTTTTTAAAAATGTTTGTTACTTATTGCAATGACAACACTAAAGGCATACCGTAGCTTGTTTCTAAATGTAAGTTTTGGAATGGGAGTAATATTTTACATTATAGTATAATAAATGCTCTAAAAACTATTGAAAAGTTTGAAATGCAATGCAATATATTGCTATGATATTTAGTCATAACGTAAATAACAGTAGTAATAATATGATTTGGTATTAGATTCTTGTAATACTCTGGAGTGTTCACAAAATAAACTTGAAAGTCTCTCTAAATATTTATATTTATTTACAGAATATATTTCAAATCATGATTACCATTATTACATTATATGCTTTCAAATGTCTCAGAATACTATAAGCTTTATTTTACAAGCCATATGTATGATTGCATTTTAAAGATATGCATTAACTGGTATCCAGAAAGAAAAGCTAAACTAAAGCTTTTAGTTTAGGAAATTCTCTCCTGGTTTAGTTCTAAATCTATTATCTGGAAGTCTTATTTATATTTATTAAATTGCTCTTTGATTTGATCCCTGAATGAAGGCTTACAGGTTGTTTGTTATTTAATATTTTTCATAACATTAAAGAATTAAAAGCATACCAGATAATACCCATCAACCATATACTAAAAATCCAATCCTGGTTAAAATATTCTCTGTCTTTTTTTTTCACCCTCCCAAACCAAATGCACAGTACAAAAAATGTCTGAAATTTCAACTCTTCAACAGAAATAGGAAAAAGAACTTTGCCATGTCCTGAAATTTGTATTTCAGTATCACAAGCTAAGATATGCATTGTTAATTAACAAATGAGGACTCTTCAATATCAATTTATGGCAGTTTCACAGATGTAGAATATCAATAGAAGTTACATTATGTTAAGAAAAATATAAAAGTCATTGAAGTATGTAGAAACTATACCTAAGACAGATATTTTATTATGTTTATATGAATAGCAGATAAAATCACATATAGAAAGAAAATCAAAGTCAGAGCAATCCATCTTTCTTTTCAAATGCTATGGTAGTGGTCAGTGACAATGTTTCAGAAATGTATTACTTATTGAAGTTTTAACACAGTCTTCTAAAAAAAATTATGTGAGATGACAAAAAAGGAAGAGGAATTGCTGTGGCCAAACTGGAAAAAAAGAACAATTAACATTTTCCAGTTTTTCTGCTGATAACTTCTCAAATAAACTGGTGCACTTGACCTAATGTCAGATATGCACCCTCCCCAACATCTTTGCCTGCATTTTAAATATACATTTTAATTGTAGTTAAATTGCAGTTTATATTTAAGTTGGTTATAGTTGATGACATTAGTGGATATATTGATTTGACCTACAATAATTTACTTACCAGTTTATTGCTGAATGAGTTTATGCATTTGCCTTTCATGAAGCACTTATATTATGATTAATTTAAAATGTGCTTAGTTCTTTTTCTATTATTATTATTATTATTATTATTATTATTATTATTATTATTATTAAATCTTTAGTGAGATTCACAGCCTTTGGGGCTGATTGGTAGCTCAACAGCTCGAGTCCTAACCAAGGACCTAGGAACTGTTAAGGTAGCATCGGAGGATATAAGCTGTTCCAAGTAGGGTGATTTTTTGTAGAATCAGGGTATTCAAATCTGATAAATTCAGAATTTCGAAATAGTGAGGCCATCCTTTAGGTATTGATCCAAGGGCTCCAGTTACAATTGGGATAACATGCAATTTCTTTTTCCAAAGTTGCTCAACTTCAATTTGTAAGTCCCAATACTTTGTGATTTTTTTTGCTGCGTGTCTTCAATTCATGCATCACCAGGTATTGCAATGTTAATGAATTATTATTATTATTATTATTATTATTATTATTATTATTATTATTATTCAGTGAAAACAGTGATGAACACATTGGAGAATGCAGAATTATACTTCTCACATGAAATTCATAATTATGGGTTTTCCTGAACTTCCAGAGCATCAGTCAACATTGTTTGCAATATTTGCCACTATCTACCTTCTGACTCTGATGGAAAATTTCCTCCTGATGTGGACCATATGTTTCAACAAGCAGCTTCACACTCCCATGTACTTTTTCTTAGGAAATCTTTCTATTTTGGAAGCCTTCTATGTCTCAGTTACAATGCCCAAATTATTCTCCATCCTCTGGTCAGGGGAAAACACAATTACTTTCCAAGACTGCCTTGTTCAGATGTACTTTTTTCTCTCCTTGGCATCTTCTGAATGTTTTCTCTTGGCAGCAATGGCCTATGATAGATATTTGGCAATTTGCTATCCACTTCATTATGTTTCCCTTATGAATCATAGAAACTGTGTTTTCCTGACCATGGCTTCCTGGCTTAGTGGCTTCCTAGCATCCATTCCATCCGTAGTGATGATCTCCAGGTTGCAGTTCTGCCATGAAAATACCATTGGACACTTCTTCTGTGACATCTCACCTTTATTGAAGTTGTCTTGCACAGACACTTCAACTATTGAGGTTCTGGATTTTGTGGCAGCATTAGTAGTCCTTATAACATCAGTTGTTGTGACTGGCACATCTTACATATGTATTTTTTGTAGAGTTGCAAAACTTCCTTCCAGAAAAGATAAGAGCAAAGCTTTTTCCACATGTGTCTCTCACCTAACAGTTGTCTCTATGTTCTATGCTACTACCATATTCATGTATGCCCGACCTAAGGCAATTGGAACATTTGACTTGAACAAACCAGTGTCAATTCTCTACTCAGTGGTAGTTCCATTCCTCAACCCAATTATTTACAGCCTCAGGAACAGGGAAGTAAGAAAGACCTTGAGCATTGCTATATATCAGGTGATCACTTTCTCAGGATGTTTTCTAACTAAAAGATTAAAGTCACTGTCAAAGTGATAAAGCTATTGTCAAACTGATATGTATCACAGTTTATCTTTTGCAACAAGTATTCCTTTCACTGCCACCAAAATTGACTTACCAACTTATATAATTCCAAACATTTTACAATCTGAACAGTTTATTTTGCTTCAACAGATGTATGTCAATAACTGAAAAGGTGATTTGAATATTTTCTTTGCTATGGTATGTTAAAATAATTTGGGAAACAGGAGGAAAGCCTGCAGACTAGATAACAGCATTTCTCCTGCCCCCCCCCCAGGTCATTTCCATATACAATCATATTTTTAAGACTTTGTATTACATATTGTAGAAAGTTAACACCCATCCCTCTCTTAGAAGAGTGAAATATTCTAGGAAATATTAAAAAGGCAGAATATTATATTTCCCCAGATGAGAAAAGGAGAAACATGTCTTTAAAGCAGCTCCCTGCAGCTCCAGGGTGATGGGATTAAGACATGGCCCTCGGAAACTGATAGAATTACCCATCTCACCATATGACATCTGGGAAGATTACATCACCCAACAGGACTCAACCAAACTTAGCACACATGCAACCTACAAAACTAGCTATGACCCCTGACAGTGGCCCTGTCTGCCATTAAACCTTGTTTCCAAGCAACTTCCATGAATCCAGTATCTTTTTCCCACTTGGAACTGAACCCAGAAGGCTATTTCTTTCAACACTAGGCTCAGGCATAAGAAATAAAAAAATTGCTACAAAGTGCTCTTATATTATTGAATTATTCACTACTAACTTGGGGCTGAAGATTTTACTGAACTCCAACACTCAGTATACATAGGTAGACTATGTATTCGCATTAAGCCAGTTGGGAGTCACATCTTCTTATTTTATGCTAGATGGTTAAAAAAATAGCTTATTTATTTATATTACTTTGTTTAACTTGACTATTGTATTGATAATTTATTTTTTATATTTCTAACATTGTCTATCATATTGTCAGAGTATTCATTTACTGGCAGACACATATTTAACAGAGTCAGTGAGTAGGCATAGTAACAGACCAGCCAATGGGAGCTGACCTGGAAAGTGAAACTAGAAGTTCTCTCTCTCTGTTTTTGCTTTGGCTACTGAAGTTGAGTTACTTGCAACATGTTTACTGCTGTTTGAGTTTGCTCCATGTTGGAGAAATCTACAACTGGTTTGAAAAATTTACTTAATATATTTATAAAGACGTTAAATGAAGCATCAGCCATCTGTGTTTATTTTTCTGGTGCTAAATTGCTGCAAAAACTCTGAACACATATTGCTCTGATAACTTTTTAAATAATGATCTAAAAAACTACAAGAATAAAATTTGATTTTTCAGGCCATAGTCTAATTGCTAATCTTAAAGCAAAGCCACACTGTAGCAAGGAAGAATTCAAAACATTTAATTGAACTATGCAAATCTCTTTCAAATATCATTAGAGCAAAAGGATATCATTCTTTATTAAGTTATATAAAATTGCATAAATTTCAATTTTGAATAGAGAACTGATTTGCAACAAATTCTATTAAGTAAGTTTCGGGCCACCCGCTCTCTCCTTCGTATGGGAGAGGGGGCGGACCTATTGCAGGGAAGGGCTGAGAAATTTGGTCAATATCTGTTGGATAAGATCGCCTGGATTCGGAGTGGATTGTCCTCTGATTTGCAGTGGTCTGAGGAACAGGGTGCAAGCAGTCTGGCTAATGTGATCTGGGATGAGTTTGATCCTGTTTCCGAGGATGAAGTGGACAGGATTATGCGGCGTCTGAGCTCCACCACATGTTTGTTAGACCCGTGTCCTTCCTGGTTGGCTTATGCCTTCAGGGAGGCCACCTGCAGTTGGCTCTGGGCAGTTGTCAATGCTTCACTGAGAGAGGGTGTTTTTCCCTCTGCCTTGAAGGAGGCGGTGGTGAGGCCCCTCCTGAAGAAGCCTGCCCTGGACCCGACCATGTTAGACAACTTTCATTCAGTCTCCAACCTTCGCTTTTTGGTGAAGGTTGTTGAGAGTGTGGTGGCTCGGCAGTTTCCACTCTTCCTGGATGAAGCGGACTACCTGGATCCATACCAATCGGGCTTCTGACCCGGTTTCAGCACGGAGACGGCATTGGTCGCGCTGATGGATGATCTCTGGAGGGCGCAGGACAGGGGTTTTTCCTCTATCCTGGTCCTATTAGATCTCTCAGCGGCTTTTGATACCATCGACCATGGTATCCTTTTGCACGCCTTGGGGGTTGGGAGTGGGGGCACTGTTCTTCAGTGGTTCACCTCCTACCTCTCGGGCAATCGCACTGGTGTTGGTAGGGGGCAGAGGTCGACCCTGAGGGTGCTCTCTTGTGGGGTCCCTCAGGGGTTGGTCCTCTCCCCTCTTTTATTTAACCTCTACATGAAGCCGCTGGGTGAGATCATCTGTGGTTTTGGGGTGAGATACCATCAGTATGCAGATGACACCCAGCTGTACATCTCCACCCCGAACCAGATCAGTGTTGCCCTCTCCCTGATGACCCATTGTTTGGATGCGATACGGATTTGGATGAACGGGAACATGCTTCGACTCAACCCGGCCAAGACTGAGTGGCTGTGCATACCGGCATCTCGGCCCAGTCAGGAGTATCCATCTTTGGCCATAGAGGGAGAGGTGTTGCCCCCTGTGGATAGGGCACAGAATCTGGGGGTCCTCCTGGATGTATGGCTCCGGTTGGAGGAGCAGGTGGGGGCCGTCACCGGGGGGGGGCTTTGCCCAGCTCCGCCTTGTTCGTCAGCTTTGCCCATTTCTGGACCGAGATGCCCTGCGCACAGTCATTCATGCCCTTGTCACCTCTAGACTCGACTACTGCAATGCTCTCTATTTAGGACTGCCCTTGCATACCATCTGGAGACTGCAGCTGGTGCAGAATGCGGCCACGCGGGTGGTGATGGGAGTCTCCCGATTCTCCCATATTACCCCCCTCCTGCGTGGTCTGCATTGGTTGCTGGTTGCACTCCGGGTGAGATTCAAGGTTTTGGTTTTAACATACAAAGTCCTACACGACATGGATCCTCAATACTGAAGGGAGCGACTCCTGCCGATATCGAGTGCCAACCGCCCTGTGCGAGCACAAGGCAAGGACTCCTCAGGGTCTCGTCAGCAAGTGAATGTCAGCTGGCAGTCCCCCGGTGACAAGCCTATTCTGTCGCGGCCCCTGACCTTTGGAACCAACTACCCCTGGGGCTCCGCCTGGCCCCTGACCTCCGCACCTTCTGCCATGATTTGAAGACCTGGCTGTTCGACCAATCTGGGCTGTGACCCCCTCCCTGGGGGAGGGATGGTTTTAAATTATTTTAAATTTTAGATTTGTTAACTATTTTGGGTTTGTGTTTGGTTTAATTCTTTTTTAATTATTTATTGTGGTTGTTTTAGTTGTGAGCCTTGAGTCTTGGAGATGGGGTGGCATACAAGTCCAAATAATAAATAAATAAATAAATAAATAAATAAATAAATAAATAAATAAATAAATAAATAAGTTAATAAAAGTTTCAAAGCTAATCCATACCACCTTTAAAAAAATCTTTGTCATGAAAAATTAAGTATACCATTTAGAAAAATAAGGCTTTGTTTAGAAACCTAAACAACCTTTAGACAAATTATACATTTTTAAACTAGGATTTTCTGAGAGAGCTTGTTTTATGTAGCAGTTAAGATGTCAGGCTGGAAACTGTGAGCCAGTGAGTTCTGGTCCTTCCTTTGGGCTGGGTGACAGCTGGGTGACTTTGGGCTACTCATTTTCTCTCAGCCCTAGGAAAAAAGCAATGAAACTTCAGGGACTTGCCAGGCAGTTATTAGGTGTTAACATTGACTTGAAGGCACTAGCTAGCTAGCTAGCTAACTAACTAATTAACTAAATACATGCATGCATGCATGCATGCATGCGCACGCATACATACATACATTACTTACATACATACATACATACATACATACATATATACATACATACATAGCAATGGTGGGATTCAAAAATTTTACTACCGGTTCTGTGGGATTGGCTTGGTGGGCGTGGCAGGGGAAGGATACTGTAAAATCTCCAGTGAGAAGTGGTATTTGCCGGTTCTCCGAACTACTCAAAATTTCCACTACCAGTTCTCCAGAACTGGTCAGAACCTGCTGAATACCACCTCTGATACATAGTACATATATCAGAAGTTCTGTTGTTTCTAAAATATTGTGATTTAATGTTTCTGCAGTTGAAAATTACATATAAATTTGTGAAATAAAATCAAATTCAGGTGGATTTGGTTACTTTTCTTTTTGTCTTGACTATTTACTTTATGGAATAGCCCCAGCATGATACTCAAAAGGCAAGAAGACTTCTCACCCCATTAAAAAGTAATGGAATAAGTGATGTTACTGAAGTCAGCCCCATTGGTTATTAAGACTAGGAAAAAGAAGTCATTTGGTTTGAGCTGAATTCATAATATTCAAACTATTGTGTAGTTTATTATGTCACTGAAAGCCGCAACATTCCATAGTTTTGGAGAGAAGCATATTGGAGAAGAAGGCTTTTGAAGGATCATGAGAAAGGAATCCATTTGGAGAATTGCACGAGGTGGTCTCAGTCAGAAAGACATATCTTGCATTGGCTGGATGTGGCTGTCAGCAGCTGGGTAAAAATGTTGAAGGTAAATGAGATGTTTGTATGCATTGGGCCAGGTGGGCAGCTAAAGTTTTTATGGGCAACTGTATACCCCACTGTAGTAGTCCTCTAATTCAATAAGGCCTGAACCAAGCCTCCCCTGAAGCACCCTGTGCACCTTATCTAACACATTAAAAAAGTGAAATAATACAATAATAGATCGTTTCATAACAAAATCACAGATATAATCTAACATATAGTATCAGTCTAATTGAAAAAAATTCAAATTATTTTAAAAAGTATTCTACTTTCTGGGTGTTCTTCAATGAAGAGCTCTGTGTGTGTGGTGGGAAAGGGAAGAATGATGAAAGTAGAGTTGGCCTATTTTGCATTTTTATATATATACTTAATAATAGTGTGGCATTGCCTTTGATCCTGCAGACCTATTCTAGTTCAAGAACATTCCCATTGATTGTGTGATAAAATAATCTAAATAAGGGAGGTATTCAACTCATGGGTAAAGGCCGGTTCCAAACTCTCAAAGAAGGGACATGCTTGGTATATCCCATATATACAGTATGTATAGCTAGTTTAGTGTAGTGGTTAAGATGCTGGTCCAATATCCAAACTATGAATTCTAGTCCTGCCTTAGGTATGAAAGCTGGCCAGGTGACTTTGAGTCAGTCCACCTCACAAAGTTATTTCTGTGGGGAAAAAAGATGATACGGAAGGAGTGCTATGTATGTTCACTATTTGAGTTATTTATAAAAAAACAATAAAGGTGGAATAAAACAAACAAATAATGTCAGTAATTGCCTTACAATTATCACGTGAATGTGAGGGCAATAAAAGTAAAATATCTAACCCAAATAGGGTTGTCCATGGGAGGGGGGCATTTTATCACTATTATTCAAGTGAAAAAATGTAGCCAACATATTAAATTGTGACTGTAGCATTGGTATCCTTTCTATACATTTTTGAAAATCACTTTGGACACTTATGTGACTAGTTTGATTGATTATCCTGGTAGCATATCTAGCATGATTGAAGTACAGCATGCTGGGCCAGATATTCTAGGCCAAACATAGCAATTCAGACAAATAAACATGACTGAGACCATATTTTTTGCCAGATATTCCTAATATTTCAGAAAGCAGAGGACTGAGATGATTGATTACCTAATTAATTACTTAGGATAGGGATTCTAGCTGACTTATTAAATTACTAGTATAAATGAACCTAATAGGCTGCATTCCTAAGTACCAAAAATTGCAAAAGCAGACCAACTAGTTTGATCACAGACACAAAAACAAAGGAACACTTTTTTAAATGGAGAATATTAACAAAATGACTGTCATTTTAAAAAAAATGGCATTCAAAAGCTGCCAGCCTATGCTCTCCATATTTATTTGCTGTAAAAGTAGATCTGTGTTAGTAATTAAGCCTATGAATTTATTTATTTTATTTATTACCATGTTTCTCAGAAAATAAGGCCGGGCCTTATTTTCTTTTGACCCCTGAAAAAATGGCTAGGCTGTCTTTTTTGGGGTGACTTAATTTCTCCCCCTGTGCACCCTTATCTAAAGTGCCCCATGGGCAGCCATGCCTCACCACCAGCTGCTCCTAACAGCCGATCATGGCAGAGTGCAGAGGGCTCCCTACCCCCACCAAGCGCCTTTTCTGCAGACCCAGGTATGGTGCTGGGTGCTGGGTGGGTCAGAGGGTGGGCGGCAGCGGCATGGATGTTGGCCTCAGCGGCAGTGGGGCACTTTGCGCCACTGCCACTTGCTCCACTGCCGTCACTTTATCTTCTGCCCTCACCACGGCTTATGCTGTGTTCGGACTGCTGCCAGTGGGCAAGATGCAGAGGCCAGAGTCCATGCTGGATATAGCAGTGCAGTGGTAGTGGAGAAGTGGCCTTTCCAGTGGGTGGAGGAACGGTTCGAGTGCATTCCTCCACCAGCAGCGTTTAAGCCACTTCTTGAGCGGGGGAGCTGCCTCCGTAGCTTCCACGGTTCCCATCGGCAGTGGTGCCTCTCTCGCCAGCTCCATCTCCAACAACAGTGGCAGCAGCGGTGAGACAGACCCCACTGGTGATGAGAACCATCTGCCCTCCCGCAGGGGCATCGCTTTTCTTGACAGTTGCTGCATCGACAACGTCCTGCAAGTCGGTGAGTCATTTGGCCTTTAGTGAGTGGAAGTGGTGGTGGGAGGGTGATGCCATCATTTCTTTCCTCCCCCATGCTTCGCTTTGCTTCCTGCCCCAGAGCTTCGGGTCACAGTCTCGTCCCTTGTACGGTCACGCACTCTCTTGCTCCAGCTGCCCGAACCCCCCCGTGGACCTTTCCCCCCTCTTTAAGCTTTCTTTACTCTCATTCCCTCCATCAGTTCCCTAAGAATACAGACTGGCCAGGCAGCTTCCTCCCCATCCCTCCTGGTAGTTTAAAAAAGGGAACCATCTATCCATTTTGCCCTTTGAGCAGAGGCAAACCTTCCAATCCAAACAGAAGAGAAAAGGAATCATCCTACAGACCCTTAGCACCAAGCTTCCCAGAGGATTCTCCCAAAGGATTCACCCCAAAGGAGGATTCACCCCCTTAAATGCACTCCCCACCTTCATCTCCTTGAAGGGCAGAAATAGGATGGAAATCCACCTCCTGGGTTTCTCCTGGCAAATCCCAAAGACACTGGTGGGCTGGATGCATACGTGTGCAGGCTATGCCCACCCTGGTGCTGCAAAGGCAAAAAATGTTTCAATATGTCATGTGATGCAATTGAATTTGACCCATGTCCTACAGCCATGTGCAATTCATCACTTTGTATGTATGTTCCTATAAGTTTTGTATGTCCATATAAGTTTTCCTCTCACCATTCCTGAAAATCATAGACATAATTACAAATAACACTTTCAGATATGAGTGGATTATGTAAATTTGAACATAGGCTAATACATACATACATACATACATACATACATACATACATACATATATATAATATATTTAAAAATCTCAGACACTAAAGGACAATGTGTGATATTAACATGCCTATTTTACATCACCCTCAATGACTAAAAACTTAAAATTGTGGCCTTGTTCATGCAGGTGTAAGACACAATCCAACTCATTTGGAATTATCTCTGCAAAGATATTCCCTACCCACAAAAGTGTTTCTATCCCCAATTTAAGCTATAGTGTTATTGATGTTGTGATTAACTAACAATAAATTATTAAGCTTAGCCACTGAGGATAAAAGGTAGATTAGAAAGAGAAGGAGAAGGCAATCATATTTGTTTTACATTCTGAATCACTATTTATTATTGTGAAATGCCTTGGTAGCATGTTTGTGAATATACACCAGGTATTGGATAAAAAATAAATGAAGAATGTTAATTCATTTCCTTTCTTCAAAATATATCTGGCAAAATCTTATTTGTTTTGAAATCAGGCCAAGATGTAACAGGGCACATTCACATGAAAAGCAGCAGGAAGGCTTCATGGCCTTTGAAATTGTATTCTTATTGATTCAGTGCTTGGCCATTGAGACATGATTGTTTCTCAGAAGTATGGTGTCACTAAATTAATTGAACATGATTCAGACATATGAGTCCTGAAAATGAAATCACACATATAAAATAATTTAGTTGATTGACCATTTTTCTAATCATGTCTTTGGCATAGAAGCATCTTAAGATAATACAAAAGCACTATGTATAGTTATTGCATTTTGTTTCATAGCAATATGCTTTAAATTGTGAAGAACATAACTTTAGCAATTAGTCACACAGGGACAACTGTCAAAGTGTTAATGTGACCCACCTTCCCATATGAGTTTCTTATAAATGGCTTCATCTCTAATAAATCCTTGTGAGGTTTTGTACACCAGGTTATAGTGATAAGTCCCAATGTGACCAATTCGACTTTACTTTGTGATCAAGAAACTTGGAACTTTTTAATAATCTCTCAAGACTGGCAATTAATGTAGGGAATAAACTTTCAGGAATTCTAATAGGCCTTTAGGGAACTGTTAACAAAGCAACTTTCTCTTAGGGCAAAATGTAACTTTTTAAGTGACCATTTCAATGCACCTTAAAAAGAAATATAAAAATGGCACTGAAAATTAAAATAAGGAATTGTATCTTTAAAAATAAAAGTAAATTGCTATCTATGTATATTTAATATCTATTTTGGTACAGTGATAGCTTGTTTAGAAATTCCACCAGGCAACTTAGCAATTAAAGGACTAGCCAATTATGACTCACAATGATTTTATTCTCCTTTATTCCTGATCCACAAGAAAAATAATACGTTTTTCAGAGTTATACATGACGCCAAAATCAAATCTGGAGAAAACCAAACATGACCCTGTGGTCTTGAATATATATTTTCTGTGTCCATTTCACTGTGAAAGTAGTTTGGTTTGGACTTTCTCTGTTTGAATGTAAGAGTAAGAAATGTCAGCAAGTTTTAACCTTGTATCTGATATAAGAGTGCCAAAAATAGGTGGAGACAGATGAAATTTAACAGCTTTCACCTAGCATTTCTACCAGCTTTGGAGCATGTACAAAATCAGCTTTGCTGATATTTCAGATACTACAAAGTCAATCAGCAGAATGGACACAGAACATATATATTCAGACAATGGGTCCATTTCTTACCATTTTACACAATAGGAAGGGAGTTGCTACCTTATCTACAGAATTCTCTTTAAAAATAACTTCAGATGCAAAATGCAAGAATTATTGATAGGGCTGTGCAGAGACTGTAGAACATATTGGAAGCAACACAAATGATTGTATATTGTGCAATTAGTAAACAATTGGAACTAATTTCAGTTTAGAGTCATATTATTGTTGGATCTTTCCTTCCTTTATCCTTGCAGAAAGTGAGAAGGCCTAATCACCAGTAGGTGTCCTGGCCCTTTTTAATATGACATTTCAAGATACTCATTTCTTCAAATTTATCTAGAGGAAATCCATACAAATAATTTCAACCTGAAACTTTTATAGGCCTTTCTGCAATCCACTAGCACCTCATGATTATACTTTATTGATTTCAAATCTGAAGAGTAAAGCCTAATTATTCATGGAAGGAATGATATCTTTCTGCTTGTCAACCCATATATAACAGCCTCTTCAGCCAACAAGATAGATGCCATTTTCAATGCTGAAATGTAGAGATCATAGGAAGTAACACACACAAAAAAAACTTTTGATAGTAGAGAAGTCATTTTGTTTAAACTGAGGTTATTTTAATTGAGTTAAAGTATATAAAGAATTTATAGAGAAGAAAATGCTAAATTTTGTGTCTAGTTCTATCTTTTCTAGAGAAATTGAAATCATCTTAATTGATGCAAACAGTTAAAATAGCAAAAGGAAAATGCAAAGAATCAGATAATCTTTACCTCCAACTTTAAGTGTGTTTGGGTCAGATTCATTCTGCCATTTTTGTGTATGATATTATATATGTAGTACTCATGCTGACTTCAAAAGTATGATATGAAACCTAAACAGGGAAATCCATTGAACAACTGTTCAACAAGAGCTTCTGCAAGGTGATGGTGGGGTAGAGGGAGAATTTTCCCTAACTAAAAGATTGTGGCATATTTTTCTTTCAGAAATTAAAATCTCCCTGATCACCATTCATTCCCTGATCTTTCATCATTGCATGACATGTGAGCCCTAGGAAACTACTACTTTTTATCTGACATTGAATCAGAGCTTCATAATATATATTCATTTTTAAATATCATAATTATTAGGAAACTGAAACAATTATCACTTAAAATCCAGCAAGTATCCAGTTTAAAACTATGCATACTGTATGTACCTTGTCTTTATATGTTTATTATGAATGGCAAAAAGCACACTTTTCTAGCTATGAAAATTATGGATTAGATTCTGGCACGTAAGTTAGGATGGCAGGAATAGTAGACAGCTACAAGAAGAAGATAAAACATTGGTGGATAAAATATTGAGCACCTAATAGTAATGAGATCTCTGGCCAGCTGGAGGCAGTCATCAGACAAACTTGGTAAGACAGTTCTTAATTTCACAAATTAGCAGAAGTGTAAGATGTTACAGCCAGAATGAGTTAATTAATTGAAAGTAGTAGATCAATATCCTTTTGAGGTTTGCAAGCTGGCTGGAAGCCCAGAACTATTCTCAGGAAACTGAAGGCAAGCTTAGCAACACAGTTGAAACAATAATAGGATCTACTGGGTATTATTAGCAATTAAAAGTATGTGAGAAAATATAACTCTGGTAATGATCCCAATGTGGGTGATTAAAAAAAGAAAATAAATTCCACTAATTGATCTTAGAAGTAAGTTGCCACAGATAAATCCTTAGAAGACAGAAATGAATTGTTTGGATGTCAGGTCATTTATTACTTTTTCTCATGTGTAATAATATTACTATAATAGAATTCTATTAGATGTCCATTCAGTGATGGAATGTTTGTATCACACCCATGAAAGCCTATTAACATGTTTTACATTTCAAGTTGCTATAAAAATATTAAAGAATATACATTGAAACACAGCCATACATGCATGAATATAAAGGACTAGAAATAAAACACTGTTAAATGTTTTTCTTATGGTTTCAATCATTCATTCTGCATTTTCTGTAAAATATTATCATGAAATGATATGCAAAAATACTATACTTTGGTTGTATTTATTTGTTTAATAAATTTATATAACCACTAGTATAGTAAACAATTATTCTGGGCTCTCACAAAACATAACATGGTTAAAAGTAAATAACAAAAAACCACAATCATTTCTGAGGGAGATGGGTTATTTAATAATAATAATTATTATTATTATTATTATTATTATTATTATTATTATTTATTCCACTTGTATGCCGCCCTTCTCCCTAAGAACTCAGGGCGGCTAACAATAAAACAGCAAATATTTACATAAAATTTACCTAAAAACAAATTAAATCTAAACAAGCCGAAATATACAATAAAACCTTAAAACCTTAAAATTAAAATAATTAAAACAATTAAAAACCCCCACCCGGGTCATTCCAGGCCAGCCTGTTGAAACAACCAAGTCTTCAGGTCCCGGCGGAAGGAGCGGAGATCAGGGGCCAGATGGAGATCCACGGGGAGCTGGTTCCAAAGGGTGGGCACTCCCACGGAGAAGGCCCTAGCCCTGGGAACCACCAGCTGACAATGCCTAACCGACGGTATCCCAAGGAGGCCCCTCCTGTGGGAGCGAACAGGGCAATCGGAATGTGATGCTGGCAGGAGGCCAGCAAGTATCCTGGACTCAAGCCATTTAGGGCTTTATAAGTTGTTACTAGCACCTTGAAACTAATCCGGAAGGTAACTGGCAACCAATGCAGGTCATGCAGGAGGGGTGTAACATGGGAGTATTGGAATACTCCCATCACAGCCCGCGCGGCCGCATTCTGCACCAGTTGTAACCTCCGGGTAGTTCGCAAGGGCAGCCCCATGTAGAGAACATTACAGTAGTCGATTCTAGAAGTGACAAGTGCATGAGTGACCGTTTGAAGGGCATCTCGGCTCAGGTAAGGGCGAAGCTGGTGAACCAGCCGAACCTGGGCAAAAGCCCCCCTGGCCACAGCCCCCACCTGCTCCTCCAAACTGAGCTGTGGATCCAGGAGGACACCCAGATTCCTTGCCCTATCCACGGGGGGCAACACCTCTCCCCCCATGGCCAAGGATGGAACATCACTGGAAAACCGAGATGCCGATAAGAACAGCCACTCTGTCTTGGTTGGGTTGAGTTGGAGGATGGATGGATGGATAAATCAATCAAACAATCAAACAAACAATCAAACAATCCAAACCTTTGGGGTATTATTATCCTGCACATTAACATACTATTTGCTGGACTCCAGTTTCATTATATCCCAAAACATATGGAAACAGCCAGCTCTTTGAGGCATTCAGGAGGTAAAGAGGACAGGATCCTGCTGGATCTCTGGGGAAAGGGTTTTTCACAGGACAGGGGCAACTGTAGAAAAGACATGCTTCCTAGATCACATTGAATGGCAACATTTAATGGCAATGACTTGGAATGTCTACAGTCTGTCACAGCTGGTGGGACAGGCCGATACAGCCAGACAGAGGTAGACTTGAAAATAATCTTATCCCATGCAATTTGGGTGATAACTAGCACCTTGAATTGTACATTGAAATAAAATCTGGAAGCTAGTGCACTTCATTCAATAATGATATAATATAGGGCAAACAATCAACTATCCAGAATATATTCTGGACTAGTTGTAATTTATGGATAGTCTTTGGGTAGGCCTGTTGAAGAAATTGTGGTAATCCTGAAAATAATCAAGGCATGAGTGGCTGCGAACAAGTCTTCCAGTGCATAAATGAATGCAATTGGAACTAAAGATGAATCTGTGCAAAGATCACCCTAGCTATGGCTGTCACCTTTTCCTCAAGCCAGAAATCCAGGATTCCCCCCTCCTCACATTATGGAGCAATTCTGGAGTGCTATCTTAGCAAGAGTCAGATATGATACCTCACTGGACCCATGGAACTGAAAAATGTGGAGCCACTCTATTTTGCTTGGGTTGAGTTGAAGCCAGTTCTTTCAACCATTATATTTAGTTCCATGCAAATCCTTATAGCCTCCAGGCACTGAAATAACACTACGATAGCATTAGTTGGCTAGCTGTGATGGAATGTATATCTACAGCAGCAGAGGGGATGACTTTTGGCAACATAGAGATTTCCGAGTGAGAAACATGGATTTAGCAATTGCACAGGCCCAAAATGGATGGTCTAGGGCAAAAAGGTTCAGGGTAGCTACAAACTAGAATTTCTCAGGATATATTAAATAGGTTAAAAGCTACTTGATAAGATTCTTCCCATTAGGTATAAGGAAATAAAGCAGGGGTGTCAAACTCAAGGCCTCTGGGCTGGATCCACTGGGTACTTAGATCTGGCCCACAGGGTTGCCCTGAAACATCAAGGGCTGCATATGGCCCTCCTGAGGTCCATTTTCACCAGCAGAAGGTTACAGGAGGCTATCACAGTCAAAAACAGAGCTTGTGAGGGCTGCAGGAGGCCCCCCTGAGCTTTGTTTCCACTGAGAGAGGGTTGCAGGAAGCTGTCACAACTAAAAATGGAGCTCAGGAGCCTGTTTTTGCTGGCAGAGTGCTTGGACCACCACTGGTATCCTTACATGAATGACATTAAGGTGGCCACACACATCCTGGCCACACCCTTCCCCCTGAGGTAAAACACAACCCTGATGTGGTCCTCAATGAAATCAAGTTTGACACCCCTGAAATAAAGAATTGAAATCAGTTGGATTTTGTTGTGTCATTTCTGGGCTTGAAATTGATGTCAATCTCAATGATTTAAAGAACTTGTGGAAAGTAAGTATAGTGTTTGTGTCTGTGTGTGTGTTTTGCCAAATAAATGACAACTGGTTGTTAGAATTAACAATGATGATGCTGAAGTTGCAAAGTTTCTTTAGGTGTGACTATCAACAGTAAAAAAAATGTAAATGCTCAATTACAATATATACCTTTTCTAGTTAATCCCTATCTCATGTTTTTGAATTTGATTCCTAAATAAACTTGCTCTTTCTTATTTTGAATTATATTCTATTATTTTTTCAACTGTAGCATAGAAGTAGTTCTCAAGTTATGACCATTTGTTCAGAAAATTTGAAATACAACATTGCTGAATGAAGGGATTATGATTAGTACTTAAAGATTGGGCCATTGCAGTGTCCCTTTGTTCACTAAACAAAATTAAGGTGCCTGGCAGCCATGTCTTTTTATAAACAGTTGCAGTGTCCTGCAATCATAATGTGTTCACTATTTGCAAACTGTCCCTGCTGATTTCCCCCAAGCAAAGTCAATGGAAAGGTCACAAGTTTATTATTTATTTATTTATTTATTTATTTATTTATTTATTTATAAATAACAAGTTGCTAGGGGAAATCTCATAATTGCTTTATAACTCTGTGATTCACTTAACAACTGCAGTGCTTAAAACCCATAGCAAAAAAGTCATAACTCACTTAACAACTGCCTTGCTTAGCTATGGAAATTCTGGTCCCAATTCTGGTCATATGTTGAGGACTACCAGTATTGGGTTTCAGAAAAAGTCCATGATATTTATTTATGTATATATTTATTTATGTATATGGTGTACAACTTTGATGTTGCTTCAAGAAATTCCAGCAGAATAGAATCAAGGTATATATAGAGTGCCAGATAAAAGATCACAAACCGTTTCTGGGAAATTGCACAGAAATAGAATATTTACTTATCAGGGTACCTTCTTTCATGTATGGTGACTTTGTCCAGAAGTAAAAAAAAAATTGGATTAAAATACAGAAATGGTTATAGGACATCACAAATTCCCAAACAGAATTCAAGCCAGAACTGTTCCTCCTGAGGATCATTAAGGGAAAGCATACAAAAGAGATAAAGTATCTAATCCTTCATATAATTACAGCAGCGAGAATTACACTCGCACAATGTTGGAAAAGCGACACCATGCCGACAAATAGCCTAATAATCCAAAATATTTTTGATTGCACAGAAATAAACTCATTAGAGTTTAAAAATAAGGAAGACTCAGAATTTTATTCAGTTTGAGAAAAATGGTATCAGTGGATAAACAATAGGAATCAGAAATTTACAGATTAGAAATAGATAGGTATATATATTTATATACATTCCTACCATATATATGAAACTAGGAATGCATATAAATGTATTTGAAAAACAAATTGATATGTTTGTACTGTCAGACGATCGAGTTTTATACAAAGTTATTTTTAAAATTTATTTGTATTTTAATGTTTTAAAGTTTCAATAAAGATTTTTTGAAATTAAAAAAAGAATATTTGCTTATCTATTTTGGAGTCTACTCTATATTTCAATTTCATTTTAGTCAGTCAATATATGTGTTAAGGAAGTAGACAAATTCAAGTCATTTTTGCTGGAATGTTTTCTTTCTCCATAACAATTTCAAAATAAACACTTAGTACTAGTAGACGGGAGGAACAAGTAGATAATGCTTTCTTCTTCCCGTTGACTGATTGGATCTTCATGACAGTTCTCAAAATAAATAGATAAGATGTTAGTATAGGAATACAGCCACTCATTGTAAAGGTCACATCAGCTGCAAATGATATTATTTCATTGAGGCTGATATCAGAGCAAGACAGTTTCCATAGTGGATGCAGTTCACAGAAAAAAATGGTTGATATCTTTAGAGTCACAGAAAGACAATCTTAGCAAAAGATCAGCATTAACTGCAGAACTAGCTCCACAAAAACCACAATACCATTTCTAAGGCATTTTGTTCTAATTCCTATTGTCTCTTGCTATTTATATTTTTCTTTGCAACATTTACCTTGAAAACAGCATTATTCTTAACCATACATATCCTAAATAACATAGTAACATATAATCTTACTATCAGAAATCTGGAGAAGCAAGTATGATTAAATGGATTGCAAGGTGAAGCCCATTATTAATGACTTCTGCTATCAATTCTTTAAAAGATGAGGACTGAGGTTTTTGATAATTTTATTGGATTCCCCCCCCCCCGTTTATAATAACAATTTCATAAGGCAATCACAACAGTCAAGGAATGTTTCATGACTTAAATCATGAAAATCTTTTGAAAATCCTGTTTCCTTTGCAACTTAGAATATTAGTTATATTCAGTGGGATTAGCTTCTGAATCTATAAAGTATATGCAAATTTAGCAGATGGCCCACCTGTTTGTCCTTGTCTGGGTTCAGAGGCTAAGCAAATGAAGTCCACAAGTCTTAAACTTGCCAAGTTTGAAGACCCTTGATATAAAGTATTCCTTTAAAGACTGCTTTTAACTCATTGGGGAATACTCATTGGGAAATATAATAAGGTCCCTTAATACCTTCCCTAACATAATTGCTGTATTTGTTGAAACCTATGCCCAACATAATTATTCTCCTTATCCTTCTCTGTCTCCTTTTCCTTCTCTGAGTTTTAATAACCTTTCACTCTCCAGGCAGTCAGCAAATGAGCTTGTTTTTGTTATATTTGGCATTTTTGAAGTTTTAAGTATTGGAAAGGGAGAAAGACCTACCTTTAACCCTTAAAATATTTGTTCTAGGGGCTTCTCACCATGTTGCTACTGTCAGCTTTGGAATTGTTATTAAAAGCTGCCATACAGCTGCGGAGGATTGGAGAGGGCTGATGTTGTTTGTGTAGCTCTGAGTAGACAAAATAGATTCTTTAATAATTCAAGGTCATTGTGAATGGTGCAGCAAGAATTGAGACTGAAGGAGGATTGGTGCACATGATTTATGATGTGGGGAAAAGGGGATGGTTTGTAGGTTGGGTCCTTGTGGGAAATCTGGAGGAGAAACTTTAGTTTCAGAATTCCACAGAGGTACCAAGTTTCTATTCTAATAAAAGTACTTTGAGATTATGGTTGTTTTGGAGTTTACTGGCTGGAATGGATAATCTCTGGAACACTGACAGCTACCATATCAAAGACATTTTTCCAGATTTCCAGAAGATAAAGAGGAATACTTCTGTTCTCCTTTAAACGTTGTCCATCACTGCTACTAAATCAAATATAGTGTCTACTAGGATTGTACATTGCAAAAAATAAAAATAAAAGGATTCAGAAGTAGTTTTTTAGATATTAAAAAGCAAAGAGCTACCCCTTACCCAATTAATTAAAATTTCTCTTCAGTATCCTGAAAAATCTTCCACTACTGCGTTAATTTTAATATGTAAATTTATTAAATATCTGTAATGTATTTGTTAACATCTCCATTTTTCTAAGGCTGGAGAACTTCAGAAGAGAATCAACTATTCTTAATTTAATATAAACCAATGCACAATTCTAGTTAGTGAAATGCCAAAAACAAGAACACTGGAGAAAGATAATCATGCATTTCAGAATCTTTGAACTTTTGTTTTAAGTCAACCTAGGGCTGTAAGAGACTTTGGAGGTTTTCTGCTCCAACTCCATGCTCATGGTAGGAGTCTTATACCATCCCAATCAAACAGTTATCCAATGTATTTTTGAAAACCTCTAATGATTGAGCATACGCAACCCAAGCAGACAAATTATTTCATTTATTAATTGTTCTCACTGTCAGAAAATTTCTCCTTACTTCTAGGTTGGATCTATCTTTAACAAGCTTCCATCATCCTGCCTGTTATGTATGTAGGTTTAAATGTTATTGGTTTATTTGAACTGTTCTTGTAAAATGTCAAATGGGATTGGTTTAAATAGTGTGGGAAAAACCCTGCACTCCCATTGGCTGGCAGCTACAGCTGCTGGCTATAAGAAGCAGCCGTAGCCCAGCCAAGTCGGGTCCATTCGAGCTGTAGTCACTTAATAAACTCTTCACTGAAGCTCTTCGTGTCTGACTCTTCATGCAAACTTAACACTGGCGGCGAAGGTGGGATCTCCCTGAAGAAGAGACGACGCAGAAGACCAGCAGAAAAGTGAGATGGCTGCGCTGAACACCCCCCCAACCCCGTTCGATCCGGCGGCGGAAGACTGGGAATCGTATGCGGATCGCTTCCAGATGTACTTGGAAGGAAATGACCTCACCGATATCCCCGAGAAGCGGAGAGGGCGGTATTTCTCATGCACTGTGGTCCGGCAGTCTTCAAGATGGCGAAGGCATTGGCGGGAGCTGCGGACTTGAAGGTAATGGAATGGCCTGATTTGGAAAAGCTTTTAAGAGCCCATTATGCCCCACAAGTATCGTGCCTCATTAAGAACACGAGTTTACGGGATCAAGGGAAGCGAAAATGTTAACGACTTCATGGCAAGTTTAAGGGACATTGGGGGTGCTTGTGATTTTACCAACTTAGAAGAGGTCATGCGTGATCAGTTTGTTCTAGGCCTCAAAGATAAGGTCTTACAGAGCAAACTACTAATGAAACCTAAGATCACATTTAAGGAGGCCATAGAGGAAGCTGTTTCAGCAGAAGCCACCAAGTCCTCAGCAGCAGCCATGAAAAAGATTAACAAGGCCTCAAGCCATTCTGTAGTGGAAAAATCCACAACAACTCATTGCGAACAAATAGACTCTGATTCAGATTGCAGTGAGGTGGAGGAAGGAATTTTAGACTCAGAATGGAGAAGAAAAGGAAAGACCCTGGAAAAGAGGCAAGAATTTTATTGCAGAGGCTGTGGGGGCACCCGCACTGAATGCAAGTTTTAGACACCATCTGCCTACATTGTGAGAAAAGGGGTCACCTAGCAAGAGTCTGCAAATCATCCAGAACTCCACCTAGTAGGAAGAAATTCCCTGAGAAGGAATTCAAGCCCAACAATTTCATTGAAAAGATGGGGCAACTCAGAAGCAAATGGAAAGAATGAAACTCATCAAACAATACCATTGGTCATTCTTCACCCTTGAGAAGCAGAAAAGTACGTGAAGGTATTATTGAAGGAAGGCCTTGCCAAATGGAAGTGGACTCAGGCTCCTATTTATCTATGGTGTCATGGGACAGTATTCACAGGCTACTTCCCAACATTCAGAAGAAACATTTCCAGAAGCAAGCACTGACTCTTAAAGACTACCAAGGAACAAGATTCCAGTAGTTGGAACAAAGATTTCAACGTGAAGTTTAAAGGCCACACCAAAGGTTTGCCCCTGACCATCGTGGACAAGGATCGCCCAAGCTTGCTGGGACTTGAGTGGTTCAAGCCACTAGGCATCGAGGTGACTGGCATCAATCACGTGAGCAACTCTGCATGGGAGGAGGCCTTGAAGTCTGAGTTTCCAGAGGTCTTCAGTGAAGGATTGGGCAAGTATATGGGGACCCCTATCACTTTCAACCTAGATCCCAAGGTGCTCCCAATTCGTTTAAAGCCCAGGAGGGTTCCATTTGCTTTAAAGGAAAAAATTGCCCACTTCCTTGCCACAAGGAGGACTTTGAACCTGAAACACACACATTTTCCTAGAAACTGCCAAACTTCCAGTGCATGCTGCTGAAATTGCCAGAGAACATGTGTGGCTCCTGTTATAGGCTGGATTAAGAAAGGTTGGCCTCTTCATCTACCTCACCTTGCCTAACCTTTTAAGTCCAGGCAAACTGAATTATCTGTATTAAGAGGATTTATTTTGTGGGGTAACAGGGTGGTTATTCCTGCAAAACTGCAAAAAGATGTTTTGGAAATGTCACATGAGGGTCATCCTGGTATTGTAAGGATGAAGGGATTGGCCAGGAGTTATGTATGGTGGCCAGGTATTGACAAGATGGTTGAAAACTGGGTTGCATCTTGTCCCAATTGCCAGGTAGTCAGGCCTGCCCCATCTCACGCTCCCACACAGGAATGGGAATGTCCTAGGGGCCCATGGTCTAGGATTCACATTGATTTCATGAGTCCTACTAGGGCACACCTTTCTTATTATAGTAGATGCATATTCCAAATGGCTAGAGGTGTTTCCCATGACATCCACCACAACTGATGCTGTCATCAAGCAGCTCAGAAAACTGTTTACTACCTGATGTTGTTTCTGGCAATGGCCCTCAATTTACATCTAACCTCTTTGAATCCTATCTAGCACAACAGGGTATCAGACATGCCCTTACTGCCCCTGGGCACCCTTCTGCTAATGGCTGGGCTGAACGCATGGTACGTTTTACCAAAGAGAAGCTTCAGCAACTGGGTCCTGGGGGCATCACTGAGAAGGTTGAAAAACTTCTTAGTGTTCAGCACATCACTCCTAGCCCATCTAATAACTTATCCCCAGCAGAGTTGTTGATGGGTAGGAAACTTAGGTTTTCCCTTGACCGCCTTCATCCCACTTATGCACCCAATGCACCACTAGATTCCACTAGCAAAGTTTGTACATTCAGTGTGGGTGATTCTGTTTATGCTAAGAACCTCATAGGTGAAACTTTGTGGATTCCTGCTGCGATAACTCAGATCACAGGCCCTCGTTCTTACAGGGTACAAACAGAGGATGGACTCCTCTGGAGCAGGCACATTGATCAACTTAGATCCAGGTTCTCTCAGGAACATCGCCCTTGTCTCTCTCTAGTTCCCTCACCTGATGTCAATTCTAGGGGGGAAGGGGAGGAACAGGAGGAAAATCAGCAAGCAAGAATCCACCCCATGTGTAACGAGCCATTACAACAGGAACCATCCCTAAACCTGTCACAATGCCAAAATCCATCCTTAGAAGTGGAGGATTGTACATCACTACCTGACTTGGGAGCTGATATTGGGATGGAGATGGGTTGGGAGGAGAGACCAGATTCTAACAGTCAAACAGGTTCTCTTTTCACAGGAAGTCCCAATGGGGAAATGTCAGCAGACACATTTCCTCTCTCACTGGGTGAGAATGTAAGAACTTCTGAACCATGAAGGTCTCAACGTACACACAAGAGCCCCACCTATTTAAAAGAATACATTAGATAGGTTGGGGTTTGGTATGGACTGAACCTAGTGGGCAGGGGTGTTATGTATGTAGTTTTAAATGTTATTGGTTTATTTGAACTGTTCTTGTAAAATGTCAAATGCGATTGGTTTAAATAGTGCGGGAAAAACCCTGCACTCCCATTGGCTGGCAGCTACGGCTGCTGGCTATAAGAAGCAGCCGTAGCCCAGCCAAGTCGGGTCCATTCGAGCTGTAGTCACTTAATAAACTCTTCACTGAAGATCTTCGTGTCTGACTCTTCATGCAAACTTAACACTGCCCTTCCCTCTTCTTTGTGACATCTCCTCAAGCACTAGAAGATAGTTTTCATGTCCCCCTAATCCTCTTCTTCAATAGGCTAGACATGCCTAGTTCCCTCAATTAATTGTCATATAATTTAGCATTAAGAACTTTGACCATCTTTGCTGCTCTTCTTTGCACAATTTCCAGGTTCTCAACTTTGTATTACAGTGAGCAGAAATAAACACAGTATTATAGATGTGGCCTTTGTCCTCCTCCCTCTCCTATTCCTCTCCATTCTCATTCTATTTCCCTCTCCTCCTCCTCCTCTTCCTCTTCCTCCTCCTCCTCCTCCTCCTCCTCCTCCTCCTTCTCCTTCTGTTCCTCCTCCTCCTCCTTCATTTTAATACCCCCACTATTCACTTTCTGTACACACATACACTTTACTGTTCTAGCTGTGTTGCATGCCACTCATAATTGCTGTTTGTGAGATATATAAATTTGGTGTAATAATTAAATAATTAATAAATACATGAACTTTTTACAGTGTTTTAACAGCCTCCCTGCCTCCTTCTCAAATTCAATAGGCATTTCAGAATAAACATCTCCAATTTTGGATGTTTACTTTGAAAGGCATTCTTGGTCTTGCTTTTAGCTTAAAGAGGGAGATAGAAACAGGGAAAATGACTCTTTTTTGAGCTTTATCAAAATTCATAATGTTGCGGCTCTTTTTTCCTCCTTTTTTGTGAAATTGTAGTCTGTCATTTCAAATTATTGCCGTCTTTTTCTCCATTTTATGATTCCTGATTTTGATCTATCTGTCTTCTATTTTCTCTAGAGCAATGTTTTTCAACCTCATGATCTTTATTTTATACTAAAGTCTACACATCTTAATATTCATGAGGTTGAAAAATATTCATGAGGTTGAAATGAGTTCCTTTCTCCAAACTTGTCTGCTTTCCTCCAATGTCTGCCTATGCTCCTAGATAACCAAGCATCTGGAATCCACACAATGCAATACAACACCTACAATCTGGCTTACATATTTTCAAGAAAAAACAGACAGCTGGCTCACAAGTTTTTAATTGGGCAAGAAGTTTCTATGTGTTCATGTGATACTTTGGTACAAAGTGAACAAATAGTGAAAAACTCATATCTTGAAACTAATTACAGCACCTTGAAGCAATTAATCCTGCGATAAGCTATATCTTTGGTTTCTGAGAAACTGGAAATATTTCCAACTGGATTTTTTCTGAAATTTGCTACAGACATGTATGCATTCACAGAGAAAATAAGTCAGTGTGCAACATTATATGGCAAACTTGTGCCCACCTTTGGGATTGAGAAACACAAATTATTACTGATATTTAAAAATAACTTAAATATATAAAAAGCATGAAATTGTTTACAGTTCGTAATTTCTTATCATATAGTACCCACTATCCCATACAACTGCTTATAAATAAATCATTTATTTTTAAATATTGCATCTCAATATGAAACATACATTAGTTACTTCTAGCACTAAGGTTCCAATATGAAATGCAACAGGTTGCTAAAATAATTCAAATCTTAATTACCTTGTATCCAAATTGAAAAATTGACCGTATGTGTTTAACAAGCTATAGCTTAAATAAAAATAAGTGTATTATATATCTTATAAAAGAACACTAATCATACATACTGCATATATCAAAATAATTAAGAAAACAGTTAAAAAGAAAATGTGATGTAAAATTATTCATTAAATTCAATCAATTATAAAAAAGTAATATTCCTCTCTGTCTTATATGTACACCAAATCACGAGCACAGTAGAATATTGACTGCCATTGTATATTTCATACATTTTTACTATAGCAACATTTCATTTTGTAAATTACATCTTATAAACAGGAATACAATATTAATCAAGAGAAATGATTTAAGTTCTCTTCAAATAATGCTGACACTAAATCACTTCTGTTTCAGCCTTTTTTTGAAAATTCTGGAAGATTCAAAGTACATTAATGCATATTAATATAGTCAAAATTGTTCTAATAACTAAAACCCTGATTATTGTTCTGGGGATGACTTAATTAAAAGCATTTACAGAAACTATTTACATCTTTTCTAAACATAACCACAAACATACAAATAAAATATTAACTGTTTTATATTATGCAATGTAGATATATTTTTTTATTTCTCCAACCTGGGATAATCATGTCTGGAGAGGTGAGAAAGATATACATATTACCAATTTCCTTTCATGTTTACCCTATATTTTGTCACTCAAATGAAGATAATAAATATATTCATTTTTAAATAATTCATTAAAACAGATCTTGCTGGAAGAATTTTCTGTCAATTAATTTTCTGAGTGCTTGCTTAACATCAGTGTTTCTCAGAGAATATATAAGGGGATTGAGGACTGGAGTGACAACAGAATAAATAATAGCAATCACCTTGTCTTCCTCTAAAGAGTACATTGAAGCAGGACGGAGGAATGTATAGATAATGGTGGAGTAGTAAAAGCTGGCAACCAAGAGATGGGAAGAGCATGTGGAGAAAGCCTTCTTTTTTCCTTCTGTGGAACGAATTCTGAAAATACTCCTCAGTATAAACCAATACGATAAGAAGGTCAGGGTACAGCTGCCTATAGCAATAACTATGGAAGCTGCAAAAACCATGATTTCATTCAGGCTTGTGTCTGAACAAGAGATCTTAAACATTGGTGGTAGATAACAGAAGAAGTGATTGATGATGTTGGAATCACAGAAGGAAAGCCTTAATACAAGTCCTGTCTGAATTGAGGAATTTATTATACCTATCAGCCATAGCCCAGCCATTGTCCCAAAGCAAACCTCCTTCCTCATGATTACTGTATATTGCAGAGGTTGGCAAATAGCAGCATAGCGATCAAAAGCCATAAATGCAAGAAGCAGGAGCTCTGTTCCTAAAGTCAAAGTAAAGAGAAATACCTGTGCAATGCAGCCAGGAAATACAATAGTCTTTCTCTGGGTTAAAAGAATTTGCAGTAATTTGGGAACTATTATAGAAATTGAACATACATTTATAATAGACAAATTGATTAACAAAAAGTACATGGGTGTGTGAAGTTTCCTGCAAACACTGATAGCAAGGATGATTAGAAAGTTTCCTACCAGAGCCACTCCATAGATGAGAAGAAAAGTCCAAAAGATGAGCATTTGCTTTTCAACGGAACTTGAAAAACCTATCAAGATGAATTTTGTAACAGTGGAAGAGTTCTTCATGTTCAAGTTTGTGATGCAAGGGAATGAAACAGCACATCACTTTGTGTAGAGATCCTCTTTCTTGGCATGTAGACTGTTTTTCATTCTATTAATAAAGAATTCTATTCTATTAATAAACATCCCTATTATATATATACAAAATATATAAGGATAATGGAAGAAATCCATTGAGAGAAGCTTTCCAAGGCAATTAAATCTTACAAAATAGTTGAAACCCTTTTTTTGTTTGTAAACCAGGCTTCCAAATCTTCCTTATTAGTCAAAGTGGTTAAATTTCTGGAGAGGGGAGCAAGTTGTCAGAAACAAGCAGTAGTGTTGAAATCATATCCACACTTGGTTCACCTTAAATAGGCTTTTAGAGGGCTTGCAGATGTCCATATTAGAGCATTACAGACACATAAATTGAATCTTATAAAGTTTATACTGTTAAACTGTTATACTCAATACTATTCAACCAGTTTTCATATAAGCTGCAAGTTTATTTTTATTCTCTCTGAATATGTAATCTCCATGTCAAACTACTTTTATACTGCCCCACAGTTCCCTAGTGATGTTCTTTGGAGATTGGATGTTTTAATTAGAGAAAATAACTTTTAGAAATCTGTAGATTTTCAGTATTGCATACACTTAATTTAATAATGGGATTTATATGCCACCCTATCTCCTGAAGGACTCAGGGCGGCTCACAACAGTAAAAACATACAATACAAAAGTTTAAAATTAAAAAAAATATTAAACAAGAATCCCGATAATTATAATTAAAACTGACAGTAACCAATAAAAACCATTAAACCCCACCCCTCAGTCCAGGTTGACCTGTTGGAAGAACCATGTCTTCAGGTTGTGATGGAAGGATCGAAGGTCAGGAGCCATCCGCAACTCCAAGGGCAGTTGATTCCACAGGGTGGGCACACTAATAGAGAAGGCTCTCCCCCTGGGGGTCGCCAGCTGGCAATGTCTGGCTGATGGCACCCTAAGGAGGCCCTGCATGTGGGAGTGCACAGGGCCCTGGGAAGTTGTTGCTGGCAGTAGATGGTCCCACAAATACTGCAGCCCTAAGCCATATAGGACTTTATAGGTGATTACCAGCACCTTGAATCTCACCCGGAGGGCAACCGGCAACCAATGCAACTCACGCAGGAGGGGTGTAATATGGGAGTATCAGGATACTCCCATCACAACCCGTACAGCTGCATTCTGCAGCAGTTGAAGCCTCCGGGTGGTCCGCAAGGGCAGCCCCATGTAGAAAGCATTGCAGTAGTCCACACGGGAGGTAATGAGCACATGAGTAACCATACATAAGGCATCTTGGTCCAGATAGGGGTGCAACTGATGCACAAGATGAACCTGAGCAAATGCCCCCCTGTCCATGGCTCCCACTTGATCCTCCAAACTGAGCCATGCATCCAGGAGGACACCCAAGTTGTGCACCCTATCTACAGAGGTAACACCTTTCCCCCCATAACTAAAGATGGAACATTCTGGATCATCCGAGATGCCGGTACATACAGCCACTCGGTCTTGGCCAGGTTGAGTCGAAGCCTGTTCCCCTCCATCCAGATCCGTACCACTTCCAGGCATTGGGACATCATGTCGAGGGCATCACTGGGTTGGTTAGGGGTGGAGATAAAAAGCTGGGTATCATCAGCATACTGATGGTACCTCACCCCAAAACCATGGATGAACTCACCCAGCAGTTTCATATAGATTTTGAACAGGAGGGGAGAGAGGACCGACCCCTGGGGCATCCCACAAGAGAGGGGTCTCAGGGTCAACCTCTGTTCTCCTGCCAACACCGACTGTGAACCACCCGAGAGGTAGGAGGAGAACCACCATAAAACAATGCCTTCCACCCCCAACCCCCTAAGGCGTTGCAGTAAGACACCATGGTTGATGGTATCAAAAGCTGCTGAGAGGTCTAATAGGACCAGGACAGAGGAATAACCTCTGTCCTGAGCCCTCCAGAGATCACCCACCAGCGCAACCAATGCAGTCTCCATGCTGTACCCTGCTGTACCCTGAAACCCGATTGATATGGATCCAGATAATCAGATTCCTCCAGGAACATTGGGAGCTGTCGAGCCACCATGCTCTCAAAAACCTTCGCAACAAAGTGAAGGTTGGAGACCAGACAGAAGTTGTTCAAAATAGCTGGGTCCAGGGCAGGCTTCTTGAGGAGGGGCCTCACCACCGCCTCCTTCAAGGTGGAGGGAAAGGATCCCTCACTCAGAGAAGCATTGACCACTGCCTGGAGTCAGCCTCATGTAACCTCCCGGGTGGCATAAACCAGCCAGGAGGGACACAGGTCCAATAAACACATGGTGGTACTCAGTCTTCCCATGAACTTGTGCACTTCATCTGGAGTCACAGGATCGAACTCTTCCCAGATGGTGTCCACAAGACCCCTTGCTTCCTCCCCGTCAGACTCTACCCAGTCAGAGTCCAGACCAGCCTGGATCTGAGTGATCTTGTCCACCAGATGATGACTAAACTTCTCGGCCCGGCCCCGCAAAGGGTCCTCCCTTGTCCCCTCATCCACTTGCATATCTACAGAGACTTCTTTTAGTCTTTAAAATTACAAGGGTTGATTACAAGGGTTATAACTGTGTCAATATTTATTTGAATTGATTGATTGATTAAAGTTATATGTTGGTTTTTCTCATCTCTCAGGTGATTCTGGGCAGCTCACAGTAGTATTAAAACATAGCTATTACAATCTTAAATTAAGAATTACAACAATTAAACAAATAAAGTTTTAAAAGAAGGGCAATGACAGTACAGGAGTGGGCTCCACAAATCCCATGGTGTGAAATAGTGCCTCAGATAACCTGGTCCCATATCACAAAGGGCATTGGGTGATACCCAATATTTTGAATTGGGCGCAGAAGCAACTGGAAACCAATTCAGCTCATATAACAGCAGTGTTACATGTGCCATCCTAGAGCCTCCAAAACTTTCCACGCTCCTGCATTCTATCCCAGCTGTAGCTTACAAATATTCTTCAAGGATAGCCTCATGTAGAGCATATTGCAGTAATCCAACCAGGATTGAGAATGAGTGATTGAGTGCATGACATAGGAAAGGGTGTACTAGTAAACATTCTTTCTATTCTGCTTTTTCAAAGTCCACCTTTCACATTTACAAAGTGTCAGACTATTGCCTATTTAGACTATTGCCTATTCAGTTCTTTGTACACCTCTTTTTAGAGGAATCATGGTATCTGAATATCTCATCCAAGACTTTCATTGCTCACTTACAAATACCAATTGGCAGCATATTTATTCACCTCTCTGGTCTTTATTGTTCATATTCAATTCAAAAAGACAACAATTAGCTATCATTTCTATAGGTTCACTGCCGATTTAAAAGTTATTCCTATGTCTTTTCATAAATTTTGCTTGTTTGTTTTTAATCACAGCCCATTTTTTGTTTGCAGTGTTTTTTGTATTATTATTAAAAACTGCAGTTCATTTTCACTTTCATCTTTCAGAATAGAGATGCAAACATAGACCAAGTAATAGGTATTTCTTCTTCCAATTTTAAAACCAACTTCATATTCTTTCAGTATAATTTAGCATGCAGTTTGAATACAATAGATTTCACACTTGGATGGTAGCTCACTATTCATCTCTCCTTAGCCCATTTAGAAATACCTGCTACCTATTTTAAAAATTTCACAAAGAAGACTTTTGACTGTGGTTGAAATGGGCCAATTATCTGTGCCAGATAAACTAATTGATCAATTACCAATTAATGGCACATATACAAGCATTTCCCATAAAGTGTGTGTATGTGTATATATGTGTGCATGTGTAAAACTGCCAAATTTGGAGCAATAAGCATGGTTTTAGGGTATGTTCTAGTGTGTCTTTCCCACTACAATTTTTTACAAACTTTTCTGTAGAGATTCATTTTTGTGTTATCTTTCAGATACTGTTGCATTGCTATGTTTTTACACCAGTCAGAGGGTGAACAAAATAGGACATTGGAAGAATGTGAAGTGAAGAAGATGCTTTAAAGTTCAAATACCATGAGGGGTTACTGAGCACTGGAGAAACCAACTTCATTTTATTTTATTTATTTGATTTGTCAATCACTTACAAGATAATAGATATAAGTATAAACATGAGTAAAAATACAGAAAATAGGTATTAATAAATGGGGACAATAGGACAGGAATGGTAGGCACGATTGTGCACTTATGCATGCCCCTTACAGACCTCTTAGGAATGGGGTGAGGTCAATAGTGGATAGGTTAAAGGAGTGGGGGTTAAAGGATGTAACAACAAAGTCAGGTAGTGCATTCCAGGCATTGACCACTCTGTTGCTGAAATCATACTTTCTGCAATCAAGTTTGGAGTGGTTAACATTGAATTTGTATCTGTTGTGTGCTCTTGTATTGTTGCGGTTGAAGCTGAAGTAGTCATTGACTGGTAGGACATTGTAGCAGATAATTTTGTGTACTCTGTTTAAGTCCAACTGTTGGTGGCATAGTTCAAGGTTGTCCAAGCCCCAAATTTCAAGCCTGGTGATATAGAGTATTCTGTTTCAAGCAGTGGAGTGTAGTACTCTTCTTATAAAATACTTTTAGACTCGCTCAATTGTATTAATGTCCGATATACAGTGCGGATTCCAGATAGATGAGCTGTATTCGAGTATTGGTCAACAAAGATTTTGTATGTTAGTTAGCAATTCTATATTTCCAGAGGAGAAGCTTCATAAGATTTACAACTCTTAATGTCTTTTGGGCAATGCTGTTAAAGTGAGCTCTGGCACTTAGGTCATTAGATATGAGTACTCTGAGGTTCTTGACAGAGTATGGGTCATCAACGAGGTCATATTCACCTAGCTAGTATTTGGTGTATTGATTTTTTTTACCAATGTGTAAGAGAGAGCGTTTGTTGGTCGAGATTTAGAATTGCCAGTTATTTGATCATTCAGACACATAATCAAGATCACTTTGAAGGACAGTAGCATTGTCAGTAGTGTTGAATAGTTTTATGGTGTGTGGGTCCTAGAACGCTGCCTTAGGGGACACCACTGTTAACTGGAGCAGGATTTGATATAGCACTCCCTATTTTTACTATTTGTTGCCTGTTTGACAAGAACGTAGTAATCCACTTATGAAGGAATCTGGAAATACTATAAGAGTTTAGTTCTAACAGTAGTTTGTCATGTACCACTGAATCAAAGGCTTTGCAGAAGTCTATGTAAATTGCTTCTATTGCTTTAGCCTGGTCAAGTAGAGTAGTCCATATGTTTTTGCAGTGTAGGAGTTGTAGATTGAAGGATAATTTTTTCTGAAACCAAATTGTTTTTGGAGAGTAGGTTGATTCTAAGTGGAGGGTGATGAATTGGTTAATGATTGATTCCATGATTTTGCATGTGAAATAACACAGTGATATTGGGCTGTAGTTTTCAACAGGCTAGGGTCACCTTTTTTGAAGATAGGGATGACCGTAGCTAAGGACCATAGGTTCAGTAGGGAGCTGATTCTGAATGATATCTCATATATAATGCTTAGGGGTTCTGCTATGGCAGAGGAGAGCTTTTTTAAGAAATATGCACATAATCCATCGGGGCCAATAGATCAAAATGGTTTTAGGTTATGTAGTGCCTTTTCTACATTATCTTCTGTAAAGTCAATATGTCATTACAGTTAGTTGTGGTACGACTAGAAAATGTGGGGCATGAGCCATTGCTGTTTATAAAGACTGAACTGAAGAATGTGATGAAGAGGTTGGCCTTAATGGCTTCATCACTGCAATTATTTCCCATTTGGTCCTTTTAGGGGTGAGATGGTTCTTGAATCTTAAAGTTTGGTGTTTACAAAATTGTAGGAGGCGCGGGTGGATTTTGTACATAGGAGGTTTTCCTCTTGCTTGCAGTGGTAATTCAAGCATTCTGCCTTTATCTGTCAGCATAAGGTGTTGTATCTGTTTTTAAAGTTTGCTATGCAGCTAATTTTGTTTTTATGCCATAGTGATTATTTTTTTTGATTGAAGTTTTCTTATTGTTATGGGTAATTTGTTTTTGTTTTTTGGGGGGATTACTAATGGTACATATAGTTTAATGGCTCTTTCAAATTGAAGCAAGAATTCATTATAATGGTCTTCTGTAGTATTATAGCTAGAGAACAGAATGTGCCAATCAAGAGATGATAGGTCGGCATCTATGAGATCATAGCTGGCTTTTTTGAAGTTGAATTTTGGGGATCGATCATTATGATCCTCTTTGTGAGGGTGTAAATTGAGTCAAAAGTCAATCATATTGTGGTCACGGTTTGAAAAGGGTTCTTGTATTTGTAGGCCATATATTGAGGGTGAGCAGTTGTTGAGTCTAGTGTTGTTAGTTACTAATTGATCCAGTCCCAGTGTAGTAACAGCATTGTACAGAGTTACATGTATGGGTTCAGATGTACATTCATTTAGGGTCCAATCTACAAACTTAGATAAACATAGTTAAACTTATAAACTTATAAGAAGAAAGACCAAATAAAGCAATAGCAAAAAAATATCAAGGCAAACTTTTACACGGCCAGTAGAAAAAATATATGCAAAGTCAGAATTAAGAAGGCATCAAGAAATAGCAGATGCTGCCTCTGCAAAGAAGTTGAAGAAATAGTGGTCCACTTAGTTAGCTGCTGCAAGAAGATCTCACACACACTGATTACAGACAAGGGCATGTAGCAACAAGGTTATAGGGCAGGAAATACCATGCCTGCAAGCAAGATCTGTTAGGGCCAGTGATAAACAATGAAGAAGCCAAAGTGCTCTGGCACTTATAATCCAAAAACCTACAAATAACACCCAGATTTAACAATTTTAATAATAAAGACAAAAGAAAATCTGGATAGTGGACATTGCAGCAGTTTCAAACAGCAGAACAGAAGAGAAAGAACTGGAGAAAATCACAACATCCAAAGCCTTGCAAACAGAAATAAAATGACTATGGCAAAAGAAAGCATGAATGGTACGAATAGAAATAGGTGCCTTGGGTGTACTCCCAAAATTATTGAAGCACTATTTGAAAACTATTTACATTAACAAAACCACCATCAATTAATTGCAAAATGCAGTGTTATTCCGAACAATTTATATTCTGTGGCAATGTTTTTAATATATGTAATCTGCTTATCATAATTCCTTGGGAAGGATAGTTGGAAAAAAATACCAATCACAGTCTAAACATCTGTGCAATGAATTATAATAAAGTATGTGTATTGTAGAAAAGAAATAAACATTAGGGAAAATGGTGTCCAAAGATGAATGTTAAAATATAAATACATTATTTATTATAATGCCAATAAAATAATTTAATTAAAGAATCCTGACTATAAAAATCGATGCAGTGATTTTTAAATTTAATTATTTAAATTAATTTTTTTGACTGATGGCTGTGGAAGGGAAATTGAAGGAATAAATTATTTAGTGAACTCAGAAATAAACTATATGTAACATTTATTTATTTATTTATTTATTTTATTTTATTGGACTTATATGCCACCCCATCTCCAAGACTCGGCTCACAATTAAAACATACAATACAATAATTATTTAAAAAAGAATTAAACAATTTTAAGCCCAATAAAACCAAATTAAAATACTTAAAATTATCCCATGGCCCTGGTGAGGTAATCACAGCCCGATTTGGTCGAACAACCAGGTCTTTAAATCACGGCGGAAGGTGCGGAGGTCAGGGGCCAGACGGAGGTCCAGAGGCAGTTCATTCCATAAGTCGGGGACCGCTACAGAATTTTAAACAATTCTTATGTATAATCCAATTTTGTTATAGGATATGGCTACGGATGCATGCATTTTTATAATCAGAATGAGACACTTAAGTACAATATTTAACAATGAAGAAATATTGCTTTCTGCCAATCAGAATTCTTGGAATATTTTGTTGTTGAACCTTAAGAACTTGGAAACAATCTGAGATTTCCAGTGAACATTTTCATTGCTTCTTTAAAATTTTTGTTTCTCAAAGAGTATATGAGTGGATTGACAAGTGTAGTTACCATTGAATAAATGAGACACATAAGCTTGTCCTTATCCAGAGAACAGACTGAAGAGGGCCTGGTGTATGTGTAGATGATTGCAGAAAAGTAAAAACTTATTACAAAGTGATATGATGAATATGTGGAGAATGCTTTCTTCTTCCCTTCAGTAGAACAGATCTTGAAGATAGTCCTCAATATATATGTAAAAAATAAAAAGTTAGAGTCAAACCACAAGTACCCCATGTCATACACCACATTTGCAATCTTTGACAAAATCTCATTTATGCTGATGTCTGAACATGTAAGATTTAATACTGGAGATATATCACAGAAAAAATGATTAATGACATTGGAATCCAAAAAGAAAGGTGTAGCAGAACTCCAGAATTTACAGCAGTATTTATCATTCCAGTAATCTATACAAAGATTGCTATGCTTCTTTCCTCATGATAACAGTGTAACCCAAAGGATGACAGCAACGGATTGGGCAAGTATATGGGGACCCCTATCACTTTCAATCTAGATCCCAAGGTGCCACCAATTCACTTAAAGCCCAGAAGGGTCCCATTTGCTTTAAAGGAAAAAAATGATGCACAATTAGATAAACTAATAGCTCAAGGAGTTTTAGAGCCCACTGACCACTCCAGGTGGGAGACACCCATAGTCACACCAGTCAAGACTGATGGGTCAGTAAGAATCTGTGGAGACTATAAGGGGACATTGAACCATGCGCTTCAACAGAGCGCATATCCAGTTCCAGTGGTGCATCATTTACTACATTCACTTGGCAGGGGTACAGTCTTTGCCAAATTGGATCTGGCCCAGGCATATCAACAACTAACAGTTGATGATGCCACTGCAGAGGCCCAAACCATTGTGACTCATAGAGGTGCTTTCAAATGTAAAAGGTTACAGTTTGGAGTAAGCATGGCACCAGGCATCTTCCAAAGCCTTATGGAAAGGATGCTCCAAGGACTGCCAGGGGTAGTACCTTACTTTGATGATGTGTTAATCTCTGCTGAAAATGACACTCAGTTACAAGAGAGACTCAGAGAAGTCCTTACCAGATTCAGGAAAGCGGGTTAAAAGTCAAGGAAGAAAACGCACTCTTAAAACTGACAAGGTTGAGTTCCTGGGCTACATGATTGACAAGCATGACATCCACCCTACAGATGCCAAGGTTCAAGCAATCAAAGAAGCCCCTAGACCTAAATACAAAACAGATTTGCAAGCCTTCCTTGGACTCATTAACTTTTATCACATGTTCCTACCTCAGAAGGCAACCATTGCTGAACCATTGCACAGATCACTTGACAGGAAGTCTGTTTGGGTCTGGGGTAGGAAGGAACAATCAGCATTTAACAGTATTAAAAGACTAATCACGTCTGATGCTGTACTGATACAGTTCTCTGAGAATTTGCCTGTTGTACTGACTTGTGATGCATCCCCTTTTGGAATGGGGGGGGGGTTTGAGCCACAGGCTTCCCAGTGGGAGAGAAGCCCCTATTGCATTTTACTCTCGCACTTTGACCAAAGCAGAGAGGAATTACAGCCAATTGGACAAGGAGGCATTGGCAGTTGTTGCAGCTGTTAAGAAATTTCATGAATATCTGTATGGGAGAACATTTACCATTGTTACAGATCACAAACCTTTGTTAGGCATTGTGGCAGGAGACAAGCCTACACCTGCTATCCTGTCACCAAGAATGCTGAGGTGGACTGAATTTCTTGCTGCTTATTCATACAAACTTATCCACAAGCCTGGCAAGGACATTGGACATGCTGATGCACTGAGTCGTTGCCCACTTCCTTGCCACAAGGAGGACTTTGAACCTGAAACACACACCTTTTTCCTAGAAACTGTTGCCAAGCTTCCAGCGAATGCTGCTGAAATTGCCAGAGAGACTGCCAAAGACACTTTATTGGCTCCTTTTATAGGCTGGATTAAGAAAGGTTTGCCTCTTCAAGATCTACCTCACCTGGCTCAACCTTTTAAGTCCAGGCAAACTGAATTATCTGTATTAAGAGGATGTATTTTGTGGGGTAACAGGGTGGTTATTCCTGCAAAACTGCAAAAAGAGGTTTTGGAAATGTTACATGAGGGTCATCCAGGTATTGTCAGAATGAAGGGATTGGCCAGGAGTTATGTGTGGCCAGGTATTGACAAAATGGTTGAAAACTGGGTTGCATCTTGTCCCAACTGTCAGGTAGTCAGGCCTGCCCCACCTCACGCCCCCCCACAGGAATGGGAATGTCCTAGGGGCCCGTGGTCCAGGATTCACATTGATTTTGCTGGCCCTACCAGAGGGCACACCTTTCTTATTATAGTAGATGCATATTCCAAATGGCTAGAGGTAATCCCCATGGTATCCACCACAACTGATGCTGTCATCAAACAGCTCAAAAAACTTTTTGTAACCCACGGGTTACCAGATGTTCTTGTTTCTGACAATGGCCCTCAATTTACATCCAACCTTTTTGAATCCTATTTAGCACAACAGGGTATCAGACATGCCCTTACTGCCCCTGGGCACCCTTCGGCTAACGGCCAGGCTGAACGCATGGTATGTTTTACCAAGGAGAAGCTTCAGCAACTGGGTCCTGGGGACATCACTGAGAAAGTTGAAAAACTTCTTAGTGTTCAGCACATCACTCCTAACCCATCTAATAACTTATCCCCAGCAGAGTTGTTGATGGGTAGGAAACTTAGGTCTTCCTTGACCGCCTTCATCCCACTTACGCACTCCAACGCACCACTAGATTCCACTTCCAAAGTTCGCACATTCAGTGTGGGTGATTCTGTTTATGCTAAGAACCTTATGGGTGAACCATTGTGGATTCCTGCTGAGATAACTCAAATCACAGGCCCTCGTTCTTACAGGGTGCAAACAGAGATGGACTCCTCTGGAGCAGGCACATTGATCAACTTAGATCCAGGTTCCCTCAGGAACATCGCACTTGTTCCTCTCTAGTTCCCTCACCTGATGTCAATTCTAGGGGAAGGGGAGGAACAGGAGGAAAATCAGCAAGCAAGAATCAACCCCATGTGTAACGAGCCATTACAACAGGAACCATTCCAAAACCTGTCACAATGCCAAAATCCATCCTTAGAAGTGAAAGATTGTACATCACTACCTGACTTGGGTGCTGACATTGGGCTGGAGATGGGTTGGGAGGAGAGACCAGATTCTAACAATCAAACAGGGTCTTCTTTCACAGGAAGTCCCAGTGGGGAAATGTCAGCAGACACATTTCCTCTCTCACTGGGTGAGAATGTTAAAACTTCTGAACCACGAAGGTCTCAACGACACGCAAAGAGCCCCACCTATTTAAAAGAATACATTAGATAGGTTGGGTTTGGTATGGACTGAACCTAGTGGGAGGGTGTTATGTATGTAGGTTTGAATGTCATTGGTTTAGTTTGAATTGTTCTTGTAAAATGTCAAATAGGATTGGTTTAAAAAGTGTGGGAAAACCCTGCACTCTGATTGGCTGGCAACTACGGCTGCTGGCTATAAGCAGCAGCCGTAGCCCAGCCAAGTTGGGTCCATTCGAGCTGTAGTCACTTAATAAATTCTTCACTGAAGCTCTTCGCGTCTGACTCTTCATGCAAACATAACAATTATCTTTTTTTTTTCATAAATTATTCCCATTTCAGATAACATACCAAAGACATGGTATAATTCTCTTTAGAATGTGTTAAATAACCTTTAACTTAAGGGGAATCAAGATCCAAAGATTTATGCAGTCCTGAAGTTAATAATCTGCCAAAAGTACCTTTTTATCCTACTGCTAATGATCATAGCTTATCAAGAAAACATAATTTACTGAATTCTAAATTACAATACAAAATAACAAACATTAAGTAGCATATGTGATCTGTGCATTTCTGGCAGTAATCAGAGGTTGCTTGAAATGCAAATTGTCATTATGAAACTTTTATTCTGTACTGGGAACATACTTTGGTTTTGAAGGTCTTATTTAATGAATACTTGCTGTGATCCAATACAGACTAGAATCCATATGGTTTCAGTGTGGATCAAAACAAACCACTAATAATTTCCTAACAGTATTCAGAAAATTGAAATCGGAAGAATTCTTCAAAATTGTACTGTTTTGCTAAATATGATTAACAGTTTGAATGGGACTACTGAATGGAAATAGATGTCCCCAAAGATTAATAATATTTTTCCCTAAACTGAAATGACAAATATATAAAGAGACAATTTTAGGTCTGAACTGATGCTTTCTTATGCTTTCTAATTGAATGAATTTTTTGCTCCTTAATATAGAATTATGAACTAAACTTTGTTGGCAGGATATTGTGTATTTGTACATTATTATTTTTATATTGTTTAGTTATTTACTGTCAGTAGTATTTAATTATAAATACTTAATTACAGTTGTTTTTATGTTTGTCTTTAGAGTATTATGAAATCTGGATTGAATGCTCTTTTTTAAAAGCTAGAATGTCTTCATTACATAATTTATTTTCTTTCTATAGGAGTTAATTTATGTTATCCTACCTTAAATTTCATTTATCAAAATATAGTTTCTATATATTTTTAAGTCTAGGTAACTGATAATGAATTGAAAATCTCTTTACGGCATGATCTAATTATTTCCACTAATAAGTGTTATGAATAAGATAATAAATTATGTAGTTTTCTTATTAGTGGGTTTAACCATACACACAATTTAATAAGAATTAAGGATGTTAAATTGATCATCCACATTCAGTGATTTCAAACTTAAGAAACCACAATTGCTTTAAAATAGCATATTAAAAAGCAAATATTTTGAAAGAGAATATTTTTAAAATCTATTGTATTTGTTTTTTTTAATAAGGCTGTTATTTACTATATGAAATATGGAAAGTACACACATAACCAGAAATCATATTTTATGAATGAATGAGAGGGTGGGAGGGAGGGAGAGGGAGAGGGAGAGGGAGGGAGGAGGAAAGGAAGGAAGGAAGGAAGGAAGGAAGGAAGGAAGGAAAAGAGGAAGGAAGGAAAAACAGAAAAAAACATTTCTCATGTAGAAAATATAAATAGTCTTATGTATTCCTGTGATGATATAACATTCAGTTTTTAATTAGTTACAGTCATTTCATTTAACAATAGAAAAAAAATAAAAACAAAGTTATTAATATGCACAATATACTTTTTGGAATAATCTTCTAAAAGAGACTACTTACCACATACTGCAGAAGGAAAATCATTGTACATTTGTCTGTAACAGTACAATATATAAAGTGATAAAAGCTGATTTTTCCCCTTTCCAATGTGAATTGGCATATTGGAAAACAGAGAAGGTTGGAGAAATATATGATTCCATATATTTCTTAATGAGAAGAATCTAACTATGTATTATACTTTCGTTATCCTAATTAATATGAAATGTGTAGGAAATGGTAATGCAGTAAAGCTGATGATTTCAAAAAAATCTCAGAAAGATTCTTTTTAAAAAAGGATAAATAACAATCTGAAACAAAAGTGTACTTAATATGAACAGCAAAGGTTAAACTAAATCTATGAAATGAAATGGAAGTGTACCAGATTTAGATATCTAAATCCCCCCCTTATAGAAATTCAAAGAAAGGTTTAAAAAAAGGATGGAAGAATTGAAACAGTTACCTTCATTCTTATTTCTTCTTTACTTTCTTTCTTTCTTTTTTTGTGCTAGGCTTTGGTTCTCTGGGTGATGGAAATATATTTTGGTTTGGCATCTATAATCAGCAAACCATTGGAGCTAATCACTTTTCATCAGTCAGATGGGAAGGGCTAAGTCTAAAATAGGCACCTTATTTACAGTATAATCCAATCTTCTGGTTATAATCCAATCTTCTGATTCTTTCTTCTAATAAATTGATGAGAAGGAGAAGGTCCTTGGAGTAATGAAAAGAAGCATGGCCCTTCCAATTCCAAAGCAACTTTTGTTTACATTTTCATCTAGCTCTATAATTACATTTGGTATGTTAACAAAAGTCCAACTTTTACTTTTAGTCTTGTTCTACTAAAATGTATTTGTTAAAAGCTCTTTAAAATGCAGTTTCAGTGGGGAGATTTATAGTACAGCGTTGCCTCTTTAATAGATGTAAACCGGAATGAATTATCTAGGTTACACTCGCACTAATACAGAGACTTCTTAATATATGGATTGAAACTCAACTACAGTTTTAGATCCAATAGTTTCCTAGAATTTATGAAAATAAATTGTACATAAGTGTTTTGGTTATGAAAAAAAATCAATAAATATACAAGACTTGGTTTGCATCTCTCTCAAGATTTTTATAAAATATACATGTCACTTGTTCAGACAATGTTATGTGTGTGTGTGTGTGTATGTGTATATATATATATGTGTGTGTGTGTGTGTGTGTGTGTGTGTGTGTGTGTGTGTGTAGGTCTTGGTGTATTCGGGTCTTGTCCCGTGTAAGATTGAGAATACCTTGGCGGCGTTTGAAATCTCATCCGTCATCTTCAGGCTGGTGTCTTCAACCGTTCTCCTGGGAGAAGTGTGTGATGTGGCTGTTTTCCCTTTTAAACTCTAGAGTTGGCTGTGTTGTTACTTCTTGATTGGTTTATGGAGAAGTAACAACACAGCCAACTCTAGAGTTTAAAAGGGAAAAACAGCCATGATCACACACTTCTCCCAGGAGAATGAAGCTGAAGACACCAGCCTGAAGATGACGGATGAGATTTCGTCGAACGTGCCAAGGTATTCTCAATCTTACACGGGACAAGACCCGAATACACCAAGACCTACATACCTTTACCCGTGAAAATCTACGAAAACAAATATATATATGTGTATACACACACGCACACACACACACACACACACACATACATATTCCAGAATTTATATTTATTTGCAATACATCCTTCCACAAAGTCCTGCTATGTTTCCTCATTGTGAGGGTGGGTTTTCTTGGGAGGGACCAATGAATAATAAGAACTATAGAGCAAGAGTAAACACACCAGCAGGATCACCCAAGTAAATTATCCCAGTGCCCCTCTAAGGCAGAGAGGTACCTATATTGGTAAAGGAAAATGTTGGAAGTAAATTATCATTTTAGTGGCAACCAAAAATTATTATTTATTTATTATTTATTTAGACTTGTATGCCGCCCTTCTCCCTAAGGACTCAGGGCGGCGAACATATAAAAAGAGAAATATTTACAATAAAACAATATTAAACAGAACAAGTCTAAAATTGCTAAAATCTTTGTACACTGTGAATTGTCAATAAGTCAGTTTTGTGTTTCACAGTGAAAACCACATGGATAGATTAGATATTAATGATGTAAACTGGGCAATGGGCCTTAGAGCTTGGATGACATTTCAAGTATTATTGAAGTATAACTGAGGATATTTCAAAGTATTATTTAATTTTACATCATGGCTAGATTAAAGATTTTATGAATGTTATTGCAACATAGGAAAATAAACTCATGTATAATAATCTTATTTAAAAAATATACAGTTAGAAAGATAAAAGCTGATACAAACTAAATCTATCTATAAACAAACCCTTAAAGCTGTCATTTCAGTTGCGATCAGCAAGGAAAAAAATCAAGAAGGGTTACCAGACCTAAAAACCTATTTATATTTTAGATTTGACCAAATAAATCAACTTTACATGCCTTCCTTTTATTTTTTTTAAATCTTGATTGTTCATTCGGATAGTGTCTATTCAAATAATGTCTTTAAGTACATTGGTTAGCAATATTGAAAGCTAACTATGTCCATAGTGTGGAGTTCAATCAAGTTTTTAAAGAAAGACATCCAGATGAAGTCCTGAGTTACATGGAGGATGGAAGAAGAGGTTAAGTTAGCCACACCCTAGAATCTCTCAGGATATATCTAGTTAGTAAGAGAAAATAACATTTATTGATTATTAATTAAAAAATAACATGTATGGTTTTTAGCATTGCATACACTTGCATACCATATCTTCTCTTGGTCTTTAAATTTTCTCCAACATTGATTTTAACATTGTGAGAATGTGTCAATATTTATTTTTATTGATTAATTACATTTCTATGCCACTTGTCACATGGTATTGGGTGACTCTGGACAACTTACAATAAAAATATTTAAAACATGATTTTTTAAAAATAAAAATTTAAAATAAAAATTTAATAAATAAAGTTAAAAAGAAAAGCAAGGACAGTACAGGGGTGGATGCTTGTTTCTCACTCAGTCAATCACACCCAGCATTGCACAACTCCATCAGGGCTTCCATCCAACCAGCAGAGCCAAGTTTTAAGGGTGGAGGCAGGTCTCACCTCTGGGACCATGACATAGAAGACAGTTCTAAGTGATAACCAATACCTGGAATTGGACCCAGAAGCAGCTGGTCACCAATGTAGCTCATACATAACATCCGGAGGTTTCAGCTGGTGCAGAATGCGGCCGCGCGGGTTGTGATGGAAGTTTCCCGGTACTCCCATGTTATACCCCTCCTACGTGAGCTGCATTGGTTGCCAGTTGCCCTCCGGGTGAGATTCAAGGTGTTGGCATTAACATTCAAAGTCCTTCACTGCTTGGGTCTGGGGTATTTGCAGGAGCGTCTCCTGCCAATATCGAATACCGATTGCCCTGTGTGCATGCACAGATGGGACTCCTCGGGGTGCCGTCCGCAAGACAGTGTCGGCTGGCAGTGCCTCGAGGAAGGGCCTACTCTGTTGCAGCTCCCGCCTTGTGGAACCAACTACCCCTGGGGCTCTGTTTGGCTCCTGATTTCCGCTCTTTCTGCCGTGATTTGAAAACCTGACTGTTTGAACAGGCCGGGCTAGACTGACCTCTTGGGGGGTAAATTAGTTTTAAATTAATTCTAGTTATTGGGCTTGTTTAAGTTTAATTCTTTTTTAAATATTTATTGTTGTATTTTAGTTGTGAGCCGCTCCAAGTCCTTTCGGAGAGGGGGCGGCATACAAGTCCAATTATAAATAAAATAAAAAATAAATGTAACAGTGTGTTACATGTGCCATTCTAGGGGCCTCCCAGCTATCACAACTTTAGCTTGCAAATATTCTCCAAAGATAACCCCATGTAAAGTACACTGCAGTAATTCAATCAGGAGATGACTAGCACATGAGTGACTGAGCACAGGTTCTCATGATGTAGGAGCGGGCATTACTGGTGAACACTGTTCCTCTCTGATGCTTCAAAGTCCAGCTTTCACATTTACAAAGTATCACAGGAAAAACTTTTGGCTGTGCAGTTCCTTTGTACACATCTTTATAGGTATAGAGACAACATGGCTTCTTAATATCTCATCCAAGATCTTCACTACTCATTTACAAATAGCAATTGGCAACATATTTATTCATCTCTCTGGTCTTTTATCATCAATAGTCAAGCTTAAAAGTATGTTCAGAATAGTGATATAAATATAGCACAGGTCATAGGTATTTCTTCTTCCAATTTCAAAAACAATGACTATATTCCCTTAATATAATTTAGCATCAATTTGAATACAATAGATCTTCAAACAGATAGAATCAGAGTTTCACACTTACATGGTAGTTCATGATTCACCCTCTCTTTTGCCCATTTATAAATACCTTCTATTATTTTATATATTTCACATAGAAGACTTTTGATCAAACTGGCCAATTACCAATTAATGGCAGATATGCTAACATTCCCTATAAACTCTGTGTGTGTGTCTGTGTGTGTGTGTGTGTGTGTGTGTGTGTACTACTGTCAAATTTGTAACAATAAATATGGCTCCTAAGTATCTCCTAGTATGCTTCTTTCTCAGTACTATTTTTAGGGCTTCCCTGTAATGGTAATTTTTGTTTTATATTTCTTATATCATTGTATTTTATTCCAATTGTGCTTTTTCATAAAGGCAACTGGACTTTCTTGGTTTTTTTCTTTGAAAATATTTCACTTCTGTTCCAAGAAGCTTCTTCAGTCCTTCAGAGTTGCAGAAGCTTCTTGGATGAAAACAAAATGTTTTCAGAGACAAAAATCAAGAAAATTCAGTTCCTTTTGGAAAAAGCACCTGGGGACACTCATGACCTAGATGATTGAGAATCTCCATAGATATTATATTGCTACGTTTATACACCAGTCAGATGAGGAAGAAAAAAGGGCTTTGGAAGAATATTTGAAGGACAGTAAAGGAGATGCATTAAAACCAGAATATCATGAAGGTTTACAGAGTACTGGAGTGACCAAACTGATTTACAAGAAGAACAAATAAAGACTAGAAAAGAAATTGTCAAATTTTGTCACAAATCAAGTTCTTTTAATTTCAGGGAGCCTTGGTGTTCTCTGAGATTGGTTGTTTTCTTCCAGATGTTTCACTACCCAAATTAGATGACCTCATCAGCACTAGCATTGATTATGTTACCTAGTTTGGGTAATGAAATGTTTGCAAGAAAACAACCAAACTTGGAGAGCACCAAGAATCCCCTCATTTCAATCATGAGCTACAAATATCTCTTTTATTGGTGCTTTTAATTTCTCTCCCAATTTTACTATATAAAATCCTTTTTAAACAAAGTACTGATTCCCAAATCAGAAATCTTCAAGATGTACTATGAATGTAGCTTCATGTATTTGTAGAATGTTTTAAAGGAATGCTTCAACAAATAATCCTTATCTAATATACATTTGCATGTAGCTTAAGATGATATAAATCATCAGGATATCATTGTCTGGAAGAAAAGGCTTAAGCACTATTTTTGAAAATAAAAAATAAGATAATGTATCAATGTAATAATCATGAAAATAAAATGTTTGAAATCCAATTTTGTTACTATATATGATAAGTATATTTGTATTTTTATACCAACAAAGAGACTCTTAAGAACAATATGTAATATATGAAGAAACATTTAATGCTCACTGGAATTGTAGGAATATTTTACTGATGAAATTTAAGATCTTGGAAGAACCCTGAAACTGCCAGTGAACATTTTCATTGCTTCTTTAACATCTTTGTTTCTCAAAGAATATATGAGTGGATTGATAACTGGAGTTACCACTGAATAAATAAGAGACACAAGCTTGTCCTTATCTAAGAAATAGACAGAAGAGGGTCTCATGTAGGTGTAGATGATTGCAGAAAAATAAAAACTGATTACAAAGAGATGTGAGGAACAAGTGGAGAATGCTTTCTTCTTCCCTTCAGTAGAACGGATCCTGAAGATAGTCCTCAGTATAAAAAAATAGGAAGTTAGTGTCAACCCACAAGTACACATGCCATAAACCACATCTGCAACCTTTGTCATAAATTCATTTATGCTAGTGTCCGAACATGAAAGATGTAATACTGTAGGGATATCACAATAGAAATGATTTATAACATTGGAATCACAAAAAGAAAGCTGCAGGAGAACTCCCGTATTCACAGCAGTATTTATCATTCCAGTAATCCATACAAAGATTGCAAGGCCAACACATACTTCTTTCCTCATGATAATAGTGTAATGCAAAGGATGACAAATGGCAGCATAGCGATCAAAAGCCATAAATGAAAGAAGGACCAACTCTGACCCCAATGCCCATATAATGAAAAATATCTGTGTGATGCAGCCATGAAATGAAATTATTTTTCTATGGGTCCAGAGACTTTGAAGTAATCTAGGAATTGTAACTGAGACAGAGACTATATTCAGTAAGGACAAGTTGAATATAAGGAAGTACATGGGTGTGTGGAGTTTCTTGAAAGAAGATATAATAAAGATAAGGAGGACGTTGGCTGTTAGAGCTGTAGCATAGATGAAAGCAAACACCCAGAAGAGAAGTATCTGCAGTTTAGGGGAATCAGTAAGGCCCAGTAGGATAATCTCTGTAATGGCAGAATGGTTTTTTATTTCAGCAACTCTGATTTCAGTGACCTGGAAAAATACATTATATTACTTTTTTACTGATGTAAACATCTCACACTTTTAATATTAAAGTTAATTAAAGTTTGATGAAAGACCCAATTTGATGTTGTGTAGAAGTGCACTGGGCTGAAAATTGGAGGTTCATAAATTCTAGTCTTGCTTTAGGCACAAAGCCAGTTCACTATTTATGTGACAGCAGAAAACTTATTTACATTTAGAATCTTTTCATCTAGATTTTCTGTGGGTGGCATACTTGAAAATAGTGCCATTCTGTCTCTCCCCAGAATTTTAGGGAGAGGCAATACCTCTTGCTTCCTGTTCAGGGATTAAATATCCTAAATCAAATTTAGAAAAAAAGTTGCAGAGTTGTTCTCTTTAATAGAATGTATCTAACTGTATACTATATTTCTGTTAGAAAATATGACAATTTGTGAGAGAATATAGTACAATGAGGATCATTAATTCAAGAATTCCCAAAGTATTAGAATCAGAGCATTTTAGGAAAAACTGTAGATAAAGTTTTGGGAGAAAATAAGGTTAATAAAAGCATGAATGTGAAATTCAGTCAAGATTATATCTGTTGCTGAAGATATTTACCTTCATCCTTATTTCTTTTTTGTTCTTACTGCTTTTCTGTTGAATGGAACAAAAATTAAGCTTTGGCATCTATCAGCGACAAAACATTGGAGCCAATTACTTTTCATCAGTCTGCTGGGGAAGGTCCAGTCTATGGTAGGCATGTTCTGGTTTAAAAATCTTCTTATCAAGCAATGTTACACCTGGGAAGAGCACTTTGGGACTTAAAGAGAATCCATAATTCTTCCAGATATGAAGCAATATTTGTCTAAAACCAGAAGAAAGAAAAAAAAAATTTCCAGTTCCTCTGTTCCCTTAGACTTGCCCCCTGGGTCTGCCATCTTTCTCTCTTCCATTGCTCTCACTGTATAGAGTGGTGCCACCCCTCTGATTAACAGATTGGCACACCTTCCTACTGAAAATAGGTTTCTCCATTGCCCATTGTTAAATAATATTAATTGAATTTGGCCTGGATCTTTAAACCTATATCTATTTCACAGAGTCATTCAATAAATTGCAATGCCAAGTTGTGTCAGATCAAAACAGATTTATTTATAACAGAATAATCAATAAATATATTATTCTTAAATATATACAGGGTCTTTTCTTCTTTTGTTCCTCTTAAACAGTCCTTCAAGGAACTAGAAGTTACTATGAGAGATTCACAGTTCTTCCTCTCATAACCTCTTCTTAGATATAGCTAACCTCTTTAGAAAGTCCCTTTCTCTTTAGGTTATAGATCTTCTCTCAGATCTCTTTGCTATATCTTTTCATACACAGACCTCAGTCTGTCAGATCCTAATATCTCCTCAGAGTCTTGGATCTTCTCAGCATCTCCAATCTCCCTCAGAATCTCCTCATTTTCTTTCTCTTATTTTTCTCTCTTTTGAAAATGACAGTTGACAGCCCTTTTATACTTAGGGGCGTGTCCTACAGTATCACAGTGAGGTGCTCAATGCCACCCTGTCATTGGTAGGTTTGATCACCCCATCAAACTCTACTAATTTGTAAACTGCATAGTAACTCCAGAAAGTTCTACTTTCTGACACCCATCCCCACTACATGGTTTCCATAATATTTGGCAGGTAGATCTTCTGTATTGATTTCCCACACACACACTTTTTGTGCAATAAATATTGGGTAGACTACAACTCATTTTGCTCTGAAAAGTGAAGAGACAGCAGTCCTTTCCTTGGAAGATGGGCTTCATACAACAGGGATCTTTCTCCAATCATACTCCTCCATTTCCTCTAGTTAAAAATAATAAAATTAACAAGGCTAAAATATAACAAAGCAGAGGGAATGCCTTTAAGGCACTACCTAGCCACACTTTAGATACCCATGCTACCATTAAGGTCTTAATATCCAGAAAGTCAGAGAGTGGGGTCTTGCCTCGTTTCTGGGGGCAAAATGTTCCAAAAAACAGGGACTATAGTAGAAAAGACCTTTTAAAATTACCAATCAAAATTCATTTATGAAAATGATCCACATCTTGCCATTCCTTCTTGATCATGCGAGATGGGCAATTGTGAAAAATATCAATATTGAAAAAGGAACTAGACAAGGATGTCATTTGTCGCCATTATTGTTTGTGTTGACTTTGGAGGTGCTAAATAGAAATATCAGAGACAATAGGGGAATAAAGGGAATGAAAATAAAAAAGGAGGAATACAAGCTACAAACCTTTGTGGATGATTTGGTTTTCATATTGGAGAAACCATTGAAATCAGCACCCAAATTGTTCAAAAAAATTGAAGAATATGGGCAGGTGACAGGATTGAAAATAAATAAGGATAAAACCAAGATATTAGTTAAGAACATGACAGGAAAACAAAAGACTGTCTTGACAGAAGGACTGAACATCCAGATTATAAATAAAGTAAAATACTTAGGAATATACCTAACAGCAAGATGCAGAACTTTGAAAGAAGATAATCATGTTAAACTTAAAAACAAATTGCAACAGATCTAAAAAAATTGGCAGAATCTACAATTATCTCTGATAGGGAGAATATCTACAATTAAGATGAATATTTTACCAAGGATATTATATTTGTTTCAAACTATTCCAATTAAATTAGGGAAAGATTTTTTTATGGATTTAAATAAAATAATATTGAAATACATATGGCAGGGGAAGAAGGCAAGAATTAAACTTAAGTTGTTACAAGATGCTAGAATTAGAGGAGGATTTAGCTTACCTAACTGTGAATTGTATTATCAGGTGGCAGCATTGATGTGGGTCAAAGAATGGGTTTTATTAAGGAATGTTAGATTATTAACATTAGAAGGTCATGATCTATTACTGGGATGGCATGCTTTTTTATGGTATAAAGAAAGTAAAACTCATGGGTATTTTAAGAGACATTATATACAAGATTCTTTATTGTTGATATGGTAGAAAATAAGAAAACAACATTACATGAAAATTCCAGTCTGGTTGTCAACTACAGAAGCATTTGCATACCCAGTTGTTTACAGAATGGAACACACGGTTAGATATGGTGAAATTTTAAATGAAAAGGGTGAACTCAAATCTAAACAAGAACTAGAGGAGCAAGAAATTAAGATGAATTGGTATACATATATGCAAATACATTCTAGGTATGATAAAGATTGTAAAACAGAGGGATTTTATAATGAACTTACAGAATTGGATGAAATTTTAACAGGTACTGATGAAAAAATGATTTTAAAACTTTATGGTTATCTACTTGGAATTAAATTGAAGGAAGAACAAGTTAAAGAAACAATGATTGCCTGGAGGAGGAATTTTGGATATGGGATAGATCTAGATAAATGACAAAAATTATGGTCTCAAAATTATAAATTGGCAATGTCAGTAGCGTATAAAGAAAATTTGTATAAGATGTTTTACAGGTGGCACTTACCCCCAGCATGAATAGCAAGGATGTTCAAGAATAAATTGGAGAGATGTTGGAAGTGTCATCAGATATCTGGATCATATTACCATATGTGGTAGACGTGTGTTGAAGCTAAGAGTTACTGGACTAAGATTCATATATGGCTTGAAAAAATGACAAAACAGCATATAGATTTGAAACCAGAGATATTTTTATTGAGTATCTTGCCTGAAGGATACAGTAGAGAATTGACGTATTTCATTATAAATGTGTTAACAGTAGCTAGAATTGCATTTGCTAGAAATTGGAAGAGTGAAAAAATTCCAATAGAGGAAGAGGTGATTAAGAAAATGATGGAATGTGCAGAAATGAGTAAATTGCAATTAGAAAGCAAGAAGACAAAGAATATTATACAATTTGGGATTTATTTTATCAATGGTTAGACAAGAAAATAGAGAAGTAAACTATGTCATGAAAAGGAATAATATAACATGTAAGATAATATGATGTAATGATGTTTTATAATTGAATATGAGGAAACGAATTGTATGTTCCCAGGTTTGTTAAAACTGAGATTTGCTTGATAAGAAATATACAAATTTATAGTTGAGTCTAATAATGATACAATAATAATACAATATAACATAATATAATATTTATAGTTGACCTATGTAATATGAATATATGTTTGGAAGGGAAGACTGTTGACATTGTGACATTACACAAAAGAAATGTACCAACCGACACACTGTATTTTGGAAGATGGTTTTAGGTTGGTGTTTTATGTTTGTGTTTGTTAGTGTTTGTCTTTAAAAAATAAACTTTTACAAAAAAAATTCTATAGTCCTAATGAGCAAGTATATAAAATAAAATGTTATTTCATCCAATCAAAAACTATGGAGCAATTTAGGAAGTTGGCAAATAGAGTTTTAAAATAGTACGATAGACTTGCAGGGCTGGCGCATTGTGCAACAAGGTTACATAGTGGTAATAAGATTGGGACTGGGTTAGGGACTTCTGTCCTCATTGTGAGTTGTGTGTGGGGGGGTTCATGAAGGGAGGCTCAGCCAATCTCGTTGTATACATGTTGTACTCTGACAATAAAGGTAATAATGATTATTTATTTATTTATTTATTTATTTATTTATTTATTTATTTATTCGACTTGTATGCCACCCCCTCTCCAAAAGGACTCGGGGCGGCTCACAGATTAAAAACAATACAATAAGTTAAATTAGCTAAAATAGAATTATATTACAACAAGCCAAATTAAACCAAAAATCCCTTAATGAATTTAAGATAGAACCCATTCCCCAAGGAGTCAGCACAGCCCAGCCTGTTCGAACAACCAGGTTTTTAGGTCGTGACGGAAGGTGCGGAGGTCGGGGGCCAGGTGGAGCCCCTGGTCTGCGCTGAGTCCCAACCCATTTAAGATGGGTTGTAAGCTACCCAGACTTAGATATGATGTACAGCCAATAAATTTTACAAAAATATAATAATACAATAAAATAATATAATAATATAATAAATAATAAAGTGAAATGAAATAAACAAAATAAAGTAAATAAATGGGAGAATATGGGAATGGAACTATGGGAAGACTTACAGACTGAAACCTATCCAGTGTGATGAAATTAATTCTTAGGCAAATGTAATTTGTGAAAATCAGATGAGATCTACAAGTGAAATGGAGCCTCATTTCATACTCCAGGCCATTCTGAGAACAAATGCCCAAAATTGGTATCATGATTACCCACCGAATTTGTAGCTTCAGCCCTGTAATAAATGTAATATGATTTACATGTTAACATAAAATAAAAGTGCAAGTAAGCATTAGATTCTCCATTTTTAATTTGAATATTTTGTTTTTTTTTCCTGATGATGATTAATAGATATCACCTACGTAATGCCTCCAAGGTCTCCCTCCTAGTGGTTTCATTATTTTAATTAATGAAGATTTTACACTGATGATGTACATTCATTGAGATCATCACTCATTAAATTGTTAGAAGGAAAAACCATATACCAGCCCAAGAAAAATCAAACAGCCAAGTATATGTCTCAGTCATAAGCAAGAAAATAAGCTCTTTATTCAGAAAAAACAACAGGGATGGAGGTAATTGTTTCATTTTATTCCATGTTATACCATTTCATTATCTTCTTTATAATTTGTAATAATTGTAGATAATTTTTTTATAAACATTTGAATGAATGAGTAAAAGTATCAAATGCCTACTAAAATTGATATTTGATACTGAATGTATATTTAATACAAAACCATGTATCTCTCTAGCATTCCAGCATCAACAATATTGACATAAAAAACAGGACTGCTGTATTGGAGTTTATCCTTGTTGGGCTATCTACAACAACTGAAATGCAGACCCTTCTCTTCTGGGTATTCATTTTCATCTACACTGTGGCCCTAATTGCCAACTTCATCCTCATTCTTACCATATACTCTTGTAGAAAACTCCACACCCCCATGTATTTCCTCATTATCAATTTGTCTTTAGTGAATGTATTCTCCATTTCAATTACAATACCTAAATTGCTACACAATCTTTTGACTGGAAGAAAGACCATCTCATTTTATGGATGCATTGCACAGGTCTATCTGTTTATCTGGGCTTTGGGAACAGAACTCCTTCTTCTCTCATTCATGGCTTTTGATCGCTATGCTGCTATCTGTCATCCTTTGCAGTACAGTGTTATTATGAAAAAGGAAGTATGTTTGGTGATAGCAAGTATTGTATGGATTTTTGGAATGATCAATTCTGGAATCCATGCTGGACTTACATTAAAGCTCTCTTTTTGTAACTCCAATATTATCAATCACTTCTTCTGTGATATACCTCCTTTATTGCAACTCTCATGTTCAGATAAACATCCAAATGAAATTATGGAATTTATTTCAGATGTGATATTTGGGATATGCAGCTGTGGACTAACTTTCACATCCTATTTTTTTATATTAAAAACAATTTGCTCATTGCATTCCACTGAAGGGAAGAAGAAAGCCTTCTCCACATGTTCTTCACACTTCATTGTAGTCAGTATTTTCTTTTCTTCAGTGATCTACACATATATCAGGCCCTCCTCAGTCGATGCTCTTGATCAGGACAAGCTAATTTCTCTTCTTTATTCAGTGGTAACACCAGTTGTTAATCCAATCATATATTCATTGAGAAACAAAGATTTTATAGAAGGATTGAAAGCACTTATAAGACGAATTAGGCTGCTCAGTTGAACCTATATTTTGAAACCCCAATCTGGAGGTGGGGGAGTCTAGCAGACTAAAAGCCAGCACTTTGTCTTGAACAGAACATTTTTCCCATTTGTTCTTTGGGTTCTCTAATTATATATCATAAATGTATATATAGATATTATGCATAATGGCTTTTTCCTTCTCTCTGTAGGTCATCAAAATTCTAAAATTCTAAAATTTGTGCAGAGTTCTATGAAACAACGACACACACACACACGTGTGTGTGTGTGTGTGTGTTTGTGTGTGTGTGTATCTCCTAAGTTAAAAAATTGTTGGGAGCAGCAGATATACCATCCCAGAACTCTTTTGAGTTGTTCCCATATTGGAGCATTTTCACTGAATAATCTTGGTCTCAGTGGTAAATGATCTCACTCAGAACAGGGTCTTCACTCAGGTGCATATGCATATGAAAAGTTCTAATCAAGCTATATCTCCCCTTAATAAATTTTATATCAAGGTCTCAGTGGTTAAGCATTATGGCAAATCTTTCAGCATGTCATGCTAATATTGTGAATCTTTTTGCAAACATCTTGGGTTTCTGAATACTTTTAAAATTTGCATGTTGCAGAAGACAAGTCATAATGTAACAAATTTAAGTATTTATACAATAACTTCAGTACAATCTTGCTAATATAAAGTACATCTAGTCTTTCGAGACAAACATAAAAAGAAAAAACACACAAGACATCTGCTTTATAAAATGGTCAAACATCACATGAAAATTTATCTTCGCATCTCTTTTTATTCTCATATAATATTTATAAACCATAAATGCATATGTACATAGGTAAGAATTTTTACCAAGCTCTTTGTACTATCTTCATTTATTTCAAGCATAGGAAACTTCCTTCAAGCTGGCAGCCCAGACCTTAAGTTATATATCAGCAATACCTGGACATCATGTGATTAAAAGTTGAGATTACTCAAATCATGATGTAATACAAGGGAGGAAATTCAGATAATAAATGTAGTAGTATTGCTATTACAATATACTAAATAACTGAGAAGTTATAGATTGGATCAAGATCCGGAGAAAGACAAAGTTTAGCAAATTAATGAATGGTATTGGTGAAAATTTGATTATTTTTTGATTTTGGGCATTGTACAACACTTTAAAAAACAATAAATATATAAGAACATTAATTATCAAAAACAATAATTGTTAATAATGATATGGTTTGTTTTTCTCTTCTTTTAACTTGGCTTTATTTTAACTTCCTGTTTTTATTTAATATTTCTTTCTCTTTTACTCTGCTGCATTTTAGTTTTCTCCAGAAAAGGAATAAGGCAAGCACGATGCATGATATATTGTATGTGTGCATTTTGAATTTTTCTTCAAAGCAGCTAATGATTGTAAAAAAGATGTGCTTAGGAAGCATAGCTATTGACTCCTGGATCTCTTGCGAGGTGGCTCTCTCAATGAAATTTCTCTTTTAAATTCACACTATTGTAATAAATGTTGCTTTCTAAGGATCTTTACAGCAAATAAAAATAACTTATCAGATGGTGATCCTCAAATTGAAGTTGTCAGTGGGAACTTCAAATATGAAAGGAGATCTGCGTCCCAGGGCCAATGTGGCAACTGGCAAAAGGCTAAAGTTACAGGGGGAAAAAACACCTTTCTTTTGCATTTTCTCAGTAAAAGCAACTGAGCAACATTTCACATGTTTTAATCCTGAGTACTGAGGGAAAAGGAGAGGGAGAGAAAGAGGGGAAAAAGAAGAGGGGGGGAGAGGGGAGAGAGGAAGAGAGAGAGAGGTTACAGAATCAGGGGCTACAATTATTAAACAGTAAATATGTATTTAATCACAGTTATTGAAAACCTGTCTAGTGTGACAGAACAGAGATAGCTATAACCTTTGTTACAGACATTAATCTCATTGTTGATTTCTTCATCATACTGTAGTTGGTATGCTAGTTAGCTCTAATATAACATAAAGCAGATACCTATATGAAGGAACTTTATGTGTAAGTTCCTACAGCAGAAAATCAATATGCAAAATGATGCTTTAAAATTGTTTGTTTGTTTAGACAACTTATATTGCCATATTGTCTTATGGCAACTCCAAGTGACTTACAAAAATAAAATCCCAATTGAAAAACCAATACCACCTTCCCTCCAAAACAACAATCAAATCAACCACTTGACAGGCTCCGCTATAGGCCCATTTACAAAGTCATGTCTTCAGAGCCTTTCAAAAGAGTGTCAAAGTGGGGGACAATCTCATTTCTGCAGAAATGACGTACAGAGAAAGAGAGCCACTATGCAAAAGGCCCTTCTTTTTGGTCCAACCAGATGAACCTCCTTAAGAGAGGGAGCCTATATCCTGTGTTCTTACTCTCAAGTAGATATAACTGGGAAAAGACTGATAACCTGGTCCCAAGCTATGTAGGGCTTTAAAGGTGACAATCAGCAACTTGAATTAGACCCATAAAGAAACTGATAGCCAATTCAGTTCTTGCAAGAATCTAGATTTGCACAAAACCATGCAGGCCACCATGTTTTGAACCAAACAAAACTTCTGATACTTTTCAAGGACATGGTAGTAGGGAAGACTGGAAGTGACTAGGGCTTGGGTGGCTGTGAGCAGGAGTTTTTAGGTTATCTTTCAGAAAAAAATAGATAACAAAACTTGTTTCAAAATTAAATCATGTCAACAAAAATATAGCAGAAATTGGCTTCACAGTTAAATCATGCTTTCGATCTATAAGACTAATTGGGGGAGGAGGAATACCTTATTTCTATATATTTGTTCTGGGTTTATGTCTGAAAAGTAAATAGGTTTTCTAAATAGCTGAAATGCTGCCTCATTCCAGAGAAACTAAGCTGAGTAACACTACTAGCATTTCCTTCTCTTCAAGATGTTAGAAAATATCAACAGTCAATGCACATAACATTAGAAAGAGTTTGATTCAAGTTAGTCTTGTGAAGAGTAGATTATTGCCATCTATAGGACTTGAGTTCTCTTTATTTCAATAATATAATATATCTATGAGTAAGTTGCTACAGAACTTCATCTACATTGAAGGAAAAAATCCACAACAAAATAATGATTCATTAATATAATTGCACCAGGAAATGAAGCCCCAGAGATCACACTCCCATTGGCATCCTGACTTATGTAATGCAAGTTTCCACTCATCATTGGCTTGATTCACAAACAAGGTTTATAACAGGACAAAGCCAATCATCAAAGGCCATTATGATGTAGAAATGATTAGGAATAGAACCTTGCCACATGCCAGTGCTGACATCAATTGTAAACTCACAAAGGGGAAAATGCCATAATATCAACAATGATAAATATGAAGGCAAGTATTTCATATAATTATTTTCCTTCATCCCAAGTACTTCCATAATTCATATGTGCAGCATTAAAGACTATTAAGGCTTTTGCTATATGACGGTGGACAAAATTATTTCACTGGCAGCTAGATTTGGAATTAAAATGAACTTAAATCATAAGAGTCAGTTTGGTGTATGGGATAAGGCATCAAGCTAGAAACTGGAAGACCATGCGTTCTAATACTGCTTTAGGCTCAAATTCAGCTGAGTCACCTTGGGCCAGTCACCTTCTGTCAACCCTAGGAAGGAGGCAATGGTAAAAGGAAGTTTCTGAAAAAAACTTACAAAAAAGACTTCAGGGACTTATCCAAGCAGTCCCCAAAAATCAGACATGATTGAATAACAACAACACCCTAATTTAATTAGGGTGATTTGTTGGTAATCATTAACTTCATAAGTAACCAAAATCCCACATATTACAGTTATCTATTTTACCACAATAGATCTATTTCCAGTCCATAACAATAAATATTGAGAACTTGCTAGTAATTTTCCTTTTCATGGTAACTTGAGTCATCTTGAGAACTTAACCATTTCCAAAATTGGAAATGCTTCAGTGCATGTTCTTCTTTAGAACTTTGCCTTGAATTGCTCCTTGAAGGTATGGAGACAACCTCTAAGTGACATGAAATAAAAAGAATATAGATCCTTGTCTTTCCTTTTGGAAGCAAGGAGGCCCTTTGCTACATACAGGTGTTTGTTATCAGCAGTAGGAAACTGAGGAATCTATTTGAATCCTTATACTGAGCTAGTAAGACTAGCATGCAATTATATGCAAGTCTGTTTAGAACAATGTATAAGAAGTCCATGGGTAAGGAAATTGAATTCTATATGGAAAAATAAATGTCCCTCTCCATTGTGAGAATTAAGAGCTATATTTCTCTTCTGGAAAACAGCAAAATATTCCAGTGCTTTGCTCTCTACAAAATGAGCATTCATTTCTCATTACTTCATCTGAACATTTTTCAATATTGAAAGGTAGACAATGGGGCAGGAGAGTTATGGAATGATGAATATCAATAAATATGGTCTATGAAGAGCATTTTGAAGGTTCAATTGATCCAGAATGAAGTAGCACAGACAATTTTACAACCTCCTAGGGTGGGACATGTAACACCACTGTTATGCAAGTTCTCTGGTTGCTGATCTAATTCTGGCTGTAATTCAAGCTGTTGGTTATTTCCTTTAAATGTCTTTATATCATGGGTCCAGAATATCTGTGCAACAATCTTTTCCCAATGAGATTGGCTCACCTCATGTGTGTTGACAAAAAGGTTCTACTACAGATTCCATCAGTCAAAGAATTTCTGCTGGTGGAATCCAGGAAAAGCCTTTTCTACCATGGCTCCTGCCCTTTGGAATGTCTTGACCCAGGAGGTAAATTCTGCCCCCTCTTTTTTAGTCTTTCTTAATCCCTTGCAAGCTCAGTTGGCATGGATCCTGAAAGAGAAGCTGCTAGGTGGAGGTGATTGGTATGGAATACGTACCTCATTTCTCCTTTCTACATTCTTGTTTTTTAATTGTTTTAATTTCTCTAATTTTAATCCCTTTTATATTTATAATTATTGTGATATATTGCTTTATCTAGAAGGTTGCCTAAACATTAGATGACAGCAAAAATGATAAATAAATAAATATGATTCTTACGTTATGTTTTTATTTTTATGTAAGCCACCTTGAGTCATCAATGAGCAAGTAGCAGCAATATAAATTTTCTTAAATAAATAAATAAATCATGCATGCATGCACACATACATGCATACATACATACATATAAATAAATATTATTTAGATTAGTACTTCTCAAGCTTATCAGCTTTAAGATGTGTGGACTTCAACTACCAGTTTTATGGTCCCTGTTCTAGAGGTATAATAACTTTATTTCACTAAGTATTTCAAAATGTTCGCATTAATATAATCCTTCATTTGTACTGAAAAAAGGCAATTGAATCTTCCAATCTTTTAAAAAAAATCATTAATAATTTAGTGGATTTCAGTTGATTACCACCAGTATTACCAGAACCATAAGGGTTCAAAAAGACCCAGGTTCATCAGTATTGTAAACTAATCTGAGAGGTAGATTTTCCATATTTAAAAATAACCACATAAAATAATCAGATTTCAATTTTTGATGGAAAATTAAAAGAGGTAGGAAGGAACTGAAGAATAGTTAGATAAATTATTGAATTGCGCAACTATGTTGTTTATTATACTAAATCATGTGTCTCTTTAGGATAGCAGCTACAATATTGAAATAAAGAACAAGAGTGCCATACTGGAGTTTATCCTGGTTGGGCTATCTACAACAACTGAAATTCAAACACCCCTCTTCTGGGTATTCATATTCATCTATGTTACAGCCCTCACTGCCAACTTCATTCTTATCCTTACCATATGTACTTTCAGAAAACTCCACACACCCATGTATTTCTTCATTGTTAATTTATCCTTAGTGAATGTAATCTCTATTTCAGTTACAACTCCTAAATTGCTCTATAGTCTTTGGACTGGAGGAAAGACTATCTCATTTTATGGATGTATTACACAGGGCTATCTGTTTATATGGGCTTTGGGAACAGAACTTCTGCTTCTCTCCTTTATGGCTTTTGATCGCTATGCAGCTATCTGTCACCCTTTGCAATACACAATGATCATGAGGAAGGAGGTGTGTGCTTCCATAGTTATTGGAGTGTGGATTGTAGGATTGGTAAATTCCTCTACACATTCTGGACTTATGTTGCAGTTATCTTTTTGTAACTCCAATGTTATCAATCATTTCTTCTGTGATGTACCTCCATTGCTGCACCTCTCATGTTCAGATACAACTCTAAACGAGATTGTGTTATCTTCCTCAGATATTATATTTGGGATTGGTTGTTGTGGGTTGACTCTAACATCATATTTTTTTATAATAAGAGCTATCTTCAGAATCCATTCCACTGAAGGAAAGAAGAAAGCATTTTCTACCTGTTCCTCACATTTTATTGTAGTCAGTATTTTCTATTCCTCTGTCATTTATACTTACATCAGGCCCTCGTCAGCCTACTCTCTAGACAAAGACAAACAAATTGCTCTTCTTTATTCAGTGGTAACTCCTGTTGCTAATCCAATCATATATACACTGAGAAACAAAGATTTCAAGGAAGGATTGAGAGTACTCATAAAGACAATTGGACTCCTCAATTGATTCAATACTGAGCTATATTCTAAAGTGTAATTTTGGAAAAGCAGAATTTCTAATGAAAACATACTTTTAATTCATTCTTTTTTATATAAAATTGTTAATAATTAGAATAATGGCTTTTTATCCTTGTATAGTGGCCAAAAAAGAAGAAAGGAGTATTAAGTATGCTTGAATCCTTAAGTTATTCATAAAAGTAGTTAAAGTAGATAAAATCTTCTAATAAATAGATAAATAAAAACAAGAATTTTGATATTTGTACAAAAAACTATGTTGCTGTTATTCGTGAAATTATGTCTGACCCTTTGTGACCCAATGGACAACATTTGTCCAGGCCTTCCTGTCCTCTGCCATCCTCTGGATATATATGTATAACTATATATGATAATGGTTTTTCTCCTACTTAGCTTTCTAACTACCGAAAAGAATCATCTTAACAGAATGTAAGTAACTTGTCTGAAATTTTGTATTTCTCGTTGATTTGAAATATGTATTATCCATGCAAAAAGGCTGATTCATATCACACACACACACACACACACACACAAACACATTATTGCTATCTTTGCCAGAAGTTCTTTTATTTGTTTTGAATTTAAATTTATACCAAAATAAAACTGCCTTTTAGTGGTATTCCTTCCTTCCTTCCTTCCTTCCTTCCTTCCTTCCTTCCTTCCTTCCTTCCTTCCTTCCTTCCTTCCTTCCTTCACCTTAAATGGCACAGTAGTTACAATGCAGTATTGCAGGCTAACTCTGCCCACAGTCTGATGTTTAATCCTGACAAGGCTCAAGGTAGACTCAGCCTTCCATATTTCTGAGCTCAGGAAAATGAGGATGCAAATTGTTGGGGACAATATGCTGACATTGTAATTGCCCAGAGAGTGATGTAAAATACTATGGAGTGGTATATAAGTCTAGTTGCTATTTCTATTAGTATTAAATCTCTTCAACACTTTTTTGCAGAAATATATAGTTATAGTGTGTGCTAATTTTAATGGGAGTAATGTATTTGTTTAATCAGTGACATCCTCAAAGTAAATAAACACACTATGAAGCTATTGTCCATTAGAATATATGGTATGTTTAATCTACTACCATTAAGAAGGGAAAGAAACTTCTTGTGAATTCAAATCAAAACTAATTAAAGAGAACAATTAAGAGAACCCTAAGTTTCATTGTAGTTTGTAAGTAAATCCTATTTTGTGCATTATAAAATTGCTAATATTTTTTATTTTCATTTTTATTTAATTATTTATTTATCTAATTTTTACTTAAATCAACATCTTAAATCCTTTTTTGCACACTGATTTTGTTGTTATTGTTGTCATCTTTTCTATAAGGTTTTATTTTTGTGGAGATTTTTTTAAAATTGGTATTTTAAAGGAAGGAAAAACAGCAATATTTTAAACCCTAGCCTGCTGTATTTGTTCTGTTAAATGTTAAAAATGTATATATTTTAACCAGAAAATATACATGCATGCTTATGCACATGCACAAACACACATATGTATATTTGCAAAGTTTAATTTTTAACACCAATGTATTCCAAATAATTTTTGAATCCTTAATAAAGTTTTATGTTCCTCCAGAAACCACTAAAAATAAGACAGCAACATACTTCAATTTGCAAAATTTAACAGGCAAATTGGTATAAAATACAAGGAAAAATTACCAATGTCATCAGAACAAACACACAATTGAGAAAATTCATCCAACAGTGGCTCTAATTCACTTTATCCCAGTTTTGGAGAATATTTAATAGCTTTCTGAATATTAATAGCTTTCTGAATAAGATCTATATAGGAGTCATCTTGAACTCTGGGGATAATTCATTCCATAAGGCAGCTGTCATAAGGGAGAAGACATGCTTTCTGTCACTGTTTAAGTAATGGGACCCAGAGCAGAAACAACCACAGAAGGATGTTCCCTTATATAACCAGGGTCTATGCTATGAAGGACTTTATAGGTGATAAAAAGCACTGTTGATCCAAATTCAGATAAATTTGATGACAGGTTTAAGGATTCTTGTGTTGAAATGACAGAAATAACATCCAGGCTTCAGAGTTGTGGAAACCTTCATAGAGAAACTACAAGCTTACAATTGAACCACAGGATCAGAACTACAGGATGCATGCACAAATATTTTTGTAGCTTTTGTACCTTATCTCTAATAAGCAATGTTCCTGTTATGTAACTAAGTAAAACTATATATGTTTGCTTAGAATTGCATTTGGGATTCTTTCAGCCTTATTAGTGGACCCACCTTTCTCCAGCACTAAATAAATGTGTGACTTAGAGAGAGAATCTGGATTCTGCCTTTTTTTGTTCATGCTGAGCACATCTGGTCTCTGACTACAAAGATCACTTTGGCAGAAAAACAAATCTGTCACGCTGCCAACTTCAAAAGCTGACACAAAAATTTATGCCACCAGATAAAGACTGAATGCACCAATTATCACATTAAACAAGAAGAAAACCTTCTATGCACCAATTCCACCCACGCTTTCTACAATTTTGTAAACAACAAACTAAAAGACTCAAGATCCATCCCACCCCTGAAAGGACCTAATGGTATAGACTGCAACGATGACACCATTAAAGCCAACCTCTTTAACACATTCTTTGGCTCAGAATTTGTAAACAGCGATGGATCATGCCCAGTATTTCCTAGTCAAATCACAGACAATTACAATGATCTAATACATATTGATTTTACAGAAGACAATGTTGAAAAAGCACTATGCAATCTAAAACCATCTCTATCTACTGGACTGGATGGAATATGTGCCTACTTCTTAAAAAAGCTATCCGCTGCCACAGCCGAACCTCTAAGCATAATCTTTGAAAAATCTTTCAGGACCAGCTCCTTGCCAAACCTATGGTCATAAGCCATGGTCATCCCCATCTTCAAAAAGGGAGATCCCAGTCTAGTTGAAAATTACAGACCAATCTCTTTATGCTGCATCACCTGTAAAGTCATGGAATCAACTATTAACCAATCCATTATCCTCCACTTAGAGACAAACAAGCTACTCTCTAACTCTCTTTTTCTGAAACAATATGGTTTCAGAAAAAACTGTCCTGTAATCTGCAACTCTTACACTGCAAAAACATATGGACTACACAACTCTACACGAGCAATAGACGCAATCTACATAGACTTCTGAAAAGCCTTCAATTCAGTGGTACATGAAAAACTACTACTTAAACTAAAATCTTATGGTATCTCTGGACAACTGCATAACTGGATAGAAGCATTCCTGTCAAACAGACAACAAATGGTCAAAATTGGGAGGGTCTTATCAACTTCTGTACCTGTCAACAGTGGTGTCCCCCAAGGCAGTGTTCTAGGACCAACTCTCTTCATACTCTACATAAATGACCTCTGTGATCATATTAAGAGCAACTGCATTCTCTTCGCTGATGATGTAAAGCTATTCAACACCACAGACAATACTCCTACCCTTCAAAAAGACCTCAACTATGTATCAGAATGGTCAAACAATTGGCAACTTCAAATCTCAACAAATAAATGCTCTGTCTTACATATTGGCAAAAAAAATCAGAAAATAAAATGCAGGCTGAATAGTTAAGACCTTGTTGATGATCCAAACTCTGTCAAGGATCTTGGAGTACTCATCTCTAATGATCTAAGTGCTAGAGCCCACTGTCACTACATAGCCAAAAAGGGATTAAGAGTTGTTAACCTAATCCTATGTAGCTTTTTCTCTGGTAATATCACACTACTAACTAGGGCATACAAAACATTTGCTAGACCAATACTTGAATACAGGTCATCAGTCTGGAACCCACATCATGTATCTGATATTAACACAGTTGAGAAAGTCCAGAAATATTTCACAAGAAGAGTTATACACTCCCCTACTCATTACAGAATACCTTATGCCACCAGTCTTGAAATTCTAGACCTAGAAAGCTAGAACTACGCCGCTTTTGGTCCGATCTAAGTATAGTATATAAAATCATACATTGCAATGTCCTTCCGGTCAATGAATACTTCAGCTTCAACCATAACAATACAAGAGAACACAATAGATACAAACTCAAGGTTAAGTGCACCAAACTTGATTGCAGGAAATACGACTTCAGCAACAGAATGGTCAATGTCTGGAATACTCTACCTGACTCTGTGGTTTCTTTCCCAAACCCCAAAAACTTTAACCTTAGAATGTCTACTATTGACCTCACCCCTTTCCTGAGGCATGCATAAGTGCACCAACATTCCTACTGTCCCTGTCCTATTGTTTCTTTTATTTTTCTTATATGTATTCATTTCATGTATTCATAACTATGTTTATCCTTATACTTATTATCTTGTAAGCGATTGACAAAATAAATAAATAAATAAATAAATAAATAAATAAATAAATAAATAAAAATAAAATTAATGGCACCTTGAATTGCACCCAAAAACCAATTGGTAACTATTGAAACATTCAGAGGAATCACATGGACATCAGGAGATATGCCCAATATTGCCTGTAGCATTAAATTCTGGTCTTTAAGAATAGTCCAATGTAATATGCATTACAGTGATCCATTCACAAGGAAATTAATCCCAGCATGAGACATGCCCAATACTGCATGGCAGTAACAATACAATTGGATTAGTCACTTAATCAGTTCTATTTCTATTTGTGATCCCCAGGTGCAATGACAAACCAACATTTTAGTACCTTTCAGAAAAGGAACAGAGTAAATGATGTAAATGATATTCCATAAAGAAGGGGGCATCACCAAAGGTCCCTTTTTATGGTACCACCAGATAACATTCCCTACACTCTAGAAACAGTTCAGAGAAGAGCAACAAAGTGATTAGGTGTCTAGAGAACTAAAACATTTGAAGCACGGTTGTGGGAATTGGGCATATCTAGTTTAATGGGAAAAAAAGTTAAAAGTGATATGATAGCAGTGTTCAAATATCTAATGGACTGCCACAAAGACAACAGGGTCATCTTATTTTCTAAAGCACCTGAAAGCAGAGCAAGAAGCAATGGATGGAAACTAACAAGGAGAGACCCAACCTAGAACTAAGGAGAAATTTCCTGATAGTTAGAAGAATTAATCAGTGGAATGACTTGCTTCCAGAAGTTGTGGGTGCTTCAATACTGGAGGTTTTATGAAGAGATTGGACAGCAATTTGTCTGTAATAGCATAGGGTTTCTTGCTTGAGCAGCGGGTTGGACTATAAGACCTCCAAGGTACCTTCCACTTATTTTATTATGTTATGTTATCCCTAACTGGGGATTAATATTAATCTTGAATCTATTCCTTCATATCATGCTGCACAGACTCCAGACAGCATAACATTAAACTGTTATACTATAAAATCTCAATAGCAACACTTCTATCTTAGTTATTGACAACCTCCCAGGACCATATGAAAACAAAGATGGAAAAGTTTTATGAATAATACCTGCTTCTCTATGACACTTTTGCATTTATTGGCATGCTAGTTAAAACTGAAAGACAATAAATCATTTTCACTTTCCTGTCTTGTTCTTGTTCTATGCCATCTCTCTCTCTCTTCTTAATGCCACTTATTTTAATATCCTAATAAATGTTTGTTATGCAATGTCCTTATTCTAGGACATGATTATATGAAAGAATCTCTATGGAAGTTTCCAAAAATTGATATGCAAAATTATGGTTAGCTTTTGACCCTAGACCAGCCAACTGAGGCTGTTGAGGTTCTGTCTCAATACCTAGTGTTATGTATGTAGGTTTGAATGTTATTGGTTTAATTTGAATTGTTCTTGTAAATTGTCAAATATGATTGGTTTAAAAAGTGCGGGAAAACCCTGCACTCTGATTGGCTGGCAACTACGGCTGCTGACTATAAGTAGCAGCCGTAGCCCAGCCAAGTTGGGTCCATTCGAGCTGTAGTCACTTAATAAACTCTTCACTGAAGCTCTTCGCATCTGACTCTTCATGCAAACTTAACACTGGCGACGAAGGTGGGATTCCCCTGAAGAAGAGACGATGCAGAAGACAAGCAGAAGAGCGAGATGGCTGTGCTGAACACCCCCCAGCCCCGTTCGATCCGGTGGCAGAAGACTGGGAATCGTATGCGGATCGCTTCCAAATGTATTTGGAAGGAAACGACCTCGCCGACATTCCCGAGAAGTGGAAGAGGGCGGTATTTCTCATGCACTGCGGTCTGGCAGTCTTCAAGATGGCGAAGGCATTGGCGGGAGCTGCAGATTTGAAGGTAATGGAATGGCCTGATTTAGAAAAGTTTTTAAGAGCCCATTACGCCCCACAAGTATCGTGCCTCATTAAGAGATGGCTGGACAGGAGAAAGATCCAATAGCCTTTCTTAAACTGGACTTGATGTACATTGGAAAATAAGTGATATGAGCTCAGCAATACCTGTTCAAATTTAATGTATGTTTTGTGTTTGGTTATATGTTGTTTAAGTTTATGTTTGTCTGTGTGTGATTATACAATAAAATTTATTTTTAAAAAAAGAGACACGAATTTTATCGTCGGGATCAAGGGGAAAGCGAAAATGTTAACGACTTCGTGGCAAGTTTAAGGGACATTGGGGGTGCTTGTGAGTTTACCAACTTAGAAGAGGCCATGCATGATCAGTTTGTTCTAGGCCTTAAAGATAAGGTCTTACAGAGCAAATTACTAATGAAACCTAAGATCACATTTAAGGAGGCCATAGAGGAAGCTGTTTCAGCAGAAGCAACCAAGTCCTCAGCAGCAGCCATGAAGAAAATTAACAAGGCCTCAAGCCATTCTAATGTGGAAAAGTCCACAACAACCCATTGCGAGCAAATAGATTCTGATTCAGACTGTAGTGAGGTGGAGGAAGGAATTTATAGACTCAGAATGGAGAAGAAAAGGAAAGACCTTGGAAAAAGAGGCAAGAATTTTATTGCAGAGGCTGTGGGGGGCACCCCACTGAATGCAAGTTTTTAGACACCATCTGCCTACGTTGTGAGAAAAGAGGTCACCTAGCAAGAGTCTGCAAATCATCCAGAACTCCACCTAGTAGGAAGAAATTTCCTGAGAAAGAATTCAAGCCCAACAACTTCAGTGAGAAAATGGGGCAACTCAGAAGCAAATGGGAAGAATGAAACTCATTAAACAGTCACCATTGGTCATTCTTCACCCTTGAGAAGCAGAAAAGTACATGTGAAGGTATTCATTGAAGGAAGGCCTTGCCAAATGGAAGTGGACTCAGGCTCCTATTTATCTATGGTGTCATGGGACACTATTCACAGGCTACTTCCCAACATTCAGAAGAAACATTTCCAGAATCAGGCACTGACTCTTAAAGACTACCAAGGGAACAAGATTCCATTAGTTGGAACAACAATATTAATTCTAAAAACTAATTTATTTCATGGTTAGTTTAATTATGATGCTGTCCCAAAGGTCAGTTTCCCAGTGGCATTATTACTACATTAAAAAAGTGCCTTCATGTCTTCACTAGTTATTACTTTGGTTCACAAAGTATATTCTTAAATGAATCAACTCAATTGTCAGCAGAAATTATGCTCCTTGAAAGAGATAAGATCTGATCATTTCCAGATGCCAAAGCTGAAAATAATTCTGAACTTCAAGAAGAGGGATATTTCAAGAAAAAGTCATCAACAATAGCAATGATGGCAAGTATTACCATTTTCCTTCATTCTAGCTATTTCCTCCATATATTTATCCCAATTTCATCAAATTAGGTGAAGACTTCTGTCAAATGTTTGTAGACCAAACTATTTAATTTGGATATAGATTTAGAGTACAGATAGCATACAGAAATTAGACTATTTGCAATTAGGTTCTATGTTGGGAACCATTAATTTGTAACCAAGCAAAGTCCCACATGTTGTGGTTGCCTACTTTTAGCATGAAAAATATGTTCCCAGTCCATTGCAATAAGTTCGGTGAGTATTAATAAGAGAATATATTAGGATTGAAATGTGTAGCCCTTGGTATTTGAGAAGTAAGGGGGCACTTTACTTTTCAGCAAATTCAAAGTAATAGTAGGAACTGAAATAATCTTTCCAGATCTGCACTAACTAGTAATCCTTTAGTACAATATATAGTAATTCTGTAGTACAGTATGTGAGTCTATTTACTATAATATATATGTGATTAATGTGTTGTCTTTTAAGACATGTGATTAAGAAGGAAAGAAGGAGAAGAAAGGGGACAGAGGAACAAATTACTATGATCAACTGAAGTAATTTTTGATTACAATCTTTCCTGACAAGGAAATTTTCTGCAAGTGAAAATAAAACTCATCAAAAGGATCTACTCAGTTGTCTATTCTACAATTTTTAAATAAAATAAGAAATAGAATTATAGATGAAACAAAGTTTTTAACCATTCTTATTATGCAACCTGGCACGTAGAAGTCAGTTGAAATTGTTTTGTGGAGGATTCAACTCACATTTCACAATTGACAGAGGAACTTTCTCCTACTTTTCCCTCTGCTTATTTGTTAGAATGGTATGGAAGTAGTAATTAGGTACTTTAAAACAGCCTTCTGTCATTTCTTCTGAAGAGGCAGGTTTTCTGAAAAGATTTCTGAACAACTAATCACATTGGCACTTTATATTCTTAACAGTTGAATTCTGAGGTACTTCAGAACAGGCTGACATGAACAATTCAGGATAATCTTTCACACAAGTTTTTCTTTTTAAAAAATGAATTTGAGTTCATTTTAATAAGGCTTAGCATTTCCTGAAGGAAAGATGGATATAATCATAATCAGGAAAATCTGGTATCTATATGTTGAACAAAGAAGGAAAGTTTTTGTAACTGAATTATAAACATATAACATCATTAGATGTTAACTTTCTTGCTGAAAGGATTAAGAAAAGTTGTCACATGTAGAAAAAAATCACAATATTATGCAAAAATATTGATATTTAATGTAAAACTATTTACCTCTCTAGAATACAAGCATCAACAGTATTGAAATAAAGAACAGGACAGTCATAATGGAGTTCATCCTGGTTGGTTTATCAGCAACAACTTACATGCAGATATTTCTCTTCTGCATGTTCATAACCATCTATGTTACAGCCCTAAGTGCCAACTTCATCCTCATCCTTACCATATGGACCTTCAGGAAACTCCACACACCCATGTACTTCTTCATTGTCAATTTGTCCTTAGTGAATGTATTCTCTATTTCAATTACAATACCTAAATTGCTCCAGAGTCTTTTGACTGGAAGGAAGACCATCTCATTTCATGGTTGCCTTACTCAGGCCTTTATGTTTATATGGGCTGTAGGGACAGAACTTCTGCATCTCTCCTTTATGGCTTTTGACCGCTATGCTGCTATCTGTCACCCTTTGCAGTACCCCATGATCATGAGGAAGGAAGTGTGTGCTTGTATAGCTATTGGAGTGTGGGTGGCAGGACTGGTTAATACTTCAACTCATTCTGGACTGTTGAACCAGCTGTCTTTTTGTAACTCCAATGTTATCAATCATTTCTTTTGTGACCTTCCCCCTTTATTGCACCTCTCATGCTCAGATCCAACTCTAAATGTATTTGTCTTATCTGCCTCCGATTGGATATTAGGAGTTGGTTGTTGTGGGTTCACTTTAACATCATATTTTTTTATAATAAGAACAATTTGCAGAATCCGTTCCACTGAAGGGAAGAAGAAAGCATTCTCCACTTGTTCCTCACATTTTATAATAGTCAGTATTTTTTACTCCTCTGTAATTTATACTTATATCAGGCCCTCGTCAGCCTATTCTCCAGAACAAGATAAGATTGTTGCTCTCCTTTATTCAGTGGTAACCCCTCTTGCTAATCCAGTCATATATTCACTGAGAAACAAGGATTTTAAGGAAGGATTGAAAACACTTATAGGGAGAATCCAGCTGCTCAGTAGGCTTCAATACTGAGAATCAGTCTGAAAAAAGGAAAGGAAAATGTTAACAAAACCACATAACAGAAGCCAACACATTGTAAATAAATAGACTAATTTTTCATTTTATATATTTGTATCTCTAAATTCTATTCAGATTCTTCTGTTGTACACGTATAATGACTGTATTTATTTCTGTATATGTGAATTTAATAATTCTGAAACTTACATAGAAAGTAAATATTTGGAAATACTTATAGATGCTTAATATTTTTCTCTTTGTAGTACTATGTTTGAAATATAGAGCTCTGAATATTATTTAACTCAAAAAAAGGATCCTCACTCGTACAGTCATTTATGCCTATGATTTTCCTACTTACTTTTGTAGTAAAGGTGCCATGTTAACCACAAAGTATCATCTGAGTTGCGGTAACAGGTTTCAGAATGCATATTTTGTGTTATGTGTTTCAGTATTAATGAACACTGAATAGGGTTCTTATATTTATTGTGTTCAAAAACATCAACAAACACTTCTTTTTAAACTGTTTTTTGCTTTCATGTTTTAAAATTCTATTTTGTATTTAGGTAGCATACAATATACGTTACCAGATCATACAAAATAATTTAATTTATGAAAAATAAAAGTGTTTTTTTGAATTATATTTATTTATCTGAATTGAATAATACATTTTTATTCAGAATGTTTCAATGAAACTTGGTGACAAAATATGTCAATATCAATCTTTGTTCTGGATGCTCCAACACTGGAAGTTTTTATGAAGAGATTAGATAACCATTTGTCTGAAATACACAGGGTTTCTTGCTGAGAGGTGTTGGACTAGAATACCTCTAAGGTCCCTTCCAACTCTGTCATTCTGTTACATTAGCTATACAGTATTATGAACTTTTAATAAAGGACTAGAACATCATAAAGATCAAAATATATACCCATTCTTGATAGATAGATAGATAGATAGACAGACAGACAGACAGACAGACAGACAGACAGACAGACAGACAGATATGAATGTGTGTATTACACTTATACATCCATCTATCCATCCCTAACATTTTATCATATTTTATGTCTGTCTGTTTGTCTGTCTACCTGCCTACCTGCCTGCCTGTCTACTGGTTCCAAGAAGGTTTCTCTTCTTTTTTCCTACCTGTACTTGCCATAGTATTATGAGGAAGCTGTTTAAACCAGATGCAACCTATTCTTCACATACTATCTTCTGCTTTTTCAGTTACATTGGTTTTGTAGACTTTTGATACTGACAAGTCATTGTTCAAAGATGTTGGAAAATTTCACAACTGGCAAAACAAAACAAAACATTTGCAAAGTGACATGCATTTTATAAATACTATTCTTCTCCATCACCATCTCAGATGAAGGCTACTTAAAGGCCTACTTAGAGTGTCACCTGGGCTTTTTTTTAACTTGTTGCAATATTTAGTAATAGCACTACTTTAAATAATAAGGACAAATTAGCAATCTCTTTTGCACATTGTGTCCCGTATCCATAAGTGCAACCAAAGTTGGATTATACAACTACTCCTCAACTTACCACAGTTCATTTAGTGACTGTTTGAAGTTACACCGGCACTGAAAAAAGTGACTTATGATTGTTTTTTACATTTTTTTTTAATTAGATTTATACGCCACCCTTCTCTGAAGACTCAGGGCAGCTTACAATTTTTTTGGGATACAACCCAATGTGCTCAGCAATAGCCTTCATTCCATTGTATATGCCTGCTTATTACTAAGCGGCATTTTTACAAAGTCAGCTTATTGACCCCAACAATCTTGGGTCCTCAGTTTACCTACCCCGAGAGGATGGAAGGCTGAGTCAACCCTGAGCCTGGTGGGATTCGAGCCTACAATAATTATTTATTTATTTATTTATTAATTCGACTTATATGCCGCCCCCTCTCCAAAAGGACTCGGGGCGGCTTACAAAATAAAAACACACAACAATAAATTAGTTAAAACCAGATTAAACAATCAAGCCGAATTAACACTAAAATTGCAGAAATAAAACTCTAAAAAGACCACCCCACCCCAGGGTCACAGCCCGGATTGGTTAAACAACCAGGTCTTCAGGTCGCGACGGAAAGTGCGGAGGTCAGGGGCCAGGCGAAGCTCCAGGGGAAGTTGATTCCACAGGTCAGGAGCCGCAACAGAGTAGGCCCGTCGTCGGGGGACCGCCAGCCGGCACTGTCCGGCTGATGGGACCCCAAGGAGCCCCTGTCTGTGGGATCGTACAGGGCGGTTGGTGTTCGATGTCGGCAGCAGTCGCTCCCTTAAATAATAGGGACCCATGTCGTGAAGGACTTTGTATGTTAAGGATAGAACCTTGAACCTCACCCGGAGCGCAACCGGCAACCAATGCAAGCCACGGGAGGGGGGCAACATGGGAGAACCGGGAACTCCCATCACCGCCCGCGCCGCTGCATTCTGCACCAGCTGCAATCTCCGGATGGTGTGCAAGGGCAGTCCTAAATAGAGAGCGTTGCAGTAGTAGTCGCGAGGTAACAAGGGCATGAGTGACCGTACGCAGGGCATCGCGGTCCAGAAAGGCGAAGCTGGCGAACCAGCCGGATCTGGGCAAAAGCCCCCTGGGTGACGGCTCCCACCTGCTCCTCCAACCGGAGCCGTGCATCCAGGAGGACCCCCAGATTCCTAGCCCTATCCACAGGGGCAGCACCACTCCCCTATGGTCAACGATGGACATTCCAAACTAGACCGCGATGCCGGTATGTACAGCCACTCAGTCTTGGCGGGTTGAGTCGAAGCATATTTCCGTCCATCCAGATCCGTACCGCATCCAGACAGCGAGTCATCACGGAGAGGGCATCACTGATCTGGCCAGGGGTGGAGATATATAACTGTGTATCATCAGCATATTGATGATACCTCACCCCAAAACCACGAATGATCTCACCCAGCGGTTTCATGTAGATATTAAATAAAAGGGGAGAGAACCGACCCCTGAGGGACCCCACAAGTGAGTGCCCTCGGGGCCGATCTCTGCCCCCCTGCTAACACCGATTGCGACCGCCCCGCGAGGTAGGAGGAGAGCCACCGAAAAACAGTGCCCCCCACCCCAACCCCGCAGGCGTCGCAAAGGATACCATGGTCGATGGTATCGAAAGCCGCTGAGGTCTAACAGGACCAGGACAGAGGAAGAACCCTGTCCCGCTCCTCCAGAGATCATCCATCAGTGCGACCAATGCCGTCTCGTGCTGAAACCAGACCGGAAGCCCGATTGGCACGGATCTAGGTAGTCCGTTTCATCCAGGAAAAGCGGAAATTGTCTGGCCACACTCTCAACAACCTTAAGCGAAGGTTGGAGACTGGACGAAAGTTATCTAACACAGTCGGATCCAGGGCAGGCTTCTTCAGGAGGGGCCTCACCACCGCCTCTTTCAGGGCGGAGGGGAAAACACCCTCCCTTAGCGAAGCATTGACCACTGCCCGGATCAACCGCAGGTGACCTCCCTGGCGGCATAAGACAGCCAGGAAGGGCACGGGTCCAACAAACATGTGGTGGAACTCAGGCGCCGCATAATCCCGTCCACTTCATCCTCGGAAACAGGATCGAACTCATCCCAGAACACACTTGCCAGACTACCTGTATCCCGCTCCTCAGACCACTGCAAATCAGTGGACAACCCACTTCAATTCGAGTGATCTTATCCGACAGATATTGTCCAAATTCCTCAGCCCTTCCCAGCGGATCCGCTCCCTCCCCAGGACAAAGGAGAGCGTAACCGGAACAGGGCGGCTGGGCGTTATCTGGGACGCTATGAGGGAGAGATAAGACCTTCTCGCCATCCTCATAGCTCCCAGGTAAGTCCTAATATGGGCTCTTAACTGGGTTCGGGTCGAATTGAGAGCGGGTGGCCCTCCACCTGCTCTCTAAGCCCCTCCGATGGCGCTTCATCTCCCGGAGCTCCTCTGTATACCAGGGAGCCATCCGAGATCCGGGCGTGTGAGGGGCATGGGGACAACCCTGTCAAGGGCCTCTGAAGCGGCCCGCTGCCAAGCGCCGTCAGATCCTCAACAGAGCTGTGAGTAAGGGAAGAGGGAAAAGGCCCCAGTTCCGCCTGGAACCGCTCAGGGTCCATAAGGCGCCTGGGGCGGAACCATCCAAGAGGCTCCTTGTCCCAGCAGTGGGGGGTGGCCTTTTGGAAAACCAGCCGCAGGAGATAGTGATCAGACCATGGAACGGGCAGAGCCGTATAAACAGGATGCCCTCTGTCACTACGCCACCATTCAGAGACAAAAACTAGGTCCAGAGTGTTCCCCCCAGCTGGAACTTAAGTGCTAGGCATTAGCAGCCTGCACCACCAAGGCCCATTTACTATCATTGCTCCATAATCATGTGATCAAAATTCAGATGCTTGGCAACTGACTCATATTTATGATGGTTGCAGTGTCTTGGGGTCATGTAATCACTTTTTGCAGCCTTCTGACAAGCAAAGTCAATGGAGAAGCCAGATTCACTTACCAGTTGTTTTACTAATATTAACAACTGTGGTGATTCATTTAACAATTATAGCAAAAAAAAGTCATAAAATTGGGGAAAAACTCGCTTAACAATGTCTCACTTAAAAAGTTTGGCCTCAATTTGACCTCATTTGTGGTCACAAGTCAAGGACTACCTGTATTCCAAGCATGTTTGTGCTATTTTACTAAAGACAGAATCTCTAATAGATGTCTTACAAGACAACTTCAACACTTGTATTCCCATCACACTAAGTTTAATGATAATGTTGATGATGCAGGTGGTGGTGGTATGATAATGCAATTTCACAGTTAGGATGCCTAAGATATTGAAGGTAGGATTAGATGTCAGAAGAGAATAAAATTCTTGAAGAAATGGGAAAAAATAGTTCTAATATATAGTAGGTATACCTTGAAACCGCAATAGATTTATACACTGAGCAGTGTATAAATTAGTCAAAATAGTAAAATATAGAATTAAATAAGCAGCTAAATACATAATATATAATATATTAGTTATATGTAACTAATATATGTAATATATTAGTAATAGTAACTAGTAATATATTATATATTAGTAATATATTGTAATATATTATAATATATGTAATATATTAGTTCAAAAGAATAAACATAAGCATAATAGGAACAGTGACACCAACTGAAAAAAACATACTAGTTTTTTAATATGCCCAAGACAATACAGAAACATTTACCTGGTGGCTAAAGCTTGTTTAATAGAAGTACTGAATTATCTGCATAAAATAAAACATTATATGCCCATTCAACATTGAAAGACATTTTCAGGTTCTTGTGAGAAAGACAAAATCTTTGATAGTAGAATCTCTATGGCATTTCTCAGTCATGTTGTTGCAAAGGTACTTTTTTCAAAAGGCAAGTAGACCCTGTTTTTCCTTAAAGATATTTTGGTTCTTGGATGAGAAGTGAAAAGTCTATAAGGAAAAATAAAATCTAGTTGCCTCTTGAAAAAGCATCTTTGGTTCTTTAATAACAGATTTTAAGTCACAACTTCATCCAAAAAGGTTTAAGTATAATCTCACTAAGAGCTATTTGGTTTAATTGAGCTTGATTAAAGTTTGATAACGCCAATAATAATATACCAATAAACAGCAACATCTCCTTATTTTGGGTCTTTGGGAAGAACTTGAAAAGTGAATTAAAATGCCAAATCCAATCTAAATACCTGGCTAACTATTCCAAATTATCTTTTAACTGGAGTCTTAATACAAAGAGCCTTGGTGGTGCAGACTGTTAAATGCCTAGCACTTAATTCCAGCTGTCTGCAATTAGTGCAGGCTCGAATCCCACCAGGCTCAAGGTTGACTCAGCCTTCCATCATCTTGGGGTAGGTAAATTGAGGACCCAAGATTGTTGGGGTCAATAAGCTGACTTTGTAAAAATGCCGCTTAGTAATAAGCAGGCATATACAATGGAATGAAGGCTATTGCTGAGCGCATTGGGTTGCGCTCCACAAATTGTAAGCCACTTTGAGTCTTCAGAGAAGGGCAGCATATAAATATGAATTTTAAAAAAAGAACTTCTGTATTTAGAATGCTTTATCTGGTAAACTTGTGCTAGCTATGTTTCTTAACTTTTCCTTTCTCCCATTATCTTCTGCTGCAATAATTTCCATGGATCTCTTTTTCTGTGTCTATGAGTTGTTCTCAAAATTTCAAGTATGACCATCAGTCCCAAAATGTTTAGAGTCACTGTTATAATGTATATTGAAACCACTAACAATATATGGCAACAATGTCATTAACTTGTTCTTCTTCTATTTAATTCTTAATTTATGAGCAGTCATTTAGTGACCATTTGAAGTTATAAGAAATTCTCCCATAGGTAATTGTGACCCAGTGTTGTGGTTCAACTGCCAGTGGAGATGGCAGTTGAGTCAGATGAGTCAGAGGAGATGGAGGGGGCGCCTGGGTTACCATCGGAGCCAGCAGAAGGCTCTGAGGAGCAGGAGGTCTCAAAGCCAGATGCAGAGCAGGGCCTATCTGCACGTGCTCCAGTGGAGAGACAGCTGTGTTCAGGGCCGGAGCTGAGTGAGGAGGAGGAACAGCTGAGCCCTGTCCCAGATGTGTGTGTGCACAGAGAAGTGCAGAGAGGACAACAACACAGGCCTGAGGGCCAGCTATCGAGGAAAAGAAGGAGACATTAACAAGCTCCTCCCTAGCTGGGATATAAGGAGGTGGGGTGTGGGAGGCATGATTGTTGGAGACATCTGTTCATGCTCCAGAAGAGTTCCCTCTGGTGGATTCTTTCCCAAGATTTCCTTGCCACTAACCAGGTTGACCAGGACTCTTTGTATTGGGATTGAAGTTCTAATTGAGGCTTCCTGCAGGGAACTCAGAGATGGTTATGGCTTGTGAATCATCTATGGATGTGTGCCTTTGAGCTTTGTCAGTGAATGCCATGAATTCTTGCTTTTTTAAATAAAAAGGGGGTTTTCCTCACCAGTAGGCTGTTGAATGGGCGTTGTGAAAGCTGGGTCAAAACATCCTCTCTGCCCCATTGGCCACATGATCTCATTTTGACATTTGGAAACTATCCCACAATTACAGCTGTTTAGAGCAGCCCTTAGTCATTGACCCTGATTTATAATTTTATGTCCCAGAAACTGGTGCTTATTTCCAGTTTCCAGCAAAAGGTTCTTATTGCGGCACTGGTTTTTTAATTAGGGGTTTTAAAACTTTAATTCGGCTTAATTGTTTAATACTTTTTTAAATGAATCTATTTATTGTTGTTTTTAATTGTGCCTGAGTCCTTTGGAGAGGGCGGCATATAAGTCGAATAAATAAATAAATAAATAAATAAATAAATAAATAAATAAATAAATAAATAAATAACTGCAGTGCATACTTGAGAAATGTGGTATTCACTTTGCAACTGCATGTTCCCTTAATGGCTGCCATTAAAAAAGGTTGTTGAATTGAGCATGGTTATGTGATGACACACTTAAAACTGGCATGATTTATAACTGTATGTCAGCATTCCAAGTAATGAACCCATTGAAAGCAGAACTCAGAGGCAGGTATATTCCTCAATTATGATCACAGGTGGAAAATTGCTTGTATTTATTAAAGTTTATTTGTCTTTAGAACTTGAAACTGTCTAAAAGTAGAAAGCTCTTTTAGAGAATGTATGTATGTATGTGTGTATGTATGTATGTATGTATGTACATACATACATATGTAGGTATGTAAAGAATGTTGTGTTATTCTAACAAGAGTAACAGAGAACCTAAGTAATCAAAGTAATGTTTATCATTTAATTAAAGAAAAAAATTGAAGTGTAGGAATACCTCTGATACCATTCAGCCCAAACTAAAATTGTTCCTTCAGGATTCTAGATGAAGTCATTGTTGGAATACACTTGGGAAATTGTTTTCTCAGAAGCTACCTATATACCATTCTACATATTAATCATGGTACTTCTCATCCATTATTTTTCACAGTATATATATTGTACCAATTTTTTATTTTTAGTCCATTGTAAACTGCTAAAGGGCAGATGGCTTTTCTCCATATGTGGAGATTAGTTTTCACATTAATACTGTAAAGATGAATAAAGACTTAATAAGAACTTCATCCACCTTTATACTGTAATATACTGTAACATCTCTATTACATATTATAGCCTGCTATAGCATAATAGTATTAAAAACTTCTCCTCTCAATTACTTAATACAGATTCCTTTTCTAAAGACTGCAAAAATGGAAAAGAGATATTTTGACTACCTGTAAGTATATTCCCTTTTAATCTATATAGAATTTTTTTAAATGAGGCAAGAGAGATTCACTGGGCATTTTTTCTTATATTAACAGACTGATAGAATATGAGAAAAGATGTCTAATGTAATGTTAATCAGCATTCATATGTTTGCTACTGTTTACGTAAATCATTTTGTTTCTAAAATGATTATGAATTAGATGAGGTTTTACTGTATAATATCCTGTATTGCATCTTTCTCCATAAAATCTCATTATGAACTCTGTATAAAAAGCATTTAGACAACAACTTTTCCCATGCATACTTCTTTTTTCCATTAAGTCTGTGCCTGTGTGTGGTGTGTGGGAAGGTGCATGTGTGCATATGCATACCGTTTTTCCAGAAAACTCTTTAAGGTATATAGCTGACTTAATATTATATGTGGATTTTTAAGGAGAGAATCCTTAATTGTCTCAGTTAAAAAACAATAGAAAATGTATTGCAATCAAGCATGTTTAGTTTAAATTATCTTTTTAAAATCTTGCAAAAATATTCATTCTTTTATATTACTAAACATTCTGTTTGTCAAGTACATAAGAATTTTTAATATACATGCTTGTTTTTAAAAATCTTAATGATGACTGATAGAATATACAATTCATTTGTGCATTTGAGGCACAAATGATCCTCATCCTGCTTTTTTTCATAAATAGACTAAAGTCATTTGCACTTTCAGGGTGCAGGTCTCTCTGTACTTTTAGCATTTTACTTACTTAGTTTTAGTTGCCATTGGCATTTTTTAAAAAAATGAATGTTTTATTTTGTTGCTATCTATCAGAGTCTATCAAGATTGGTGGAAAAATAAATAAAATCCACTACATAAGGGGAATGCCCAGGATACTGGGAATTATACTAGTATTTCTATTGTCCCTTCCACTCAACCCCACCATTTCTACATTATTGAATTAGTTCTTTAAAATTGTTATTTCTTTAAAAAAAACAGACTTGCTTCCAATTTGTGCCTTCTGGCAAACTGCAGTTTTCTTAGAAAGAGATCTTGCTTGCCATTCCTTTTGTCATAGGTCTGAGAGAGTTCTTTCTTCCTTCCTTCCTTCCTTCCTTCCTGCCTGCCTGCCTGCCTGCCTGCCTGCCTGCCTGCCTGCCTCTTTCTTTCTCTCTCCTTTTTCTCTCTCATTTGTTTCCCTCTCTTTTCCCTCTCTCATCCTCTCCCTCCAGCTCTTTCATTTCTCTCTGCCCCTCTCTCCCCCTTCTCTCTCTCAGTTGTTTCTCTCTCTTTTTCCTCTCTCTCATTCTCTTCCTCCATCAATTTCTCATTTATTTCTCTCTTTCTCTCCCCTTTTCTCTCTCTCTCATCTCTTTTTTTTAATTACATTTATGTGCCACCCTTCTCCGAAGACTCAGGGCAGCTTACAATTTTTGGGATACAACCCAATGTGCTCAGCAATAGCCTTCATTCCATTGTATATGCCTGCTTATTACTAAGCGGCATTTTTACAAAGTCAGTTTATTGCCCCCAACAATCTTGGGTCCTCAGTTTACCTACCCCAAGAGGATGGAAGGCTGAGTCAACCTTGAGCCTGGTGGGATTCAAGCCTGCAGTAATTGCAGGCAGCTGGAACTTAAGTGCTAGGCATTTAACAGCCTGCACCACCAAGGCCCACTTGCACACATGCACAGTGAGGCGAGTAGCTAGCTGCACAGTGCAAGAGAGATGTGGTGGCAGGAGAGCCACACTGCTCAGGAGAGTCTCGCTGTGCAGGACACTCCTGCACAGTGCAGGAGAGCCATGCAAGCGCAGGAGAACCACGCTGCACAGGAGAGCTGGAGCTCTTCCCTCCCTGCATCCAGAGATGGCAGCTGCTGCTCCTTCCCATTCCCCTCCTTCCTGAGCCAACACGAAGGGGACCACAATTGGCACTGAGTGCCTATGAAGGACATCAAATCGCAAAAAGCAACCAGTTGCAGATGGTGTGGAGAAAATGCTAGGGGCGCTTCAGCCACATGGCTCTGCAGAAAGGCTTGTGCCTTCTTGGAGTGGAGAGCAGATCATGAAATCAGGTCAGCAGGGGGCCATAGGAAAGGAGTCAAAGAGCCACATGCGACTCTCAGGCCATGGGTTACTGACACCCAACCTGAACATTTATTGCAGTTTTATTTTAAACAAGTCTAAAAATAAAATAGGGAAGGATGAACAATCACTTAAGAACTTCACATGAAAATACTGTATATTATTGTTACAGTTGTTTCATGTTGTGCTTTGTCCCTTTGTTATAAATAAAAAGTAATGAGTGAACAAAATATGAAACAATAACAAGAATATGTTGTCATGTGTTTATAGCCAGGTTTAAAATAAATTAAAGATAAATCTAAATCCAAGTTGTTTGTTTGCCCTCTTCTTTCTTGAACAGCATAGAGAGCATAAAATTATAGCTTTTGAGAGAAACTATTGTTTAAAAATGTAAAAGAACATTTATTTGAGATTACTTAGATATAATTTTGATGATGACATGATGATAAACTTGCTGTAATTATTAAATGTGTTGGACTCTGAGTGAAGGGTGTAGTGTTCTAAACCCATCATTTGGGCATCACTTTTTCAGACATGGGGAGGATGATAGATGATAGATGATGGATGGATGGATGGATGGATGGATGGATGGATATAGATAGATAGATAGATAGATAGATAGATAGATAGATAGATGATATATAAGGAGAGTGGGGGGAGGGACGGAGGGAGGCGGAGACATATTATTATCTTTTGCTTTCTTCTAAAAAGTATATAATCCATATAGAAGGCACTGATTCCCTCTTCCAGTGCACTTCTCTGTATCCCCACCCATCCCAATCCCATATTGTTCTAGTACATATTGAGGAAATAATATAGAGAAGTTAATGACTGGAAGCCAAACTAATCAGGAAAACTCTCTGAATGTCATTTTTGTTGTGCAATTAGATTAATGCATTTGAAAAATAGCAATTGGAGTGTAATGCTAATCAACAGCTAATGGTATAGTTATGTGATGATGACAATTAATGCTCTGCCTAGAACCACTTAACTGCTTTGGACCATAAGTCTCATAAGCCTGTCGGCAGGCTCAATAATCAGAAACTTTGGTTGCTGAAATCCAAAACTCCCCAAAAGAAGCATATTACATATATTTTCTCTAGAAGTTAGATACGCATTTACTTTTATTTTAGGAAAACCTAGTGAAATATATGGAACTAAATATGTTGTTGTGATTACAGCTATCACCTTAAATAATAATGTGTTCTATGTATGAGTAAATGTGCCTTCAATAGACTCTATTGCCATATACTTGTTTTTAGCATTAGTACTAAAATTGATGGATACTGATAAAGATGGGTAATTCCAGCATTGATTTTATTTTGGACCTTGCAGTGAATTATAAATATAATCTATATTATGGAATAGGTAATAGATACTGTGTAAAAATATGGTAATCATTATATTTATCAATAGTTACTTCAATACTGTAACTGAAATCTGAAACATTTTCATGTAGTCTTCTTAGAATTAAATTTCCCTTTAAAGCAAGTAAAATAAAAATACATAAGAAGGCAGGATTATATGTGTTTTGTATTAAAACCTTTATTTATACTGTGTTTTAAACATGAATTAATGAATCAAATGAGACTGCTATTTTAAGGAAATTGTCATGGACATTCTTTTGAATCAACAGATCATGTGAGAAAACTGGAATGAGGAACAAAAGCTGTGTAACCATGTTCGTGATGATAGGTCTCTCTGAAAAACCTAAGCTGCAGTTGGTGCTCTTCATTCTATTCATTGTTGTTTATATTGTTGCTCTAATTGGAAATCTTGCCATCATTGCTGCTATCATTTCCTATCCTAAACTTCACAGGCCAATGTATTTCTTCCTCTTCCACTTGGCTGTGGTAGACATAATCTGTACTTCTGCCATTATTCCCAAGATGCTAGGAAATTTAGCAACCTTCAGCAATGGTATCTCCTACTCTGGCTGTATAGTTCAACTCTATTCCTTCACCTGGTGTTTGGGAGCTGAGATGGTCCTCTTCACCATCATGGCTTATGATCGCTATGTGGCCATATGTCATCCTCTGCATTATGCCATCATGATGAGCAAGAAAGTATGCATGGCACTATCTACAGTTGTGATTCTTATAGCTATTAGTAACTCATGGGTTCATACTGGTCTGATTATGAGGCTCACCTTCTGTGGTCCCAATGGTATCAACCACTTCTTCTGTGAGATTCCACCACTTCTGGCTCTCTCCTGCAGTCCAGTAAGATTAAATGAAGTCTGGGTCTTCATAGCAGACATCTTCCTAGCTATGGGAAACTTCTTGCTAACATGCTTATCTTACTGCTTCATTGTTAGAACAATCCTTAAAATCAAGACATCTGAAGGAAAGAAAAAGGCCTTCTCCACATGTTCATCTCACCTTATTGTTGTGACTTTATATTATTCTACAGTCATTTATACTTATATACGTCCAGCTTCCAGCTATAACTTTGAAAGAGATAAAGCAATTGCTGCTCTATACACATTGGTTACACCAGTTTTAAATCCCATAGTTTATTCTCTGAGAAATAATGATGTCAAGGCAGCTCTTAAAAAAGTTTTATTTATAATATGAGTTAGATAAGCAAGTTTCTCCATATTCTTTCAGCAGAGATTCAATGTTATATTTTAGTTTTCATTATTTGTTTTGATTTGTTTTAAGGATCATACTAATTGTAAATGTGAATGTGCAATATATATTATTTGATTATCCAACACTTTATGACTTGTAGCTCAATGAATAAACTAACCCTATTTCAAAGTAAGTTTGCAGATGAGATGAAATAGGAATTTTTTCTCTACAGTATTTGATGTTGGCCCACACACAATGTTAGCATTAAGAGTTGAATACATTTGTGTAAATCAATCTTATGTAATTTAGAAAGGCCAATTCCAGGGTTCTTGTTTCCAGTAAAGATTTTTGGTTGATATGATTGCATTATTTCCTTGGAATTATTATGGTCCTAAAGCAAATAAACTAATGAAAAAATAATAATCTGTGGCAAGGTTAGTAAAGTAAATATAACTGTTGGTCTTCTAGCCCTACTGATACTTCTAAATAAGTATGTTAGGTGCCAAGTCTCTGGAGAAATTGAAAGAAATCCAAATTAGGCAATCTTCTAAAATAGGAAAATGTTCCAACAGAAAACTAAAATTCAAATACTATTGATTTGGTCAATGATCAACAAAATTTAAAAAAAATACAATGTAAAAGTAAAATCAAATAGATGAGATAAAGTACTACCATAATAAACAAAAAAGATAGCATACAAATTAAGACTCCTTATCTTGGAGATATGCCATTTCCTTCTCCACTGGAGGAGGAAATAGTAACCCACTCCGGTATCTTTGCCATGAAAACCCAATGGACAGTACCAAAAGGTAGAAAGATATAATGCTGGAAGATAAGCTCCTCAGGTCAGAAGGTGTCCAATATGCTACTGGGGAAGAGCAGAGGGCTAGTACTAGTAGTGCCAGAAAGAGTGAAGTGACTGTGCCAAAGCCAAAAGGATGCTCACCTGTGGCTGCATCTGTGGTGAAAGGAAAGTCTGATGCTGTAAAGATATATTCTCCATAGGAACCTGGAATGTAAGATCCATTAATCAAGGCAAGCTGGACGTGGTCAAACAAGAGATAACAAGACTAAATTATTATTATTATTACCTTTATTGTCAGAGTACAACATGTGTACAATGAGATTGGCTGAGCTCTCCTCAACACAACTCACAGTGAGGACAGAGGTCCCTAACCAGTCCCAATCTTATTACACTATGTGACCTTGTTGCACAATGTGCTGGCCCCACAAATCTATCATACTATGTTGACATGAAGTTATTTTCCATTCAGAAGTCTGACAGCCCACGGATAGAAACTGTTCTTCAGCCTGTTGGTGCAGCTGGCTATGCTTCTATATCTCCTACCAGAGTTGTTCCTGAGAATCTTCCTCACTCTTCTAAGGCAGTAAGCCCTAGTGATGTCATTTAGTGGTATCAGGGAACAGCCTGCAATGTTTTGTGCTGTGCTTACCACCCTCTGTAATGTCTTTGTATCCATGGCTGTCAAGCCAGCATACCATACCGTAATGCAATATGAAAGGATGCTTTCTATATTGGTCAGGTAAAAGGAGGTCATCAGTCATTGTTCCACTTTATTCTTTCACAAGACCCTAAGGAAATGGAGTTTCTGTTGGGCCTTTCTGGCCACCTGTGTTGTGTTGATTTTCCAGGTAAGATCTTCACTGAGGTAGACTCCCAGGAATTTAAAGGAGGAAACTCTCTCCACACAGCCCCCCCTCGATGTAAAGTGGGGCGGGTTCCTCTCTCTTCTTCCGGAAGTCTAACACCATCTTCCTTGTCTTGCTGATGTTCAGGTGCAGGTTGTTTTCTAGGCACCATGAGGATAATTTTTTAACCTCCCCCTTGTACACTGTTTCATCTCCACCTGTAATGAGACCCAACACATTAGTATCAACTGCAAACTTAATGATCACAGTCAGATGATACACAATCATGTGTGTACAGTGAGTACAGGTAGGGCTGAGCACCCGGCCTGTGTGGAGCCAAGCTTCAAGGATGTGGATGTGACAGACCCAGCCCTCACTGTTTGTAGGGTCTGTCCCCCAGAAAGACTTTGATCTAGTCACAGATGGAAGAGGGAAAATCCAAGTTAGTCAGCTTTTCGATAAAGATGCTCAGCAGGATAGTATTGAAGGCCGAGCTGTAGTCAGTGAAAAGCATCCTGACATAGTTTTCAGGTTTCTCCAGATGGCTTGCTACAGAATGTAAGACAGTAGCTATGGTGTCGTCTGTTGACCTGTTCTCCCTGTAGGCAAAGTGAAGTTTGTCAAAGTTTGGTGGGAGGCATGTTCTAAGGTGTTGGAGAACCAGTCTTTCAAAGCATTTAATCACTACTGACATTAACGCAATAGGTCTGTAGTCATTTAGGCAGTTAATTGCTGTTTTCTTGGGGACTTGGCTGTTTTCAAGCATGATGGAACACAGGCCATTTGCAGAAAGATGTTTTCCAGGACCCCTGCTAACTGATCGGCCAATTATATTATTACATTCCTCGTGCTACTAATGCCAATTATTATGTGTCTGTGACTGCATGGACACAATGCCCCTCAATGATAATTAAAAAGAATTTACCATATACTGGCCTGGCAAAGTCAACATGTAGTCTGGACTGCATGGACTCCTAGGCATCTCCCATTCTTGTGGCAGCAACACCGGGAGTGATGGTTGCGTCTCATGGCAGGGTTGGCAGCAGGCCACCCACTGTTCGATGTCTTTGTCCATGGATGGCCACCACAGGTAACTGTGAGCTAACGCCTTCATGTGGTCAATTTTGGGATGGCCTTCATGTAGCATTTGCATCAACGAGTCTCGTAGTTGGTGAGGAATCATTATGCAGCTTCCGCACAGCAGGCAACCCTTCTGTACAGATAATTCATGTTGCCTCACTTTGAATGGCCTAAATACTGTGCTTGTTGTAGGCCACCCCGTCCACACCCAGTTCAGTACTTGTGCTATGATCAGGTCTTCTTTGGATTTTTTAGCCACCACTGTGGCAGTGATCAGTCCCGTTTGTAGTGTCCCTACCAGTAGTACTATTGCTATTGGTGCAGGGTCTTCCACTTGTTTTGCTAACGGGCATCTACTAAGCGCATCTGCATTGCCTATGTTTGAGCCCGGGTGGTTTATGAGCTTATATTGATAGGCTGCTAGGAATTCAGTCCACCTAATCATGCATGGGGACAGGATTTGCAGTGTCTGTCTATCAACTGCGATAAGGCCTAATAATGGTTTCTGGTCAGTTATAAGCTCAAACTTCTGCCCATATACATACTCATGGAATCTTTTAATCCCTGTGACAGCAGCTAGTAACTCTTTGTTGAGCTGGCTGTAATTTCTCTCCACCCTGAACAGTGATCTCAAAAAAAAATGTGATGGGTACCTCTGTTCCATCTGGGAACTTGTGGCTCAGAATGGCTCGACTTTCTGCTTTCTGCCTCAGGAAAACACTGTAGAAGTTGAGGAGCCCCAGGAAAACTTGAAGTTCTGTTCTGTTCATGGGCATTGGGCATTCTTTAATTGCCTGAGTCTTTTCCTTGGTAGGGTGTAGGCCTGCTGCATCGATAAGGTATCCAAGGAATACTACCTGGTCCATGGCAACCAGGCACTTTTCCTTTTTTAAGTCCTGCCTGTTGGAAATATTTAAGTGTTGCTCATAAACAGTCCATTAATTCAGGTTTGTTTGCTGCTGAGATTAGGATGTCATTGAAATATGGGACAACTCTCAGTATTCCATGCCTCATCCTGTCCATCTGGTTCTGGAAGAGTCCGGGGGTAACACTCGTCCCGAACTGTAGTCATTTGCAATGGAACACTCCCTGGTATGTGATGATCGTCTGGGCCTCAGATGTCTGATCATTGACAGGGAGTTGCTGGTAGACCTGGGCAAGATCGAGCTTAGCAAAAAATTTTCCCCCTTTCGGTGAATGTAGCAGATGTTGTACCACTGGGACTGGGTGCACGCTCTGTGGCAGCACCTTGTTTATTGTGCACTTGTAATTGGCACAAATGCATATTGACCCATCAGGCTACATGGGTGTGATGATTGGGGTCTCCCACCATGCGTGGTCAACCGGTTCTAGGACTCCCTGCTGGATCCTCCTCCTATTTTCCTCACAATAATAACCCTGTGAGATGAGTTGGGCTGAGAGAGAATGACTGGCCCCAAATCACACAGCTGGCTTTCTTGGCTAAAGAGGGACTAGAGCTCATGGTCTCCCCCTTTCTAGCTTTATATCCCAAGTGAGGGCCAAGGATGAGGAAAGAGGGAGGGGAAAATATAATGTGCTCTAATAAATAAGTAGGACCATAAGCCAATTATAACATACCTTTACTTGACACAACATGATGGCAAACATTGAGACAATAAATAAAAACCACAAATAACTATAAAAAATTCATAGGCCAATTCAAATAAATAACACCTCATCCGCTTAAAAAAGAACCTTTTAATTTTAGTTGTTTCTTAGTCTGCAAGCTTATTTATTATTAAATTTATTATTAAATAAACTTATTTATATTTAAATAAACTTACCAATAAAGACATACTTAATTCATTCTATCTTTTTTCTGGAAAAATAGAAGAATGGACCTAATTAACAAAAGTGTTTATATTTTAGAAGCATTTCATTTTTTGAATTTTCCCTTTGAAAAATAAACTATTAATCTTATCATGGTATGTTATCCTGAGTACAGTCCCTTGATCAGTAAAATATTTCTTATTATCTATTTCATTATACTTCTAGTGCTTTGTATATCATACGCTCAGTATAACTATTTGCTCTACATCAATATTTAATATAAACCAACAATTTTTTGTTGTACAACTTTTTCACATATGAGGGTTGTGCAGTTGTATATTTATATAAATAGTTTTGTAACTTTAGGAAGTTTATTGAAGCTATTTTCTTTAATTTCTTTCTTTTTAATTCAGCAAATAACTAGGTTTAATATAGGATTCAAAACAATGAATCAGACCAATTCTCCCACTGTAAAGTCCAAAATCACTGCTGCTTTCTAAAATGTCAGAGGAGATGCTGCCATTGTGTATTTTTAACACAATTTCAAAATCTATAACATATCTAAGTTTTCTCTCCTTCTACTCCAGTTTGACTCCTGGAAATTTTTTTTTTTAAATCAAATAAAGTAATAATCCAGATTTAGTCTTATCCATATGTTTCAGAGAAATGGAGGAATAATTTTGTGACTCTGGTAAGTAGAGGCAGAAATTGAACATTACTGGGATAAAATTAAAATATGAAAAAAGAAATTGATATTATTGTACATTATATATACAATCATGTGATCCCCATAGTGACTGGAAATGGCAGTAGATGGATGAACAGAGGGCCATATTGAAACCTGGGAGTGCACCCCCGCTGTCTTCGAGTGGTGGCACACTCCAACCCTCTTGTTTCTGCCCACTTCCCTGGGGGTATGGGAGAGCAGGCCCCTAAGCTCAGGTTGGTCTATTTAGATGCCAGGTCCGTGATGAACAAAGCTCCCATCATCCATGAGTTGATCAAGGAGGAAGACACGGACCTGGCTTGCATCACAGAGACCTGGTTGGGCCTAGAGGGAGGAGTCCCTCTGATTGAGTTGTGCCCATCAGGTTTCTGTGTGCTGCACCAACCTTGAGCCCAGGGTAGGGGTGGGGGGGTGGCAGTTGTTATTAGGGAGACCCTTTGTCCACGGGAGGCCACTGTCCCTCAGATAGGCGGGTGTGAGTCTCTCCTCCTGAGGTGGGGCCCTGGTGGCCAGTTGGCCATATTGCTCATGTACCTCTCTCCCAGCTGTGTGACAATGGCCCTGCCCGAGCTACTCGATGTGCTATTGGAGTTGGCGGTGGAGTTCCCCAGACTTATTGTTCTGGGGGATTTCAACCTGCCTTCTCTGGGTGGGGCATTGGGGATGGATCAGGAGTTCATGGCTACCATGACAGCCAGGGACCTGACCCAAATAATTCAGGGTCCGACTCATGGTGGAGGTCACACACTCAACCTAGTTTTTATCTCTGGACAGTGGTTTAATGATCTGGGTGGGGGATCACCAACTATTCAACCCCTGTCATGGACCGATCATTACCTCCTCCAGCTGGGCTTCCAGTATGCCAGCCCTCATCGCTGGGTTGTGGAACCAACTAGGTGATTCTGCCCCAGGCGCCTAATGGACCCAGAAAGGTTCCAGATGGTGCTTGGGTTGATTTCTGCCTCCTTGCCCACAGCCCGGCTGAGGCCCTGGTGGACGCCTGGCAAAAGGCTGCCTCTGAGGCTCTCAACCACATTGTACCTTTATGGCCTCTGACCCAGTGCAGATCCCGGTTGGCTCCCTGGTTTTCCCTGGATCTCCTGGAGATGAAGCACCGGAGGAGGGGCCTGGAGAGCAGTTAGAGGTCTAGTCAGTCTGAATCTGATCAATCGCAGTTAAGAACCTTTACTAGGTCTTATCTTGTGGCAGTGGGAGTGGTGAAGTATGCTTACTTCTCCGCTCTCATTGCGTCTGCAGATAATAGTCCGGCCACCATGTTTAGGGTCACCCTTCCCTCCTTAATCAGGGGACAAGGGAGGACCCTTTGCAGGGGCAGGCTGAGGAGTTCAGTCAACATCTGTCGGACAAGATCACTCAGATCCGGGCCGGCCTGGACTCTTACTGGTCAGAGTCTGATGAGGGGGAAGCGACTGGTCTTGTGGATACAATTTGGGAAGAATTCGATCCTGTGACTCCATATGAAGTGGACAGGATCATGGGGAAACTGAGTGCCGCCATGTGTTTTTTGGACCCGTGTCCCTCCTGGCTGATTTATGCCACCCAGGAAGTTACATGAGGCTGGCTCCAGGCAGTGGTCAATGCTTCTTTGAGTGAGAGATGCTTCCCCTCTGCCTTGAAGGAGATGGTGTTGAGGCCCCTCCTCAAGAAGCCTGCCCTGGACCTGGCTATTTTGAACAACTTTCTTCCCATCTCCAACCTTTGCTTTGTTGCGAAGGTTGTTGAGAGCATGGTGGCCCGACAGCTCCCAATGTTCCTGGAGGGTACTGATTACCTGGATCCATATCAATTGGGTTTCAGGCCTGGGTACAGCATGGAGATGGCATTGGTCATGCTGGTGGATGATCTCTGGTGGGCTCAGGACAGAGGCTACTCCTCTGTCCTGGTCCTATTAGATCTCTCAGTGGCTTTTGATACCATTGACCACCTCGAGGAGTTGGGAGTTGGAGGCAGTGTTTTACGGTGGTTCTCCTCCTATCTCTCAGGTTGCTTGCAGTCGGTGTTGGCAGGGGGACTGAGGTTGACCCTGAGGCCCATCACTTGTGGGATGCCCCAGGGGTCGGTCATATCTCCCCTTCTGTTCAACATCTACATAAAGCTGCTGGGTGAGATCATCCATGGTTTTGGGGTGAGATATCATCAGTATGCTGATGATACCCAGCTTTTTATCTCCATCCCAAACCAACCCAGTGATTCCCTTGATGTGATGTCCCGATGCCTGGATCTGGATGGGGAGGAACAGGCTTCGACTCAACCCTGCCAAGACCAAGTGGCTGTACGTACCAGCATCTCAGATTGTCCAGGATATTCCATCTTTGGTTATGGGGGGAGAGGTGTTACCCTCCATAGAAAGGGCACGCAACTTAGGTGTCCTCCTGGATGCACGGCTCAGTTTGGAAGATCATGTAGGAGTGTGGCCAGGGGGACATTTGCTCAGCCTTGTGCACCAGTTGCGCCCCTATCTGGACCGAGATGCCTTACGTATGGTTACCCATGTACTCGTTACCTCCCATATAGACTACCGCAATGCTCTCTACATGGGGTTGCCCTTGAGGACTACTAGGAGGCTTCAACTGGTACAGAATGCAGCCACGCAGGTTGTGATGGGAGTATCCTGATACTCCCATATTACACCCCTCCTGCATGAGATGCATTGGTTGCTGGTTACCCTCCGAGTGAGATTCAAGGTGCCGGTAATCATCTATAAAGCCCTACAGGGCTTAGGTCTGGGGTATTTGCGGGAGCACTTACTGCCAGCAATAACTTCCCATTGCCCCATGTGCTCCCACAGACAGGGCTTTCTCAGGGTGCCATCGGCCAGACAGTGTCGACTGGCGACCCCCCAGGGGGAGACCCTTCTCTGTGGGTGTGCCCGCCATTTGGAATCAGCTGCCCTTGGAGCTTCGGATGGCTCCTGACTTTCTATCCTTCTGTTGCGACCTGAAAACATGGCTTTTTCAACAGGCCAACCTGGACTGATGAGGTTTTTTTATTAATTGGTTTGTTGGTTTTATTTATGTAATTGGGATGTCTATTTAATAGCTTTTTAAAATTTTATATTTTATGTTTATTATTGTTGTGAACCGCCCTGAGTCCTTCAGGAGATAGGGCTGCATAAAAATCCCAAAAATAAATAAAAATAACTATATATATATATATATATTCAGCTAAGGAATAAGCATTAACAAATTGTTAATTGCTAATTATTTATATATATATATATATATATATATATATATATATATATATATATATATATATTTGTTTTTTAGATTTTCGGGTAAAGGTATGTAGGTCTTGGTGTATTCGGTCTTGTCCGTGTAAAATTGAGAATACCCTGGCAACATTTCGACGAAATCTCATCCGTCATCTTCAGGCTGGTGTCTTCAGCTTCGTTCTCCTGGGAGAAGTGTGTGATCGTGGCTGTTTTCCCTTATAAACTCTAGAGTTGGCTGTGTTGTTACTTCTTGATTGGTTTGTGGAGTTGATGTATGCAGATTGGATGGCTTTTTCCTGAGACCCTGTGTGGCTGAGGTGCTGGCTGTGTGTCTCTCAGCCTTTTGTGTTGTAACGACCTGGGTAATGGGCTGTGTGATGACCTTCTGAGTTCTATTGTTGTGACGTCCTGGGTGTGGTGCTGTAATCTCCTGGGTCGTTGTCTGTGCTGCAACCTCCTGATGTTTTGTGTTGTGATCTCCTGAGTTCCATGATGTAGTATCCTGGGTGGAAGGCTGTGATGTGGCATTCTGGGCCTTGGTTTGGCTCCAAGTTTGAGGTCTGGCTATGTGTTTATAGCGTGTGTCAGTTTGCTTAGTTTGGGGGTTGGAGGGGGGTGTAGCAGCTGGTGTTGCAGCCATATATGTAGGTCTTGGTGTATTTGGGTCTTGTCCCGTGTAAGATTGAGAATATCTTGGCAACGTTTCGACGAAATCTCATCCGTCATCTTCAGGCTGGTGTCTTACAACACAAAGGAGACACACAGCCAGCACCTCAGCCACACAGGGTCTCGAAAAGCCATCAATCTGCATACATCAACTCCATCAACCAATCAAGTAACACAGCCAACTCTGGAGTTTAAAAGGAAAAACAGCCACGATCACTTCTGAAAATGAAGCTGAACACCAGCCTGAAGATGACGGATGAGATTTTATAAGGCAAGGTATTCTCAATCTTACAGGACATGACCGGCCCTGAAATACCCCTCTATATATATATATATATATATATATATATATATATATATATATATAGTAATAATTAGCAATTAACAATTTGTTAATGCTTATTCCTTAGCTGAATTGAAACACACACATATTAGAGCAGAAAGGAAAAAAACACTGATACAAAAAGTAATGTTGCAAAAGTGTGGGGAAAACTAGCCTGGGGCTGGCAAACCACCCATGGCTGGGAGACCCACAATCCACCACCTTCGAATAAGTTTTCCTCTCAGTCTTGGTAAATAATAAACTTCTCTGTTTCGGCTAAGATGCCAACGTGACAGTCACTGATAATCTCCTGACTTGGGTAAACATGCCCCCTCTCAAGCCATCAACACTCAATCAGTTCGTGACACACTAGTCTTCTTGATCTGATCTTGCTTAATAAAAGAGGCTCGAGGCACGACCTCGGGGTGCCTTCCCTCATGAACTATGTTTGCGTGTCTTGTCTTCCTTCTGCGCCACCTCAACATCTGGTGACCCCGACATGATTCGGCTTAAGAAACCCTCCACTCATCCGGCTGGAATAGCCAAGGTGCACCTCAGCATACAATGCTCCCAATTTCAGGTGAGTATGGGGGGGGGAATTATCAATTCAGCAGAAAGTTTATGCAAAAGAGTTACATAAAATTCTTAAGCAGTAAAGTAAGACAGGAGGAATAAGTTTACGTGATATAGAAGATCTTATAACAGAAATTGGTTACCAATGTCCATGGTATCTGGAAAAGGGAAGCCTGGACTTGGGAGATTGGATAAAAATCAGAGTACATTTACATCCAGAACCTAGAGCTCCGATTCAACATCTGTTATTATGGCAGACATGTAAGGAAGCAGTAGAAACTGTAGGTGTTCACTCACTCAAGGCACCAGCTTCTCTGCTTCCCCAGGAGGCATCCGCACCTTCTCCCTATGTACAATTGACTCTGCTGGCACCAACATCAATGCTGTCAGAGACCTCCCGAACCCCACCAAAAACCTCCAGTAAAGGGAGTAGTGCCATCCAAGCTGGATTTAAAGAAGCTCAAGAAAAAGGGGAATTAAGATCAGAAGAATTGACAGAAGGACTCAATGCCTTTCCAGTACAGGAGCGAATAGACGCTCAGGGGCAAATTCAATATGAATGGACACCCCTACCTTATACGGTGTTAAGGGAACTAAGGAAAAGTATTAGTGAAACAGGGCTCAGGTCAACTTTCACACAGGGCATTTTAGAAGGCATATCAAATGCATATCACCTAGTACCACAAGATTGGAAAGATATGATGCGTATGCTTCTTACCCCAGCACAATATGTGGTATGGGATTCAGAATATCAGAGGTATGCAATTCAGGCAGGAAACAACTCTGGGGGGGCATATATCCCAGACCAATTGTATGGGGCAGGGGCTTTTGTCAATTTACAACAACAAGCTACAGGCATTCCTGCGGCTGCCTATCCTGCTACTGGCCGTTGTGTCTTACATGCCTTCAAAAAAGTACCATTACAGGGAAACCATCAAAATCATTATCTATGAGCAAACAGGGTCCCAACGAACCCTATGCAGAATTTATTGATAGATTGCAGGAAATAATACAGAGACAGATAGAAAATGATGATGCTAAAGGAGAGCTAATGAAGAAAATGGCAGTGGAAAATGCTAATGCAGATTGTAATAGAATATTATAACCTCTGATGAATAAAGAAGGTGTTACACTAGCTGGCATGCTTAGAGCAGGTACGGATGTAGATAGCACCCCAACCCTGTGTCAATTATTTGTTAATCAAGCCCTACAACCATTTCAGAATAAATACCCGAATGCACTGGTTTATCATTACATGGATGACATTCTAGTGGCAGCTCCTGAAATTCTGCCCACCTGGTTGCTACAATTACAGCACTTTCTTAAGTTATATGGACTTCAGGTAGCCCCAGAAAAAGTCCAAATATGCCCTCCTTTCCTCTACTTAGGACATAAATTGCTTCAGACCTATTCCACACCTAGGATTCCTCAGATTGAGAACAAAAATCCATTAACCTATGTTAATTTTCAACAACTTCTAGGTTCGATCAATTGGCTTAGACCATATGTTGGATTGCCAACCCACACACTTAGCCCATTATTTAAAGCATTGAAAAATCATGACAATCCTGCAGATCTGATTACCCTAACTTCTGATCAAATGCAGGTGTTACAGCTAATAAATGATGCTCTAAAAAGGTTTGGGTTGATAGGTGTGTAGAGAACATTCCACTAATGTTAGTGTTGATACCTACTGCAAAACAGCCTACTGCAGTTTTAACACAAGAACTGACTACTGCAGGTAAAAGCTCCATGAATATCCTGGAATGGATCTATCTTAGCCATAGCCCTGGACACACCATTAGTTCCCCAGATACAATGTATTCAGAATTAATTCTAAAAGCTAGGGGACAAAGTTTAGTCCTTCTTGGTTTAGATATTGTTAATGTAATTCTTCCCATTCTGCTGAAAGACTGGGAGCGTATGCTCCATTTATCGTCCTCTCTGCAGCTAGCATTGACGGAATATGTGGGAAAAGTTTCCTATCACATTCCAGCAGATCAAAGAATTTTAGCTTTTAATCGCATCCCTATGTCCATGTACTCTGTCTTGTCTCCCACTCCGCTTCCTGAAGCTATTACAGTCTTTACAGATGGCGACCCCAAATGGGGTGCAGTTGCCTGGAAAGACAAGGGACACTGGGTGACTAAGATCACCCCACTGCAGATTTCCATGCAGCATGCAGAATTGGCTGCAGTCATTCTCGGTCTGCAACATTTTAGTCAGCTGTCACTCAATATTATTTCAGATAGTCAATATGTTTGTAATATAGTCCAGAACCTGCCTGGAGCATATATAACACCCACGCTAGATGAAGCACTGCTTTCATTATTTCTAACCTTACAGACAATCCTACAGCAGCAAATACATTCTCTTTTTATTGGCCATATTAGAAGTCATCATCCCTTTCCCGGATACATTAGTGAAGGCAATTCCGTAGCTGATCAGGCAACTAAACCACAAGCCCTTACAGTTACACCTTGGGATAGTCATGCTATGTTTCATCAAAATGCAAAATCTCTCTCCAAAACCTTTAACTTCCCTATAGAGCAGGCAAGAGCAATCATACAGCAGTGCCCACAATGCTCTCAGGTCGCTGCAGCCCCCTCTATAGGAGTTAACCCCCAAGGTTTGAAGGCAAATGAAGTTTGGCAGATGGATGTGACTCAATATCCATCATTTGCCCCCTGGACATATCTTCATGTAACTATAGACACCTATTCTAATTATATTTGGGCTTCTCCTCAAAAGGGAGAAGCCACGAAGCATGTCATTAACCATTGTTTAAAAGTATTTTCAGTTATGGGCAAATCCAACACGATCAAAACTGACAATGGTCCTGCCTATTGCAGTCAAGCGTTTGCCACTTTCTGTTCCCAATGGGACATTCGGCACTTATTTGGCATTCCTTATAACTCCACTGGTCAAGCGATCGTGGAATAAACAAATCAAACCTTGAAAAATGCTTTGGACAAACATAAACAAACTGGGGGAACTCCCTTAGGATTGCCAGGAAAGCAGGAATGGCTTAACAAAGTTTTATTTACATTGAATCATTTAAATTTAAATTCACATAATTCAACTGCAGTTGCCCGACATTATGGCCATCATGATGGTTCTCCCAGGCCACAGGTATTGTACAAATTGCTCCCTAACCCAGAATGGCTTGGTCGTGCTCCACTGCTTACGCGGGGACAAGGATATTCTGCTATGCTTACACCCACAGGTCCAGTTTGGGTTCCGGCTCGTTGTGTGAAACCGTGGAGAGATGGCCTGGCATCAAGGACTGCAGAATCCAATTCCGAAGTTCAGCCTCAGTCTCCATGGGATTGGTCTGGTCATGGTTACGAAATGGCTCATGGTTTACCCAACTCACACAGATACTTATTTGTGGCATAGTTGTCTTCATTTTAATTTGCTGCTGCATTCAATGCTTACCAAACCTACTCGCTCAGTGGCTATCCCTCAAAACTTGGCACAAAAAGCCAACAAGACCTGAGACTATGTACGCATACAAAATGCTTAAAAATCAGGACCTTTGCTGAAAACTAAACAAAACAGGAGGAGATGTGGGGAAAACTAGCCTGGGGCTGGCAAACCACCCATGGCTAAAAAGACCCATAATTCACCACCTTCGAATAAGTTTTCCTCTCAGTCTTGGTAAATAATAAACTTCTCTGTTTCGGCTAAGATGCCTACATGACAGCCACTGATAATCTCCTGACTTGGGTAAACATGCCCCCTCTCAAGCCATTGAACACCCAATCAGTTTGTGACACACTAGTCTTCTTGATCCAATCTTGCTTAATAAAAGAGGCTCGAGGCACGACCTCAGGGTGCCTTCCCTCATGAACTATGTTTGTGTGTCTTGTCTTCCTTCTGCGCCACCTCAACATCTGGTGACCCGACATGATTCGGCTTAAGAAACCCTCCACTCATCCGGCTGGAATAGCCAAGGTGCACCTCAGCATACAACACTCCCGATTTCAGGTGAGTATGGGGGGGGGGGAATTATCAATTCAGCAGAAAGTTCATGCAAAAGAGTTACATAAAATTCTTAAGCAGTAAGGTAAGACAGGAGGAATAAGTTTACGTGATATAGAAGATCTTATAACAGAAATTGGTTACCAATGTCCATGGTATCCGGAAAAGGGAAGCCTGGACTTGGGAGATTGGATAAAAATCGGAGTACATTTACATCCAGAACCTAGAGCTCCGATTCAACATCTGTTATTATGGCAGACATGTAAGGAAGCAGTAGAAACTGTAGGTGTTCACTCACTCAAGGCACCAGCTTCTCTGCTTCCCCAGGAGGCATCCGCACCTTCTCCCTATGTACAATTGACTCTGCCGGCACCAACATCAATGCTGTCAGAGACCTCCCGAACCCCACCAAAAACCTCCAGTAAAGGGAGTAGTGCCATCCAAGCTGGATTTAAAGAAGCTCAAGAAAAAGGGGAATTAACATCAGAAGAATTGACAGAAGGACTCAATGCCTTTCCAGTACAGGAGCGAATAGACGCTCAGGGGCAAATTCAATATGAATGGACACCCCTACCTTATACGGTGGTAGAAAGATATTTTATCATTCTAATTATTATTATTATTTACCTGCTTCTATGTTTGTTTGTTTGTTTGTTTGTTTGTTTATTTATTTATTTATTTATTTATTTGATGGGATTATATGCCACCCTCTCTCCTGAAGGACTCAGGGTGGCTCACAACTATAAAAAACATAGAATACAAAAATTAAAAGTATTAAAAAGTATTAAATCCCAACAAAATTTAAAACCCACAATAAACAATAAAACCAGTAAAAGCCAATAAACGCCCCCCCCCCTCAGACCAGGTCGTCCTGCTGGAAGAGCCATGTTGACTTTCATGCAGAATTTGCAAGAAATGAAAGTGTTAATGTATGACAATATTATAAAGAGAAAAATCATGATTTTATTTCACATAAAATTAACTTTTCCTATAAACACTATGGAAACCACTTTTTCCTTCCCAAGATTATTTCAACTCCCCCATTTTCCTTTTATTATGAATATGCCACTATTAATCTTGTTCATTGCAACTTAAATTGTGAATACCAAATTGCCAACAGGAAAAGATGATTAAGCAAAAGAATAGTGCTCTGTTATTTTTACAATTGGTCTCAGCCCTGAACATCAGGGGTCCCCAACCCCTGGTCCATCACAGTTACTGGTCTGTAGCCCATTGGCAACCAGGCCATGCAAGCAGTAGGTAAGCGTGTGAAGCTGTATTTATGCAAGTGTGGGATTATTTTGCACATGGAAAACCATCCCCTTCTGCCACAGCCACAACTGCTGTGGTCTGCAGAAAGGCTGGGGACTGCTGATGAACATGGATTATCCATCTAATTTCATAGACAAGTATAAGAAATGGGCTTATTTTCTGAGGATCAGTTCAGGCATATGCCAAAGCATGATACAGGAAAAGAAGCATTTTTTCTTATTGGGAAGATTTTTCTTCTTCTTCTTCTTTAATCCCTAAAGTGATTCTTTTCTTTGTCCTTTCTGAGCAGCAACTGACATTTTTACCCAGGTTTTGCCATTTTTTCCTAATCACCATTTTTATGTCTTTATTTTTAAGGCTGTATATGATTGGATTCAACATGGGTGTTATTACAATGTATTGGATAGAGATCACTTTCTCCAGATCTGTAGGAGATTGTGAACTTGGTTTCAAGTATCTGAAAAATGCTGAAAATAAAAACATGCAAACCACAATGAGGTGGGAGCTGCATGTGGAAAAGGCTTTGCTCCTGCCTTCTGCTGAGTGAATTCTTAAGATAGAAGAAATAATATAAATATAAGATACAACAATAAGAAAGAATGGTGTAAAAGCAAACATAATAACTGAGCCAAGTAAGAGCATATAATTGGTAAATATTTTGCTGCATGATAAACTCAAGAGCAGAGGAAGCTCACATGTATAGTGATTGACTGAAGGCACCCAACAAAATTTTAAATATTTCAAAGGCAAAGAATTTATCAATGCATCCAAGAATCCCATTAGCCAGGATCCTCCCACCAACTGCTTGCACATTTGTTTTTTCATAATTATTAAATAATGCAGTGGGTTACAAATCGCAACATAACGATCAAATGCCATTACTGAAAGCAGAGAGAAATCTACACAAGCAAAATGGATAAAAGAAAAGATTTGCACAATGCATCCTACTAAAGAAACTGTTTTTTGATTTGCAATATAATTTGCCATCATCTTTGGGACAGTGACTGTTGAGTAGCAAATGTCAATGAAGGCTAGATGACTGAGAAAGAAGAACATAGGAGTGTGAAGGCCATGTTCAGTTCTAATTATCAGTATGATCAAAAGGTTTCCTAATACTGTTATTGTATATATAATTAGAATCACAAAGAATAGAATCATCTGTATTTCTGGATTACTTGAAAGTCCCAAGAGTATAAATTCTGTAGTCATGGTTTGATTTTCCATTGACAATTGACAAACAACAATAAAGTCTATCTGAGGAGGAAAAATATTAATATATTTTAAAAATATATATGAATATTTAATACATAAAATATATATTTGCTGTTGGTATAGTATCTATTAAATTAATTATGATTAGAACATATTTGATAAAAATAAATACTTAGCTAGGTATACTGTATTTATGAAGAATATTGACTTTTAGTTAGACTTTGATGTTTAATATACAAGATATCAGGTAGAAATCAATGCATTTCTTTAACACATTGTGGAAATGTGATATGTCCTATAACTCTTGGTTACAGATTACTTAAAGAACTTGCAACCTCTTAATAAGATGGAGTCCATATTAAATATGACTTGGGACTATAAAGGGAGCATTACACAATTTCTGCTTATTACTGTGACAATATTGCACATTGTTCCAAGCTATACCAATATAATATAACAAATATTATATTGAAATTTCTTATATATTTTAAAGTTCTTGGGAGAGAAGCTTTTAAAAAGAATGCTTCAGAAAGGTGAGTGACTAATACTTTAAAAAGACACCTTTTATTTAAAAATGACAGTTTTCATAGTGATTAAGCATACCTTTCCTCTCTAATTATGAATTGTAAATATTTTCTGTCCTTTCTATTAGGCTGCCTTTTTAAATTTTAGTAAAAAATAAATAAAAATGGAACTATATTGCTATTTTTTAAAGATGTACTTCAAAGTGTCTTTGATATTAACCAGCAAGAGTAAAATTAAAGTGATCACCAGACTGAAATTATTGTTATTATTTTTACATTTTTCTCTACATAATAGCAAATATTCTAAGCCACTATGTCATAAACTATCTAATTTTCTTTTTAGCAGTTTGTCAGAAAAGAGACAAAGTCTAACCCATTTCCTCATCAAAATTGAAGACAAGTTATGGTTTTTGTAATTTTAGCTACAGATGTCTAGTATTAGTTATTAGTTCATAAGAAATGTAATATAGATGAATCAAAATAGTGTTAGTGTTAGTGTTAACATTCAAAGTCCTACATGGCATGGGTCCAGGATACTTACGAGAATGACTCCTCCCAGTTTCAAGTACCAACCGCCCAGTACGGGCGCATAGGCAGGGCCTCCTCAGGGTGCCGTCATGACTCAATGTCGCTTGGGACTCGGGGGAAAGCCTATTCTGTGGCGGCCCCCACTTTATGGAATCTCCTTCTACTGGAGCTCCGACTTGCTCCTGATCTCCTTACCTTCCGCCATGAGTTAAAAACCTGGCTGTTTTTACAATCTGGGCTATGCTGACTCCTTGGGTTTTCTTGATTTTAATCTTTGGGGGTTTTAATGTTAATTTGGCTTAGTTTGTTTAATACGCTTTTTAGGTAATTTATTGTTGTATTTTCTTTTAATCTGTGAGCCGAGTCCTTTGGGAGAGGGACGCATATAAGTCAAATAAATAAATAAATAAATAAATAAATAAATAAATAAATAAATAAATAATAAAATAGTCATAGACTGACTAGAACATGAAAAGTTCCTTAGATGAAAGAAATAGCAATAGCAATAGCACTTAGACTTACATACCACTTTACAGTGATTTACAGCCATCTCTAAGCAGTTTACAGAGTCAGCATATTACACCCAACAATTTGAGTTCTATTTTACCCACCTCGGAAGGATGTAAGGCTGAGTCAACCTTGAACCTGGTAAGATTCAAACTGCCAAATTGCAGGCAGCCAGCAGCCAGCAGTAGCCACCTGCAGGACTGCATTGTAACCACCGCACCACTGTGACTCTTTAAATAAGTTTAAAAAGATTATGGTAAAAAAGTAATTTTTACCATAATCAAAATAATCATTTAAATGACATAGTGAATTAACACTATGCTTTAAAAATAATCCTTAGGCTCACCTGTAATCTTAGGATATAATTAACCAATTAATTTTAAATCTATCCAGTTATTTCCTGATTTCACTACTGTTTTAATCTGTTTCCTTCATATATTAACTTATTCAGTTACCATTAAAACCTTTATAAAGTGATCTCATGATAGCCTTTTTAAAGAATCAGATTTTGCTCAATTTATTTTTGAAGTGGGAAGCAAAGAATTGCCTTGTGTAAATTTTCCCTTGAGATTTCTTTAGCTTTGTGAATTCTCAAAGGAATGTAAAGAAAGCTATACACCAAGTAAACTTTAAGCTGGAGGTTTTAGATTCAAAGAAAAAATGATTCAATTTGAGCTTGGATCTGACTTTTGATGCCAACTTGAGATCAGAGGAAAAAATATCCAAAAGAAAATAATTGCCAGATTATCACACCTAATAATTGGGATGCCAGCATGTGCAGGTAACACAATATCTGTTCTGAGCAAAATGGAGTGTCTGCATTTTGGGTTGACATTACACTAAAGAATAGCAGAAAAACTGGTCTAAAGTAAAGCTGAATAATTACAGGACAATATATAGAGTGCATTTAGAATAGGATATGACAGGAACACATCTTGGAAAGCAAGAGAGTTGTTTCCAACCAAAGGAACATGCTCTTTACATAACCAAAATTCCTGGCTATGCATAATTAGAGAATTTAATACCTCTCCAGTTAGCTCCATTGCTTTCCCATGCTTAGCCCTATTGCTTAGTTCACAGCATGACTTAGGATAGTGATGGCTAACCTTTTTGGCACGCGTACATCCCCAAAATGCAATATGTATGCATCCCTGTGGATGTGCCCCTCCCCCTGCACATGTGCCCCACCCCATGCATGTGCCCTACCCTATACTCATGCACCTCTCTGTGCATGCACATGCATCCCCCTGCATACACCCTGTCCCCCCCAGCAGAGACCCAAAGACCAGCTGGCTGGCAGAAGGTGTGCATGCACATGCACAACAGAGCTGAGCTGGGGTGACAGCTCGCATGCACACAGACAGAGTTCTGTGTGCCACCTCTGGCATGCATGCCATATGCTCGCCATCACAGATTTAGGACTTGGTGCTGTCCAAATAATAGGCTTTGACTCTTCAGTATTGGAATCATTGGCCAGCTACAGACAGAACTCATCCATTCATAAGACCCTGTGTGGATGAGTAAACTGCTAGCTGAGAATCTGATGGGTTCTTATCAATATGAGAAAAGTCTAGCATACAAGGGAAAATTTAAAGCTAGTAGGAAGGTAGTTTCCTGTTCTTATATCCATGGCCATTTGCCTGTGGAAGACCCAGGTATGGGTGTTTATCAATGCAACATCTTGTTTGTTGTGCTCAAGTACAGTAAATTCTTGCCCTAATCAATCATGGACTTTCAAATAAACTTAACATAAAAGGAATCATATTTTGCACAGTGGATCTCAAAGGAGCTCTCAAAAATTCATCATTCCCTTATCATGACCATATTATTTTCTAGTTGCCCTGGTATAAGTTGCTCCTTATTGCCTGTATTGTAATCTCTCCAAGTAATAACGGTGTCAGGGCTCCGACAGTTACCCCCATTTAAATCATGAGTCTCTAGCTAACTTCCAGAACTTAAAGAAGATTTATTAGGAGTAAACATGCCGGTGCTGCCTAGGTACAGCCAACTATGAGACACATCATTCATTTTCACCCTTGACCCTGGTTTTCCCCCACTCCCTGGGTGTATCATAATTCATATTATTCAATGGGACACATCCATCAGCCAAGAGTCATCTATCATACTCTCCAGTTAGAATTTTGTGTGGCAGAAACTTTGGTCATCTAGAAACTATCTTTGAAAACATTTATGGAATGCAAGCTGCCCACTGCTCTCCCCTCCCTTTCTGTTGTCAACTCATAAAATATTTCTATGATGTTTTAGAGTTGCCATGGTAGCTTGTTGGATTGTCAATGGAAAATTGTTTCATATAGCTGCCCAATGTCTTGCTTCCTATATTTCACTAGATGGCAATATTTTAGGGAAGGGACTTGAAGCATGCCTATTCTATCTGATCTTGGAGAGTACCCTCTAGGAGACTAACAAGCCAGGGAAAAAAAATAGCTGGAACTTTAAAATTAATGTAAAAATTCTTCCTATTTCCATTCCCCCCTTTCATTCAACAACATATTTTAAAAATCATTGTGGTGCTCATAGAAATTTTACAGTGAACCTAAATGTGTCAGTGTGAGCAGATGGGTAGGCTTAAATTACTTCCTGATACTCTGACATGTTCATAAAAATAGAAAAGATGCTAGTGGAGAGGCAACTCAGGATCCAATTTACTATTAAGAAATATTGGCTTATAAACCTATTAAACCATCAAAGGCAAATTAAGCTTCACTTCAATTGACAACATGCCACCAACATGTCTTGGTATGCTGCCTCATTTCAACAAGGTATCCTTGTGTAAGATGAATGAAGAACACTGTGAGTATATGCAAATACATACATACACATATACATACACATACATACATACATACATACATACATACATACATATATATGTAGGTCTTGGTGTATTCAGGTCTTGTCCCGTGTAAGATTGAGAGTATCTTGACAATGTTTCAAGGTACAACACAGCCAACCAACCCACTTACAGCAGAGCCAGCACACCACACCTCCCCTCCAGTATTTATAGAGAGAAGGCAGCTCAGATCACGCTTTGCTGGCACAAGCACAAAGCCGAAGACACCAGCCTGAAGATGGTGAGTGGGATCTCGTCGAAACGTCGCCAAGGTATTCTCAATCTTACACGGACAAGACCCGAATACCAAGACCTACATACCTTTACCCGTGAAAATCTATGAAAATATATATATATATATATATATATATATATATATATATATATATTTGTTTTCGAGATTTTCACGGTATATCTTAGTTGTCTTGTCTCAAGATTGAGACGCTGACGAATTTCCTTTCTTCAGCTTCTCCTGGGAGAACTGCTGAAGACACCAGCCTGAAGATGACGGATGAGATTTCGTAAACGTTGCCAAGGTATTCTCAATCTTACATGGGACAAGACCGAATACACCAAGACATATATATATATATATATATATATATATATATATATATATATATATATATTTATTCCCAGCAGGTCACTTACACTAGTATCAGTAAATGATCATTTTAGTGACAATGTCAATGGCATCAATTCATATTCCATCAGACAAGGCAGTGGTATACAGTTTATATATTTTTCCAACAAACACTGTGTAGTTAATGCAATCTCTTCCAGTAAAAAGGTAACTAAGTATGGACTACTTGACTGAGAGAGAGAGATCACTGGTTGCTGCTATCCTATTTAGATAAAGTCCTCTCATATAACAAAGCTTGGTGTGCATGGTGGTCAGGTGCAGAAATTTGGTTGTAAGAGGACACATTAGTCAGAAACTTATTTTAAAACTATCATTATGGTTTATGCTTTTAGCCACCACAATAGAAACAAAAGATGAGACTGTAGAAAGACTGCAGAGAAGAGCAGCAAAGATGATTAGGGGACTGGAGGCTAAAAGATACAAACATAATGTCAGTGTTCCAACTAACCAACTCCAAACCATTAAACTCTGAGACAAACAATTCCATTTTATTTGAGTTGTCATATTGGCACATCTGGGAAAACCAGAATTTGAGAGTTCTGGGTTTTCCCTTCCCAAAAGAAGTTCATCACATGGCCCAATCAAATCTTCATCCCAACTGGAGACATCCCCCTAGTCACTCCACTCCAGGTGCAGGGAGACATGTCCTTGACTCTCTGTGAAAGAATGTTGTTGTGTCTAGTTCTCTACCTCACTATGAAATTCCCCATCCCAAATTCCCAGGCACTGAATGTGGCAGCCTTGAAGCTTCCAAGTAAAAAATGGCTTCACAGTCTGACCCATACATACAGTTGAGGGAATTGTGTATGTCTAGATTAATGAAAAGAAGGACCAGGAGTAATATGATAGCAGTGTTCCAATATCTAAGGGGCCGCCACAAAGAAGAAGGGCTCAACCTATTCCCCAAAGCATGAAAAGGCAGGACAAGAAGCAATGAATGGAAATTAATCAAGGAGACAACTAGACTAGAACTAAGGACAAATTTCCTGATAATTAGAACAATTAATGAGTGGAGTGACTTGCATGCAGACGTGCTAGATGCTCCAACAATGGGCAGCCATTTGTTTGAAATGGTATAAGCTTTCCTGCTTGAGCAGGGGTTGGATCCTTTCATCCCTGTTATTACTGTTGGGAATTATAACCCACCCGTCTTCTAGAAAAATGAAATATTTTAGGATATACTAAAAAGCAGAATATTTCCCCTAAAAGAGAAGTAGAAACTCAGAGAGATAGAAATGCAGCCCCACCCACTTTGTTAATGGGCCGTTAAGGCCTGTGCCAGTCTATTTTACATAACAAAGATCTACTCCAGGTAGAGCCATAATAGGAATTGCCCAAAGTTCCTTCATTACATCACATCCAGCAAGGCTCAATCAAGCCTAGGACTCAGGACAGCCTACAGAAGTTGCCCCTGCATGGCCCTATGGGAGTTTGACAACCAATCAGAATACAAGCTCAATTTCAAATCCCAACAGAGAGCATAAAACCAAGGGACTCTCAGCATATCTTCCTTTTTTCTTCACCCAAGAGCTCCAAGGCATGTGATCCTGTCCACCATTAAACCTTCTTTCCAAACAACTTCCATGAATCCAGTATCTTTTTCCCCAATTGGAACTGAACCCAGAAGTTCAGAATGTTCTTCCAACATTACCATCATATTTGTGAATGGTTGCTAGCTGGGGTATTTATTGAACTACCTGTATTATCAAAAGATTTTCTAAAACTTTTGGGGAAACGACAGTTAAATAGAAAATACCAACAAAGGCTAAATTACTGATTTTTTATTACTTTCTGTTTGGATAATGTGCATAACTGCATTTTTTTCCTGATAATGTGATAATTTATATAAATGTGAAAAATAGAGCAAAGTGTAGGTGTGGATCAGTGTCAATTCACAGGAATACAAATTCTGACTGTAATGTTTGGTTATCTATATTGAATTAATGCCTGTGTTACTAAGACAGAAATAACTGTAATTATAACTACACACATATACACAGCCACATAAAAGTTCATTACTATAGATAAATTGAGTTCATTTCTTTCCTCCATATTCCTCAAAGTTAAGACATATAATATACTGCCCTATCAGCTGTGAGAAAAAATAAATAAAAGAATGTATAAAGACAATACAGCAAACAAGACAGCAAACAAGAGAGAAATCTTACATTCGTTATATTTTGCCATATTTGATTATTAATCTTCTTGTATGAATCTCATGTGGAATATAATTACAAAATTATTTTGTAGCATTGACCCCCAAAACAATGGGTTGGATGCAGTATCCATTTTCTGCCAATCTTAGTTAGAAAGCTGGGTCAAGAAGTACAGATTGCTTTATTCTCTTACAGCCTCCAGATAGATTAACCTTGCTATTCCCGTGGGCTCAGCTCTCAAGACTTTTAGGGACACTCTAAATCTTAAATAGTGGGAAATCAGCAAAAAAAAAGAACAGAAAAAAACCATTCTCTTCAATAGACAAGAAATGTCCAAAAGATGACTTTTTTTTTTAAACAAATTTTATTCAATTTTTAACAATTTTTTAAAACAGCTCTTTTCAGTAGACAGCATGTTCCCGGGTCGTCACTTTTACATGCAAATATGACAGTAGGTCTATATCCATTTTAAGCATTTAACTTCACTTCTATTCCATTTTAACAGACAAAGGGTCAAAGAAGTTAATCCTAATCTCAAATCTTAATCTCAATCTATATAACCCCCCAGTTCATTTCAAGTTAATTGCAAACATATATATATATTTTAAAAACATCATTTATAAATCTTACAAATAACAATATATTTGCCCATCATGTTAAAGATAAAGTTCATCCATATCTATCCTTTAATTATCTTCACATTGTTAATACTCTTTTATCATTTACAGAATTCTTTTGTCCGTCAGATTTGCCCTTTCATCACATATTCTCTCCATAATTCTAAATCTGTACAGATTTTGACACTAAAGAGAATGAGAAAAAAAACCTAGACTTGCCCCCTTTTACTACTTTGAAAGTGACACCTCAGTGGTTAATATAGTAGCATAATCATAATCATTCCCTTTAAAACGAAAGATAGAGAAAAAGAAAAAGAGAAAGAGAAAAGAAAAGCTACCTTACAATATATCTCTAATCGATCGGGTTCTGCAACACATATCCCCCCTAAGGTTTATTTATGGTTCCAAGATAATAATAAAAATAACTAATCTTGGTTATTGACAAATCTCATTTTTAGACATTTTCTAAAATCATTTCAATTAATTCAATTTATCCAATCATCATTTACCTTTCTTTTGTAAATAAGAAATAAAATGTGACCTTTTACCAGTAAAGATTGTCAGTAACCCCTATTGTTTTACACTTTTATAATTACAATATATTCTTATTACCATTTCTTCATGCAGAACCCCTTTTAATACATTAGCCATTATCTCTATGCAAACAAGTTTCTTTCTTCATTATGTAATTCCCATGTCTCTATCTTTGTTCTTGTTTCTTGTTCCTTCTCCTCTCTTTATCCGCTGTCCCCTTCTCTATCCAGTTTAAATCCCTCTCTCTCTCTTTACCTTTCTGCTCTCTATCCTTCTGGACCTTTCTAACATGTCTAATTTCATAAATGTTCCCCTTTTAATTACCTTCTTAAGTTTCATTTTTTTGACCATCCTCCCTTTCCCATTTATTTGTATTAATCTTTGTGCTAGTTGTCTTCTTAGAATGGCTTTCGCTTGTGCTGGCTCCCTTCTCCTCCCTTTTATCCAGTTTGAATCCCTCTCTCTCTCTTTACCTGTTTTTGTAATTTTATAATCTCATTTTTCTCTAATTACACACACACACAAAATATATCATTTAGGCACACACACACACTTTTCAGTTAATTCTTTATTGATAGGCCTGTTTATGGGTCTATCAATACCAAATGTCTAGATATGAGCCAAAAAATAACACAGAGGAAGGGAAGGAAAAGAAAAGAAAAGAAAAAGAAAAGAAAAGAAAAGAAAAGAAAAGAGAAGCTTTTAAATGAAAATATTTTTTGTAGCCTAAACTGAAATGAATTTATTCAAAAATATGTGAACAGTTTTAGATAAAGAAAAGAAAAGCTTGTAATAGATTGATATTCATTGGTTTACTTGCTTAATATTCAGGAGCTGTTTAATGGCTTCCCTTATTTCTTTAGTCTTCAAACTATAGATGATTGGGTTTAACATGGGTGTAGAAATGCTATATTGTACAGAGGAGAGTTCATCCATAACAACTGAAGAGATTGAGTTGGGTCTCAGATACCGAAAGTAGCCAGTCACGTAGAATAAAGCTACCACAATGAGATGAGAACTGTAGGTGGAAAAGGTTTTCTTCCTAGCTTCTGCTGAATTCATCTTCAGGATTGTGATGAAAATATTGATATAGGACACTAGAGTAAGTGAAAATGTGAACATCCCAACTATGCCACCAGTAACATAGAACATTATTTTACTTGCTGTGGTTTCAGTGCAAGACAAGGAAAGAAGAGATGGAAATTCACAAGAGAAATGTCTGATAATATTTGGACCACAGAATTCTAGTTTCAGTACAGGTGCAGTATTTACAGTAGCATATAATAATCCAGTTGCCCAAGCACTTCCCACTAACTGTTTACAAAATAATACATTCATTGTTTCTATATAATGAAGTGGATCATGTATGGCAATGTATCGGTCATAAGCCATTGCTGTAAGAATAAATACTTCTGCGCCACCTGTTAGAAGGATAAAAAACATTTGAGTAATGCATTTATTATAGGAAATGGTTTGGCCATTGAAGAAATTGAGGAGAACTTTAGGGACTGTAACTGAGGAATAGCAAATATCCAGAAAAGAAAGGTGACTCAGGAAAAAGTACATGGGATTTTGAAGATGACTACAGTTCTTTATTACCATTATGATGACAATATTCCCCATTAATGTTATTGCATAAACAAGTGAAAACACAAGAAAAAGAAAGATCTGTACTGGAATGTTATATGAAAAACCAGATAGAATAAAGTAAGTGACTGTGGCATTCCGATTTTCCTTTTCCATTTCAGCAAACCACCATCTATAGTGTGGACAAAACATTACAATATTATACAATATAAATATTATAGAGTAAAACATATTACAAGTGTAGATAAACAAGGATGACTTATCTGAACAGAAATAAAATGTATCATATTAAATAATTAAAGGAATGTAACCTTTAGCCAAAATTTAATATTCTTACTCCATAAAATATTTTATTTATTCCATTGATGATATTTCAATCATCAGTAACTTTTATTAACCTAATCATTTATTTATTTAAAATGTGTAAGCACAGCTTTCTTATCTTTAATCTTACATTGGATTTGTGGCTCTTTTGATAAGTCTTTCAAAAAAGACAACATGAACAGAAATATATTTTGAAATTGTGATTGGTAGTGTGGAAGAAGATACTATTGCAAATTAAAGGCGTATATATTGATGATAACTGGGAACATACTGAAGATGAGCCTTAATCATCTAAGACTTGTGATCCAATCTTTACAAAGACACTTTAACATTTAATGTTGTTTATCTAGAAAGTGTTTTGATAGAGGACCTATACATACATATCACATAGCTCCTATCTTTTTCTTTATCACAGAGAATGAACTTGTAAGCATAATTTTTGTGATATTGAGAACTTCTGGGAGACAACAGTTATGTTCTTTACAAGCTGAAAGTGTTATTTATTCACCAGCTTTTCCCTCAGAATAATATAGCTGAAAGTAATACTTGAAACTATTTTTGATAACTATATTAGGATTATTTTGCCTTTGTTTTCAGGGAAATTCCTCAAAACTTTCTTTTTTAAAATATGTAGAACAATAAAACCAATTATATACTAAAACTTTTATGCCACTCTTTTTTTTCTTGAAAGTATAGTACATATAAGGAAATATGTAATAATACATACATATACTATAACCAAACTGAATGTTTTTGTTAGCAGTATTTCTTCTGCATCATTGCAAAAACATATGTAGTAATTAAAAAAAACCAAGTCTGTGTCTATTTTGTTATAACAAATGCATGGATTTGATTAGCCATAAAATAGATGCACATAATATAAAAAAGAATTGGAAAAAAATACCTGATAGGCTTCAGAAAGGTTTGACTGCTCACTTAAATCATAAACAAATGTTATTTATATTGCTGGAATAAATGGTAAGGAGATCTCCTGAACCACAAAAACATGGAGAAGAAGTGGAAAGACTTATCCCCAAAGGCCAATTACGAGTATGTGAGTGGGTCTCTTTGAATATTTAGAAATAGTTTAATCTAACATGGTTACTTGTTAGAACAGATTTCTACAATTGACTATTAGCAAATAACTTCTTTCTCAGGTGAAGACTGCATTACCTTTCAATAGAGAGGACATGTTGCAAGATTTGTTCCCTTCCATTTGAAGTTTTGGCAGAAGAGAGATGTAGATTTTACATTACATCTACATTTACATTAGATTTTAAAGATAACATATAGGTTGGCATAAGGATTTGGTTTGAAAGTGTTTGTTCTTTGAAGAATGCATATACTGAAGAAAATGGAGTCTCCACTTTATGGGTTCTGGCATGACTGTGACCTTAAGATCTAAATTGGCATAAAGAATTGTGCAATCCCTTTACATGATGGTAGATCTTTTGTGGAATCATTGATACCATTCTCACAAAATCCAAAATGTATACAAGTGCACTGAAAATTGGGAAGAAAAAAATATTTCAACACACCCACCTACCCACCCCCACACACTGTTACTATTGTTCCATATTAGTCAGGGAATAAATCTGTACAAAGTTGAATATAACAATGTTAATATAAGTATTAATTAAAAGGTGAATTTTCACTAATCACTAATTTGATACTTGAAGCCAAGAGAGCTGACTATACAGAGTAAGCAGCCAAAGCAAATAAACTTTAGATAGATGAATTAGGTTTTATTCATTTTGTTGAATAGGACAGATTAGTAAATAAACGCTACCAATACAAGGATCCAAGCTCCACCAATCATTTTATGGCATATCTCTCTTGTCAAGTATCTGCTATAATGCAAGGGGTCACATATAGCCACATATCGGTCATAACCCATTGCTGAGAGGATAAAAATTTCTGTACAAGCTGTTTGGAAAGTGAAGTTTATCTGTACAATGCATTCTTCCCAAGAAATAGTTTTCTGCTTTGTTAGGAAGTTTGGCAACATCTTGGGAATGGTGACGGAAGAATAGCAGATGTCAACAAAAGCTAAATGACTGAGAAAAAAGAACATGGGGCTCTGAAGGTGAAGCTCAGACTTGATGACCAATATAATTAAAATATTTCCCATGATGGTCACTAAAAAAATGGTTGTGAATTAAAAAAAAAGGAAATCCTGCATGTGTGAATTATTGGAGAGTCCCAACCGAATAAACATTGTTATTACAGTTTGTTTTTCCATTTTAGAGGATTCATGAAACATCTGTCAAAAAATCAAAACACAGTAAATGATATGTGCATATATGAAATTGGGATTCCATTAAATAGACATATTAATTTAAAGATCATACTTTAGATCAATATTGAGAATTATGTTATAAAGTATAGCAACATGTTCCTTTTTTAATATATTTCTCCCAATGCAAAATCTAATTGTTGCATTTCTCATTTTAGCAATGTTTTGTTGATTTCTATGTTTCAATTAATTTGCTACAGTGACTTGTATTTGCTGTGAATATCATTTACATCCTCATGTATGTATTTGTGAAGTAAGTTAAAGAAAAGTTGTTCCTAAGGAAAATATTGATAAGATATGATTTGAATTATCTTTTTCTTCAAAATGTCCAAATGGAAAAATTTCAAGAAATTGGGGCACATGGAATTTACCAGTTGGGATATCCATTTTTTTCAGCTGCCCTTATCCTCCTCTGTACAAGAATCCACTGATTTCCTCTTTCTGTGTTCCCCATTTTTTTGACCCCTTCCACATTTCCAATTAGGAATCATACTAGCCAGGTTGAATGTGATTATATAGACACAATAATGTTGATTTCTCTTTCCCTGCCCGCCCCCCGGCCTGGAGAAATACAACATTGATTAGTTACTTTCTTCTTCATTTTTTTTGTTCCTTTCTTTTCAGGTTTTCTTTGGACTTTTGCTTTTCTTATCTCTCATCCCCACCCATGCTAAATAGATGCAATGTATGATGCATTTTAAAAATAGTTATGTAAAGCTAAATAATGACATATGCTTTGATAAATTGGAGAAAGAAAATTTCAAATATTATGTACTTCGTTCCATGCCCAGCCCCAGAAAAAAATCTAAATGGATACCTTTTACAAAAGCAAATGTGATCAGTTAAAAATGATACATACTAAACATTGAGTCCTATATTATCACTCTTAAGTCTTTTTAACTTTTACCTGGTGTAAAATTTAACCAGAAAAAGAAGGAGAAAGAGAAGGAAATCTGTTTATTGTTAATGAGCAGAATAAATCTAGTTGAAACCCTTAAAACATTGCTCTGTTTCAGTAATGATCTATTTATAATATCCACAAAAACCAAAGTCATGTACTTCTACTCTACCTAGATTTGCCTGTAATGTTATTTTAAGATAGACTTTCCATCAGTTTCCTCTTCATTCTGTCATAAATTTCATGGGCTAAATGTGAAAGACCACAAAATGGTTTATTGTAAAGAACTGCCTTCTTCATATAGATAAAATGCTTTCTTCTTGCAAACATAGAGAGATATCAAATGAGAAGCAATTACCTGAACCTTAGAATTGTTTCACATCTTACTTTAGTGGTTTTTATAGGGCTAAAACTGTGTAAGTTCAATCTGGCACAAGATAATATTTATAGTTATTAGGGAAACCTTGATTCCAAGGGAGGTCCCTGTTCCGCAGATTGGCGGGTGTGAAGCTCTCCTCTTGAAGTTGGGGCCCAGGGGTCAGTTGGGCCTGTTGCTCACATACCTGTCCCCCAGCAGTGTGGCAATGGCCATGCCTGGGCTGCTCAATGCTCTCTCGGGAGTGGCGGTGGAGTTCCCAAAGCTTTTGGTCTTGGGTGATTTCAACCTGCCCTCCCTTGGGAGGATGTCGGGGTTGGCTCAGGAGTTCATGGCTTCCATGGCTGCCATGGGTCTGACCCAGATAATACAGGGCCCTACTCATGAGGGGGGTAACACACTCAACCTTGTTTTCATCTCAGAACAGTGGCGTAGTGATCTGGGGGCTGGATATTTTGACTACCCAACCCGTAGCATGGTCAGATCACTATCTCCTATGGCTGGTCTTCCAGCAGGCCGCCCCACACTGCTGGGATGAGGAACCACCAAGATGGTTCCACCCCAGGCACCTGATGGACCCTGAGAGGTTCCAGGCAGAACTGGGGTCTTTTCCCGCCTCCCTTATTCACAGCTCGGCCGAGGCTCTGGTGGCCGCCTGGGAACAGGCAGCCGCTGAGGCTTTTGACTGAGTTTCCCCTTGTGTCCCCTCACTCGCTGCAGATCCCGGGGAGCTCCTTGGTTTACAGAGGAGCTCCAGGAGATGAAGCAGCGTAGGAGGGGTTTAGAGAGCAGGTGGAGGTCAACCTGTTCTGAATCTGACCGAGTCCAGTTAAGAGCCTATATAAGGACTTACCTGGTGGCTGTGGGGGCAGCGAGGAAGGTCTACCTCTCCGCTCTCATAGCATCCACAGATGACCGCCCGGCCACCCTGTTCAGGGTCATGTGCTCCCTCTTACAGAGAGAGGTGAGGGTGGACCCTTTGCAGGGTAGAGCTGAGGAATTTGGTCAACACCTGCTGGATAAGGTTGCTCGGATTCGGGAGGGGCTGAACTCTGATTGGCAGGAGTCAGAGGAGGGGGGAACAGGGAGTCTGGCCGATACCATCTGGGCTGAGTTTGATCCCGTTTCTGAGGATGAAGTGGACAGGATTATGCAATGGCTGAGCTCCACACGTGTTTGTTGGACCCATGTCCCTCCTGGATGGTATATGCCTCCAGGGAGGTCACGTGAGGCTGGCTCCAGGCAATGGTTAATGCTTCGTTAAGGGAGGGTTCTTTTCCCACTGCCTTGAACGAGGCGGTGGTGAAACCCCTCCTGAAGAAGTCTGCCTTGGACCCGGCTGTTTTAAACAACTTTCATCGAGTCTCCAACCTTCGTTTTTGGGCAAAGGTTGTTGAGAGTGTGGTGGCTCGGCAGCTTCCGCTTTTCCTGGAGGAAACAGATTATCTAGATCTGTATCAATCGGGTTTCTGGCTGGGGTTCAGCACGGAGATGGCATTGGTTGCACTGGTGGATGATCTCTGGAGCGCTTGGGACAGAGGATTTTCCTCTGTCCTGGTCCTATTAGATCTCTCAGCAGCTTTCGATACCATCAACCATGGTATCCTATTGCGGTGCCTCGAGGGGTTGGGAGTGGGGGACACTGTTCTGCTGTGGTTCTCCTCCTACCTTTCGGGGCATTCACAATGGGTGCTGTCAGGGGGGCAGAGGTCAACTTGTGGGGTCCCCCAGGGGTCGGTCCTCTCGCCCCTCTTGTTCAACAACTATTTGAAGCTGCTGGGTGAGATCATCCATGGTTTCAGGGTGAGGTATCATCAGTATGCTGATGATATCCAGTTGTTCATCTCCACCCCAAACCAAATCAGTGATGCCCTCTCCGTGATGTCCCGCTGTCTGGATGCGTTACAGATCTGGATGAGCAGGAACAGGCTGCAGCTCAATCCGGCCAAGACTGAGTGGCTGTGCTTACAGGCATCTTGGTCCATCTTTGGTCATGGGGGGTGGTGTTGCCCTCTGTGAATGGGGCGTGAAACCTGGAGGTCCTCCTGGATTCCTGGCTCAGTTTGGAGGAGCAGGTGGGGGCCATGTCCAGGGGGGCTTTTGCCCAGGTTCAGCTGGTTCGCCAGCTACACCCATACATGGACCAAGATGCCCTTTGCATGGTCACTCATGCACTTGTCACGACCCAACTTGACTACTGAAACGCTCTCTATTTAGGACTGCCCTTGCATACCACCCGGAGGCTTCAACTGGTGCAGAATGTGGCCATGCGGGTTGTGATGGGAGTCTCCTGATACTCCCATGTTATGCCCCTCCTGCGTGAGCTGCATTGGTTACCAGTTGCCCTCCGGGTGAGATTCAAGGTATTATTATTAAGATTCAAAGTCCTACATGGCTTGGGTCCAGGGTATTTGTGAGAGCATCTCCTGCTGACATCAAATGCTGATCACTCTGTGTGTGCACACAGACGGGGACTCCTTGGGGTGCCGTCCGCAAGACAGTGTCAGCTGGCGGTGCCCTGGGGCAGGGCCTATTCTGTAGCGGCTCCTGCCTTGTGGAACCAACTACCCTTGGAGCTCCATTTGGCTCCTGATCTCCACTCCTTCTGCCGTGATCTAAAAACCTGGCTGTTTGAGCAGGCCGGGCTGGACTGACTTTTGGGGGGGATGTTTTAAATTGGGTTTTAGTTTGTTTGGGCTTGTTTGGGTTTAATTGTTTTTTAAATTATTTATTGTTCGTATTTTAGTTGTGAGCCGCCCCAAGTCCAAATATAAATAAAAAATAAATTTATTTATTTATTTTATTGGATTTATAGGCCACCCTCTCTCTCAAGGGACTCAGGGCAGGTTACAATAAAAAGTGAGAATACAAATATTAAAATACAATTAAACCAGTTGAATTTAGCCCAATAAAAATTAAAACCCAATTAAAACTTAAAATTGATAAAACCCCACCCCTCCCCATTCAGTCCAGGCTGGTCTGTTGAAACAACCAGGTCTTTAGGTCGCAGTGAAAGGAACAGAGGTCAGGGGCCAACCGGAGCTCTAAGGGGAGTTGATCCCACAGTGTGGGTACTCCCACAGAGAAGGCCCTACCCCTGGGAACAGCCAGCTGACACTGTTTGGCCGATGGCACCCCCAGGAGGTCCTGCCTGTGGGAGCATACAGGGCGATTGGAAGTCGACGCTGGCAGGAGATGCTCCTGCAAGTACCCCGGACCCAAGCCATGTAGGATTTTATATGTTGTCACTAATAATTTGAATCTCACCCAGAGGGCAACCGGCAGCCAATGCAGGTCGCACAGGAGGGGTGTATCAGGATACTCCCATCACAACCCGTGCGGCCTTATTCTGTACCAGTTGAAGCCTCCAGATGGTCCTCAAGGGCAGTCACATGTAAAGAGCATTACAGTAGTCGATTCGGGAAGTCACGAGTGCATGAGTAACTGTCTGTAGGGAATTTCAGTCCAAATAGGGGCACAACTGGTGCACCAGATGAATCTGGGCAAATGCCCCCCTGGTCACAGCTCCCACCTGCTCCTCCAAATTGAGCTGTGGGTCCAGGAGGACAGCCAAATTGCGAACCCTACCCATGGGGGGCAACACCTTTCCCCCCATGGCCAATGATGGAACCTCTTGGATAATAAAAAGATATGTGAGCTGATCATTATTCCTTCTGGAATTCATGCAATTAAAGTCATCTGGGAATATAGATTCTCCAAACAATAATTTGTATTTTTAAATAAGTTTCAACAATGTAAGGTTTGCACTTTTCCTACATCTAAATCTTCCTGCCCTGCTGCTTGTGTTCTAAAATCAGATCCTGATCCCCAGTTGAAGATCATTTTTAAAAAGACATTTTACTTTTATTTTTTATTTTATTTATTTATTTTGTCAATCGTTTACAAGATAATAAGTATAAGGATAAACATAGTTGTGAATACATGAAATGAATACATATAAGACAAATAAAAGAAACAATAGGATAGGGACAGTGGCCCTTTTGGTGCACTTATTCACGCCCCCTACAGACCTCTTAGGAAAGAGGTGAGACAGTCTAAGTTTAGACAGTCTAAGGTTAAAGTGTTTGGGGTTTGGGAAAGAAACCACAGAGTCAGGTAGAGTATTCCAGACATTGAACACTCCATTGCTGAAGTCGTATTTCCTGCAATCAAATTTGGTGCGGTTAACCTTGAGTTTGTATCTATTGTGAGGTCTTGTATTGTTATGGTTGAAGCTTGGAATGTTGTTCCATAGTTCTTTATTTATCAACAAATGGGTTTTATATAATCTGTAGTAAATCTAAAATTGCTCACAAAGCATGTAGAATTGGCCAGTAAGTTCTTTATTCTACAACTCTATTTACATGTATCAAATTATAATGGAATTTGACTAGAAAGGCTAACAAGATAGTAGAAGCAACTAAATAATACCTGTGTGATGAATATATGTAATGAATTTTCTAAGATTATTTTCAGGGGTAATCATGTGAAGATATAAAACTGATGGGCTTTTTGAGCAGAATACAGTATATATTCCTAAATTCTGATATTAAATGCTAGATCCCAATTTCTCAGATAAATATGCTGTCTGAATCATGTACTACAGCTCAGTTCTTATAGAACTACATAAAAACTGCTTAGAAATTCATATTGTTTTAGAAAATGCTTTACATTACACACTTTAGGATACAATAAGAGGTATGCATACTATGAGGGAAGCAAATAATAATAAATAAATCTGAATGGATGCTTTTATCCTGATTTTTAAAAAGACTGGCCATTTGAGCAAGTCTATCAGGCTTCAGTTAAATTATCTTACACTTACAGTATTTATGTATTTATGCATTTATGCATTTTTGTATTTATTTATTTTGTCAATCACTTACAAGATAATAAGTATAATGATAAACATAGTTGTGAATACATGAAATGAATACATATAAGAAAAATAAAAGAAACAATAGGACAGGGACAGTAGGCATGTTAGTGCACTTATGCACACCCCCTACAACAACAGTGGTGTTGAAGAAGCAGTTCTCAAGGTTAATGTCATAGCATAATTACTCTCAATGTAGAGGACTTGAGAAAGTAGCAACTGTCACCCTTGCTGTATCATTAATTATTTTTCTCTCATTGTTGAATGTAGGGATATTAAATCAAGGGGTATGAGTATGGATTTATGAAAAAAGAATAACACTACACTGTTCAAGTAGTTTTTCTATTTCAGATAGAATCTGCTTGTTTTTCAGGTTTTAACATTGAAGTTAAAATTTTATATTGAATAGTAATCACTTGTGCAGATCTATGAGTGATTCTGATCTTGACTTCCCACAACAATAAGATAGGAGCCAAATGTAGAAAAAGCTTTCTGTTTGCCTGCTGATGATTTTATTTTGAGAATGGATGAAATAATATTAATAACTTTCAGAATTGTTAAAATGATGTAAATATAAGAGACAAAGCAGTAATATAAAATAAGCCCACCACAATAGGACAGGAGCTACATGTGGAAAAATCTTGCTTTATATCTTTTGCTGAATCAGTTTTTAGAATGGGAGAAATAGTAAGGATGTAAGGATGTAAGAAAGAAGGATGAAAAAATGAGCTAAAATCAGATATCAATTCAAATATTAGTCCAATGTAATTACTGAGAGTCTCTGCATAAACAAGGGCAAGAGTGAAGAAAGCTCACACTTATATTGTCTAGTGATATTAGTACAAAAGTGGAAATTTAACAAAGGCAGGACATTTCCTAAAACCCAGGAGCTTCATCCATTATTTTATTCCATTTCTATTTCACCAAATGCAGGGAATCACAAATTAGCATCATAGACCAGCACTAAGAGGATGAATACTTCTGCACAAAGTCCAGTATAAACTAAGCTGGATATGTTCTTTTGTCTCATTACAAACAATCAATTTTGCCATTTCTGCCAACTCCATCATTTTTTCCTTGTGTTGTGTGGATTAATGTATTTTTCCATTTCTGTGCATATAGAATTTCTGCTGCAGTCAACATATACAATAATGAAGTTCCATTTCTCCCCAAATTCTTTATTTAGTATATCCTACAAGGAAAACCTCAGGTTTCTATTTTATGTTAGTTTTAAGAATCTTCTGCATTATTACATGGATATTTCTTTGCTTTAACACAAGTCACAAAAATGATAAAAAGTTCCTTGTTTAAAATTACATTTTCAACATACATTTGAAATTTATCAGATGTTAAGCACCAATGATACATCATTTTGACTGACTTGAATTTCCCTTCTCTCACCTGTGATTGGATTAAGGACTTTCTGATGGACCAGCCACAAAGAGTGAGAGTTGGGTCTTTCACATCCTTCTCCCTGATGCTCAGCACTGGCTCTTCTCAGTGTGTGCTCAGTCCCCACCTGTACTCATTGTACACATACGACTGCATATCTTCTAACCCATCTAATGTGATAATAAAGTTTTCAGATGATACCACTGTACTGGGTCTCATTATAGGAGGAGATGAATTAGCATACAGGGAAGTCCAAAAGTTATCCACATGATGCTCAGAAAACAACTTGCATCTAAACATCAGCAAGACAAAGGAAATGGTATTAGACTTCCGGAAGCAGAGAGAGGAGCAGGTGGTCAGGAAGGCTCAACAGAGACTCCATTTCCTTAGGGTCTTGCAGAAATATCAAGTGGAACAATGACTGATTACTTCCTTTTACCGGTCTATGATAGAAAGTGTCCTTACATATTGTGTTATGGTATAGTATGCTGGCTTGATAGCCATGGACAAAAAGGAATTACAGAGGGTGATGAGCACAGCATAAAAAATATGGGCTGTCCCCTGATACCACTGGACAAAATTGCCAGGACCCACTGCCTCAGTAGGGTGAGGAAAATCCTCAGGGATGATTCACACCCTGGTCACCACTTTTTTACTCTCCTACCATTTGGCAGGAGATATAGAAGCATAGCCAGCTGAACAAATAGGCTGAAAAATAGCTTTTATCCGTTGGCTGTCAGACTTCTGAACGTACCATAACACTACAATTAGGTTTAATATGATAGACTTGCAGGGCCAGCACCAAGGGAGGCTCATTTCAATTTCATTGTATACATGTTGTGCATTGATAATAAACATTTGATTTGATTTGATATTTAAAAAACCCAACCTGTATTTCAATGTAAATTTTAAACCATTCATGCACTTATTTTTTCCATTAGTCACGCATTATATTCTATCCAAAATTCCTTGCCTGCTGAATCATACAGTTTCACATATTTATTTTTAAATTTTGATTTCAACAAAATTGTATGATCCTTAGTAATAATATATTAATCATAGGCACATCATAGCCATTTCATTTTTTTACAAATTCAAATCCATAATTTTTCTTGTCTAAATTATATTTTTCCTTAGGCACACCAGTGGTAAAGATGTCCTTCTAATTCAAACTCTTCCTTTAATTTGGGATTCATTTTAGGCTAAAATGCATTATTTGGTTATATGTCCATCAGTCTAGTCTCACTACCATTTCTTCTTTTTTAAAAAAAGCCCATTCCTTCATTGTGTTTATTTTAATCATCATATGAGAAGGAATATGACTTTTAGTTCATAACTTATCCTTTAAAATCCACAGAGCCACTTTATCCTATTAGGATGATTTATCTGAACATGGATTTAACCAAATTACATGGGTTATGACTAGAAATCCAACAAGACAACAGAAAAAAATAAAAATTGCAGCATGAAGAATATGTACAGCATTTTATTTAGTATTGAATCATTAAAATGTTCAGGTATATCTCTTTAGCTTTCCTTCATAGCTTCAACAAGTTTAAATAGCAACAACAAAAAAAGATACACAGTTCATTGCATCTCTTTTAATTATCACCTTTAAAATATATAGGTTCACAAATGTCATGAGTATATGCTTTTAACTTTGATATGAATAGAATAGAATAACAGTCAGAAGGGACTTTGGAGTTCCTCTAGTCCAACCCCTTGCTTAGGCAGAAAATATTACAGCACTTCAGATAAATGGTTATCCAATTTCTTCTTTAAAAATTCCGGTGTTGGACAAATTACAATTTCTAGTGGCAAGTTGTTCCAATTATGAATTGTTCTAACTGTCAGGAAATTTCTCCTTAGTTCTAAGTTGATTCTCTCTGTTATGTATGTAGGTTTAAATGTTATTGATTTATTTTGAACTGTTCTTGTAAAATGTCAAATGGTATTGGTTTAAATAGTGCGGGAAAAACCCTGCACTCCCATTGGCTGGCAACTACAGCTGCTGGCTATAAGAAGCAGCCATAGCCCAGCCAAGGAGGGTCCATTTGAGCTGTAGTCACTTAATAAACTGTTTACTGAAGCTCTTCGCGTCTGACTCTTCATGCAAACTTAACACTGGTGACGAAGGTGGGATTGCCCTGAAGAAGAGACAATGCAGAAGGCAAGCAGAAGAGTGAGATGGCTGCGCTGAACACCCCCCCAGCCCCGTTCGATCCAGTGGCGGAAGACTGGGAATCGTATGCGGCTCGCTTCCAGATGTACTTGGAAGGAAACGACCTCGCCGATATTCCCGAGAAGCGGAAGAGGACGGTATTTTTCACGCACTGCGGTCCGGCAGTCTTCAAGATGGCGAAGGCGTTGGCGGGAGCTGCAGAATTGAAGGTAATGGAATGGCCTGATTTGGAAAAGCTTTTGAGAGCCCATTACGCCCCACAAGTATCGTGCCTCATTAAGAGACGCGAGTTTTACAGTTGGGATCAAGGGGAAAGCGAAAATGTTAATGACTTCGTGGCAAGCTTAAGGGACATTGGGGGCGCTTGTGACTTTACCAACTTAGAAGAGGCCATGCGTGATTGGTTTGTCCTAGGCCTCAAAGATAAGGTCTTACAAAGCAAACTGTTAATGAAACCTAAGATCATGTTTAAGGAGGCCATAGAAGAAGCTGTTTCAGCGAAAGCCACCAAGTCCTCAGCAGCGGCCATGAAAAAGATTAACAAGGCCTCAAGCCAGGCCTCAAGCCATTCTGATGTGGAAAAATCCACAACAACCCATTGCGAGCAAATAGACTCTGATTCAGATTGCAGTGAGGTGGAGGAAGGAATTTTTAGACTCAGAATGGAGAAGAAAAGGAAAGACCCTGGAAAAAAGAGGCAAGAATTTTATTGCAGAGGCTGGGGGGGCACCCCTCACTGAATGCAAGTTCTTAGACACCATCTGCCTACGTTGTGAGAAAAGGGGTCACCTAGCCAGAGTCTGCAAATCATCCAGAACTCCACCTAGTAGGAAGAAATTTCCTGAAAAGGATTTTAAGCCCAACAACTTCATTGAAAAGATGGGCGCAATTCAGAAGCAAATGGGAAGAATGAAACTCATCAAACAATCACCATTGGTCATTCTTCACCCTTGAGAAGCAGAAAAGTACACGTGAAGGTGTTCATTGAAGGGAGGCCTTGCCAAATGGAAGTAGACTCAGGCTCTTATTTATCTATGGTGTCATGGGACACTATTCACAGGCTACTTCCCAACATTCAGAAGAAACATTTCCAGAAGCAAGCACTGACTCTTAAAGACTACCAAGGGAACAAGATTCCAGTAGTTGGAGCAAAAGATTTCAATGTGCAGTTTAAAGGCCACACCAAACGTTTGCCCCTGACCATCGTGGACAAGGATCGCCCAAGCTTGCTGGGACTTGAGTGGTTCAAGCCACTAGGCATTGAGGTGACTGGCATCAATCACGTGAGCAACTCTGAATGGGAGGAGGCCTTGAAGTCTGAGTTTCCAGAGGTCTTCAGCGAAGGACTGGGCAAGTATATGGGGACCCCTATCACTTTCAACCTAGATCCCAAGGTGCCACCAATTTGTTTAAAGCCCAGGAGGGTTCCATTTGCTTTAAAGGAAAAAATTGATGCACAATTAGACAAGTTAATTGCTCAAGGGGTTTTAGAGCCCACTGACCACTCCAGATGGGAAACACCCATAGTCACACCAGTCAAGGCTGATGGGTCAGTAAGAATTTGTGGAGACTATAAGGGGACACTGAACCATGCGCTGCAGCAGAGCATATCCAGTTCCAGTTGTGCATCATCTGTTACATTCACTTGGCAGGGGTACAGTCTTTGCCAAATTGGATTTGGCCCAGGCATATCAACAACTAACAGTTGATGATGCCACTGCAGAGGCCCAAACCATTGTGACTCATAGAGATGACTTCAAATGTAAAAGGTTACAATTTGGAGTAAGCGTGGCACCAGGCATCTTTCAAAGCCTTATGGAAAGAATGCTCCAAGGATTGCCAGGGGTAGTGCCTTACTTTGATGATGTGTTAATCTCTGCTGAAAATGACACTCAGCTACAAGAAAGACTCAGAGAAGTCCTTACCAGATTCAGGAAAGCGGGGTAAAAAGTCAAGGAAGAAAAATGCACACTTAAGACTGACAGGGTTGAGTTCCTGGGCTACATGATTGACAAGCATGGCATCCACCCTACTGATGCCAAGGTTAAAGCAATCAAAGAAGCCCCTAAACCTAAATGCAAATCAGATTTGCAAGCTTTCCTTGGACTTATTAACTTTTATCACATGCAACCATTGCTGAACCTTTGCACAGATTACTGGATAAGAAGTCTGTTTGGGTCTGGGGCAGGAAGGAACAATCAGCATTTAACAGTATTAAGAGACTAATCATGTCTGATGCTGTACTGATACAGTTCTCTGAGAATTTGCCTGCTGTACTGACTTGTGATGCATCCCCTTTTGGAGTGTGTGTGGGGGGGTTGAGCAACAGGCTTCCCAGTGGGAGAGAAGCCCCTATTGCATTTTACTCTCGCACTTTGACCAAAGCAGAGAGTAATTACAGCCAATTGGATAAAGAGGCATTGGCAGTTGTTGCAGCTGTTAAGAAATGTCATGAATATCTGTATGGCAGAACATTTACCATTGTTACAGATCATAAACCTTTGTTAGGCATTGTGGCAGGAGACAAGCCTACACCTATTATCCTGTCACCAAGAATGCTGAGGTGGACTGAATTTCTTGCAGCTTATTCATACAAACTGATTCACAGGCCTGCAAGGACATTGGACATGCTGATACCTTGAGTCATTGCCCACTTCCTTGCCACAAGGAGGACTTTGAACCTGAAACACACACCTTTTTCCTAGAAACTGTTGCCAAGCTTCCAGTTCATGCTGATGAAATTGCCAGAGAGACTGCCAAAGACACTTTATTGGCTCCTGTTATAGGCTGGATTAAGAAAGGTTGGCCTCTTCAAGATCTACCTCAACTTGCCCAACCTTTTAAGTCCAGGCAAACTGAATTATCTGTATTAAGAGGATGTATTTTGTGGGGTAACAGGTGGTTATTCCTGCAAAACTGCAAAGAGAGGTTTTGGAAATGTTACATGAGGGTCATCCTGGTATTGTAAGGATGAAGGGATTGGCCAGGAGTTATGTATGGTGGCCAGGTATTGACAAGATGGTTGAAAACTGGGTTGCATCTTGTCCCAATTGCCAGGTAGTCAGGCCTGCCCACCTCACGCCCACACAGGAATGGGAATGTCCTAGGGGCCCATGGTCTAGGATGCACATTGATTTCGCAGGTCCTACTAGAGGGCACACTTTTCTTATTATAGTAGATACATATTCCAAATGGCTAGAGGTGTTTCCCATGACATCCACCACAACTGGTGCTGTCATCAAGCAGCTCAGAAAACTGTTTGTAACCCACGGGTTACCTGATGTTCTTGTCTCTGACAATGGCCCTCAATTTACATCTAACATTTTTGAATCCTATCTAGCACAACAGGGTATCAGACATGCCCTTACTGTCCCTGGGCACCCTTCGGCTAACGGCCAGGCTGAACGCATGGTACGTTTTACCAAAGAGAAGCTTCAGCAACTGGGTCCTGGGGACATCACTGAGAAGGTTGAAAAACTTCTTAGTGTCCAGCACATCACTCCTAGACCATCTAATAACTTATCCACAGCAGAGTTGTTGATGGGTAGGAAACTTAGGTCTTCCCTTGACCGCCTTCATCCCACTTACGCACCCAACATACCACTGGATTCCACTTCCAAAGTTCATACATTCAGTGTATGCTAAGAACCTTATAGGTGAACCTTTGTGGATTCCTGCTGCAATAACTCAGATCACAGGCCCTCGTTCTTACAGGGTACAAACAGAGGATGGACTCCTCTGGAGCAGGCACATTGATCAACTTAGATCCAGGTTCTCTCAGGAAATTCGCACTTGTTCCTCTCTAGTTGCCTCACCTGATGTCAATTCTAGGGGGGAAGGGGAGGAACAGGAGGAAAATCAGCAAGTAAGAATCAACCCCATGTGTAACGAGCCATTATGACAGGAACCATCCCAAAACCTGTCACAATGCCAAAATCCATCCTTAGAAGTGGAAGATTGCAAATCACTACCTGACTTGGGTGCTGACATTGGAATAGAGATGGGTTGGGAGGAGAGACCAGATTCTAACAGTCTAACAAGGTCTTCTTTCACAGGAAGTCCCAGCAGGGAAATGTCAGCAGACACATTTCCTCTCTCACTGGGTGAGAATGTTAAAACTTCTGAACCACGAAGGTCTCAACGTACACGTAAGAGCCCCACCTACTTAAAAGAATATATTAGATAGGTTGGGATTTGGTATGGACTGAACCTAGTGGGGAGGGGTGTTATGTATGTAGGTTTAAATGTTATTGGTTTATTTTGAACTGTTCTTGTAAAATGTCAAATGGTATTGGTTTAAATAGTGCGGGAAAAATCCTGCACTCCCATTGGCTGGCAACTATGGCTGCTGGCTATAAGAAGCAGCCGTAGCCCAGCCAAGGCGGGTCCATTCTTGCTGTAGTCACTTAATAAACTCTTCACTGAAGCTCTTCACGTCTGACTCTTCATGCAAATTTAACACTCTCCTTGATTAGTTTTCACCTATTGCTTCTTGTCCTATCTCATGTGCTTTGGAGATTAGTCCTTCTTTTGGAGATTAGCTTGACTTCCTCTTCTTTGTGGTGGCTCCTGAGATATTGGAACACTGCTATCATGTCTCCCCTAGTCCTTCTTTTCAGCAAACTAGACATACCCAGTTCCAGCAACAGGTCTTTATATGTTTTAGCCTTTAGTCCCTTAATCATCTTTGTTGCTCTTCTCTGCACTCTTTCTAGAATCTTAACATCTTTTTTACATCGTGGCAACCAAAACTGTATGCAGTATGAAACGATGGTTTTCAATGTTTCTGTTAAAAAGGCATACCATAACATGGTGCAGAATATTTTGAATTCTTATTTATTTCAAATATGGAGCAGTTCCTATATAAACACATTAATATCTGTTTATGAATAAATATTTTGAATAACATTTAAAATATGTTCCATAAGATCAAATATATTTTGTGATGTATGAGATTTTTTTAAATGATATTTTATTGGGAGTATATGCTTTTATAGCATTTATACAGAGAGAGAGAGAGAGAGAGGAGGGAGGGAGGGAGGGAGAGAGAGAGAGAGAGAGATTAATTCAGCAACACAACCCTGGGAGACCATATTTGGTAAAGGTAAAAATTATCCCTGTCCAGTTGTGTGTCTCACTCTAAAGAGCAGTGCTCAACTCTGTTTCCTAGCTGAGGGAGCCAACATTATTCAAAGATACTTCTGTAGTGATATGGCTAGCATAACTATATGCCAAAGTGCATGGAATGCCATTAATTTCCAAACGAAGTAGTACCTATTTATCGACTTGCATTTGCATTTAGAATTACTATGTTGTCAGGAGATGGCTGCTCTCTCAGTCACACAGTACTTGGGTCTCAAATTGTTGACCTTCCAGTCAACAACTGTCTTAACAATGGTGTCTTAAGCACTAGGCCAATGTGTTCTGACCTGTTATAATATTAATATTTTATTATTAGTCAGTGGTGGATCTACGTAAATATTAAAAGTTCTGCATATTGCTTCAAGATTATGGAATGGGCTTACATTTTCCAAACATTTTCAATAGAACAGATCTGATATCTTTGTTTTTCAGGCTATATATAATTGAGTTTAGCATTGGAGTTAAAATCCTATACTGAATAGAAATCACTTTGTCCAGATCCATGAGTGATTCTGAACTTGGCTTCATATAGCGAATCAAACCAGAAATGTAAAATAAGCCCAGAACAATGAGATGGGAGCTGCATGTAGAAAATGCTTTCTGCCTGCCTTCCACTGATTTAATTTTCAGGATTGTTAAAACAATGTAAATGTAAGAGACAAGTGTTGTAACAAATGGACTGAAACCAAACAGCAACACAGATATGAAAAGAATAATGTAATTAGTAAAGGTGCTTGCACATGATAAGGCCAAAAGTGTAGGAAGTTCACAAGTATAGTGTCTGATTATATTGTTGCCACAAAAATGAAGATTTTGCAATGGTACTACATTTACCATAGAATAAAAGAAACCCAGGAGCCAAGCTCCACCCACAATTTTATTACATATCTCTCTTGTCAAGTATCTGCTGTAATGCAAGGGGTTACAGATAGCCACATATCGGTCATAACCCATTGCTGCGAGGATACATACTTCTGTACAAGCAATTTGGAAAAAGAAAGAAATTTGTGCAATGCATCCTTCCCAGGAAATTGTTTTCTGGTTCATTAGGAAGTTTGCCAGCATCTTGGGAACAGTGACTGAAGAATAGCAGATGTCAACAAAAGCTAAATGGCTGATAAAGAAAAACATGGGGGCCTGAAAGTGAAGATCAGACTTGATCACCAATATAATTACCATATTGCCCAAAATTGTGAATAAATAAATGACCATGAACAAGAGAAGAAGAACATTCTGTACCAGTGGATCATTGGAGAGACCCAATAGAATAAAATCTGTTACCATAGATTGATTTTCTAGATCAGATGATTTAAGAATCATAGGATCTATGAGAAAAGAACAGAAAAATTATAAACCTTCAAACGTTGTTTCAAACAATGTTGAAAACTACATGAGAATATATTTTGCTGACCGGATTTAAAGGTTGTTTTTTTCAATTTCATGATGAGCTTAGATATTTTCATTACATTTTAATTCATTAATTATTCCAAAATGTACTTGTTCTTGGACATCAATTGTACATTTTAGAAGTGAATTTATCGCATAGAAATACAGGTTATTGCTCATGAATAAAACATTGTATTTGAATTAAAGTCCTCTTTATCTGATAGAAAGGCATTGTCTTAAAAAATAGTCATAAGGAAAAGATAGACACAAATAACTACATATTTCTACATATTCGTAATGCACAGATTTCCAGACCTTCAAACATGAAATGTTAAAATATTGTCCTAGTAATTCTTTGGCAGGACTGTCTCACTTCCCTTCCCTCTGACCCAACTAACAACTGGTAATTATTAGTCCTGCTGATATTTTCTTTACCTTAATCAAATGTCACCAAATGAAGGTGGCTGCTGTGAAAAAATGGAAACAGCAAACTTTAATGTTTTGCAAAATATCTAAATAGATGTGATATATACATTATTCTTTTTTCCAAAAGTGGAAGAATGTCTATTGATTTTGATAAGATTACTCTTTTCTTCTTCAAGCAATATTGTTTCAACCCTCTATTTTCACTCTGAAGATTTGCTTATACAAAATTTATTGACATATGTAACTCAAGCGAAAAAATTTACTGAAACCTAAGAATGGACAGAATTAGCCCTGCTAATCTCTTGAAACATAGTTCCCAGCAATAATGATCTATATGTAGCCCAATTGAAGTATTACAATTTAAATTAGATTTGATTAAAAGGGTATTTTAATTTCAATTTCCATGTGTTTTTCAATAATTTTATTAGTTAATTTTGCTGTGTTGCACTAAAATATAAAAAAACCACAATCTATATTAGAGAACTTGTTCCTAAAACCACTTTCTTCTTCTAAACCCCATTATCCACATCAGACATGAATTTACCTTGTAGGAAGTAGTTCTTTTGCAGCAGAGACATACTTTGCCTCCTTGTATCTTTGCCTCCTTGTCTAAATGCCTGGGAGCTGTTCTTGGGAAAAGATAATTAAAAAGGCAAGCGTACCAACGTGCCTACTGTCCTTATCCTAATGTTTCCTTTTATTCTTATCCATTTCATGTATTCATAACCATGTTTATATTTATATCTGTTATCTGATACGTGTTTGGCAAATACCAATATTCCTTCTGGAATTCAGGGCACATGAAACCAATTAGGAATATATTGCTCAGAAATTAAAATAGATGAAGTATGGATATTTTTCTTTGCTTTTCCCATCTTTTATTTCATTTAAAATAAGAGTATAACACAGTGACCTTATAGTTACAGTAACGCTGAAGTCATGAAATATTTGTTGATACCTTCAAAAAGAAACACCAAAAATCAATGGCTTTTTCATCTTCACTCCTCAATCCATAATAACTGTCTTCATAAAATCATGTATCAATAATTTTTTTTATAGTTTTAGTTAGTGGTACAAAGAAGGGAGATAATTGTACAGAAAATAGAGACACAAATAATTTAAGCTTTTCCACTTTTATTCAAATCATATCCAAATTTTCAGAAGAAATCACATATTTTCTAATTTAATTCTTTCTACAAGAAATCTGTGGATGAATCAGTATGATTGAAAGGATGAATGAACATGTTAAACATCCATTTCAAGATAAGTTATAAAATAATTATTTGTTTATTTACATTTAAATTCCCAACTCCAATTCTTCTAGATAAGATGGCTTAGGAAAAAATCATATCAATCATACATAAAAATTGTTTTAGTATAACTTGTTTTTGCATAACAAGTTTTAAGTTTTTTAAAATTGACAAAACTGAATGCTTCTCACTCACACCTCTAAAACACTAGAGGAACTTGCCAATTTAAAAACTAAAGAAATAAATTCAAACAAGCAAACAAATGTTTTTAAAACTAAAAACTATGACCCAGTTCAAAAACTTCAGTAATCTCAGGATTCAGCCTAACATGCCATATACCCATCTTTATTTCCATTTGAAAATCAATGCAAAAGAGAAAGAGGGTGATTTTACATGATATTTAACTATTTCTGAAGAATCAGCCCATAAGAAAGATTATTTACCTTAATGTTTCAGTCTGAATATTACTTTTCATCTCATTCTCTCACTTCTTCCCTTTCTCCCCTTTTCCCTTCTCCCTTCCTTCCAGTCAGTGTGTATTGATACATAATAATTTCCTGGATATGTCCCTGCAATTTTCTTGGCAATATTTCAGAAGTGGCTTACTATTGCCTTCTTCCAGGCCTCAGAAGGAGTTGCAACCCAAACTGACCCTACTGCCTCAAATCTCTAACAATAATTTATTATTTATTAAACAAATGTATATGGCCACCCAACTCACACATAGATGACTCTGGGTGGCCAACAACATTACAAACCACAACATAAAAAACATAACACCTCCCATGGCAGCAACAATACAGTCAGATCCACCTTATTGGCTCCATTTCCATTTGGATCCTAGGTCTGATGACAAAGTGACATCTTCAGGGCCTTTTCGAAAAACAACAAGGTGGGGTTTCAATATACTTGTGTGTGGGCTGATGTTTCATGGAGAAGGGCTCCCCACTAAAAGGACCTTTTTTAAGGTCCCCAGAGATTATATATTCCTAATAGGTGGGTCCCACAACATATGCTACCACCCAGACATAGTGGGCTGGGCAAATGTAATGAGGATAGGACTTTCAAATAGCCTGGCCCCAAGTCATTGTGGGGCTTAAAGGGGATAACCAGCATGTTCAATTGTACCTGGAAGCAGATTGGCAGCCAGTGCAGCTCCCCAAAAGAGGTGACAAATGTGTAACTTTAGGCTTGCAACAAAATTGTGTGGGCTATTGCATTTTTCATATTACATATAATTTATTGATTACTCCATTTGTTTTAGTATCTAAGCTAAATTTTTATACACTTCAATTTAGAAAAGTATCTTTGAAAAAAATATATTTCAGGATGTATTCTTTGAGAAAGAAATTAAAAAAATGATATTTCCATGTCTGTGCATACTTTCATGCCATCTTGTATTAAAATAAATTTTGAAAGATGAATCATACATGTTTCTGTGCAGATGCAGAAAAAGAATCAGAGAAAGATCATCTTGTGTTGAATTTAATATACCTAATAATCAGGGGTGGGATTCTACCGGTTCTGACCGGATCTGTAGAACCCCTTGTTAACTTTCTAAGCAGTTCAAAGAACTGGTAGTTAGAAGAAATCTTTTGTTTTTTTCCACTCTTATTACATTCTTGGCAGTATGCCTAGAGTTACTGTCTCTGAAGGAGCTTTTTTTCTTGATACTTTTTTAAAGGGGAAGGGTTGTTTTAAGGAAATACTCCCCTGGAAATACTTCTTCTTGGCTAGCTAGAAAGATCGACATTCAAACATGAGCTTACCTAAGCTTTCTGAGTTTTGGTCTAAAACTGGTTTTTGGTGAAGTTTAATTCTGTGTTTGGTGACATTTAATCCTGTGTTCATTGGTGGAATAATTTTCCCTATTCAGCTTTGTTTGGAAGGAAAAGATTAGTCTCTGTTCCTGAAAAAGAAACTGGGTTGAGAAATCTGACTAGTTCCTGTGTCTATTTGTTCTGGTAATTGGTTTAACAAGCAACAGTTATTGTTGTGATTATTTGTATTGTGTTTGAATTTTTTACTGCCTCATGGTTTCTTTTTCTATCTGGGGACGGGGTCTTCCTTCACTGCTTTAGTGGTATCTGGCACTGTCCTTTTGGGGTCTACTTCCAAGAGGCAGGATGCAAGCTTGGCACTGATTCTTTTACTACCTTTCTGGGGGGCAAGTGACCTTTCCTTAAATCTGGATGATTTCATTAGGATATCTTGTGAAATGAGTGAGACCAGCTGGTATCTTTAAGTGGTGCAAATGGATCTAAGGATTGCTTTTTCTGGGTATGCTCTTTCCGGAGATCTTAAATGATCTCTCTGCTAAAGTGTTTCACTTTATGAGTAGGAGTTGGCTGCTGATAGTTATCATTGCATTTTAACTATTTTAATTCTTCAAAATGCTGTGGCATCCTGCCTGATTTGTAACTCCAGCTTGCAGGTATTTTTAATCTAATGGGCAGCTTTTTGCAAGCAAAAAAGCTTTTTTTTATAGGTAATCCTTGATTACAACAGTAAAGTTACAATGGCACTGAAAAAAGTGACTTATGACCGTTTTTCACACTTAGGACCATTGCAGCACCCCCACTGTCCTGAGAGGCCAGGCAAGGAGAAGCACCCCTTGATGTGAGTGATGTTGAGTTGACCACATCCACCTAGTCATACGACCACCAAGCCACACCCACCAACTAAGCCATGCCTACAGAACTGGTTGTTAAAAAATTTGAATCCCACCCCTGATAATAATAATAATACATAATATACATAATAAATAAATATCATCAGAGCAATACCCAGCAATAGCCAGAGATGATACCCAGCTTTTTATCTCCACCCCAAATCAACCCAGTGACACCCTCAACGTGATGTCCAGGTGCCTGGAAGCGGTGCAGGTCTGGATGGGAGGAACAGGCTCCAGCTCAACCCGGCTAAGACCGAGTGGCTGTATGTACCGGCATCTTGAGTTATCCAGGATATTCCACCTTTGGCTATGGGGGGAGAAGTGTTGTCCCTCATAGATAGGGTTCACAACTTGGGTGTCTTCCTGCATGAGCGGCTCAGTTTGGAGGAGCAGGTGGGAGCCATGGCCAGGGGGGCATTTGCCCAGTTTCATCTGGTGCATCAGTTGCATCCCTATGGATTGAAATGCCCTACGTACTGTCACTCATGTGCTCGTTACCTCTGTTTGGACTACTGCAATGCTCTTTACATGGGGCTGCCCTTGAAGACCATGCAGAGGCTTCAATTTGTCCAAAATGCAGTGGCACGGGTTGTGATGGGAGGGTCCAGATATTCCCATGTCACACCCCTCCTGCAGGAGCTGCACTGGTTACCAGTTGCCCTCCATGTGAGATTCAAGGTGCAGGTGTTGACCTATAAAGCCCTTCATGGCTTAGGACCAGGATATTTGAGGGGAACCCTGCTGCCAGTAACAGCTTCCCAATGTCCCATGTGCTCCCATAGGCAGGGCCTCCTTGGGGTGCTGTCGGCCAGACAATGTCGGCTGGTGACCCCTAGGGGTAGGGCCTTCTCTGTGGGAGCACCCACCCATTGGAATCAACTGCCCCTGGAGCTTCGGGTGGCCCCTGACTTCCAATCCTTCCACAGTGGCCTAAAAACATGGCTTTTCCAACTTGCCAACCTGGACTGATGGGGGGAAATGGGAATTTAGTAATTCTGTTATGAATTTTATGGGCTTAGTGAGATTTCAGATTTAATAGTTTTTTAATTTTTGTACTATATTCTTTTATTATTGTAAGCCGCCCTGAGTCCTTTGGAATATAGGGCGGCATAGAAATCTCATAAACAAACAAACAAACAAATAAATAAATAAACAAACAAACAAACAAATAAATAAATAATGAAACATTCATATATCCTCACTGATTAATTCGTTGTCACCATCACATCATTGCTAGCAAACACATAGAAACAATTTCTCCACAATGATGCATCTTTAAATTGGTCCTTTAGATCGCCAAATTGTAAACCCATTGGCAGTGTAAAGAGTCAATCCATCTAGCTGTTGGTTGCCCTCATCAATTCTTTCCTTCCGGGTTTTACAGAATTATAACCTTCTCTAGAGAGCTAGATTGTTGCATGATGTGTCTGAAGTAGGATAGTTTGAGACTGATATATCCTTATATTGGAAGAAGGTTCTATTTTGGATGTGGGATGCTTTGGGGAAGAGAGTGCCAGTACCCTTCATTCCTACTATATTATTAAACCCCTTGGTAGTGAGCTCCCATATTTATAGCTATATGAATATAATATAAAAAGTTGTGGGTATTCTTTCAAAATCAAGCAATGGGATTATATTTTCCAAATATTTTCACCAGGATATGTTTGATCTCTTTATTGTTCAGACTACATATGATTGAGTTTAAAAGTGAGTAAAAATACTGTATTGAATGGATATAACTTTGTTCAGATTAATGAGAAATTATGAATTTGGCTTCATGGCGCAAAAGAAAGCTGTAATGTCACATAAACCTTCCACAATAATAATTTTATTTATCACCAAATGAGAAAGAATATCCTTTTATAGTATTTCTAATAAATGTACAATTGCCCACAAAACACAGAAATGACCAGTTAATCCTTGTGTTTGCAAGTCTTCCATAGGAACAAAATGATATGGATTTTGCCTAGAAAGGATATGAAGATATCAGCAGCAACTGAAAATTAGCTATGTAATGAACATATGTAATGTAATATTTGCTAAGACAGTTTTAAGTGACAGCCACAGTGAGATATAAACTGATGGGTTTTCTAAATAGAATGCGTTATACATATCTAAGTACTGATATAAAATTAAACAAACCAATTTCCAGAGAAGTATGCTGATTACATTATGGTGCAGAGTGTACAGCATATTCCGTGTGTTTGATCTTGCAGCTTGATTATTACATAACTACATAAAATCTACTCAGAAATTCATATTGTTTTAAAAAGCATGTTTACATTACATCTCTCAAGCTTAAATAGAAGAGATGTGTACTGTGGGATAAAAACAAATTAAAAATATTACATATATTGGTGGATACTTTCATTCAGATTTTTTAAGAAAAAATGTTTAGATGAAAATTAGAGCAAAATTACTTTTCTTCATTTATATTATACCACACTATTATAGCAGGGCTCAAGAAGAAGTTCTGATAGTCCCATATTATATCATAACTCCCAATGTAGAGGACACAAGGCAAGTGGCAATCCTCATTCCTGATGGGTCACAATTTATGACCACAATTAAGCCCATTTCTGTTGCTAAAAGAATTGCTAAGTGAGTTTTGCCCCATTTTACAATTTTTCTTGCCACAGTTGTAGTGAATCATTGCAATTAGTAAGTTGGTAACAGGGTTCTTAAGTGAATCTGGATTCCTCGTTGACTTTTTTTGTCAGAGGGTGACAAAAAGCAATCACACGACACCTAGAAATTGCAATTGTCATAAATATGAATCAGCTACCAAGCATCTGAATTTTGACCATGTGACCATGGGGATGCTGCAATGGTTGTAAGTGTGAAAAACAAACATAACCCCTTTTTCCAGTGCCATTGTACTTCTGAATGATCAATAAACACAATGTTGTAGGTCAAGGACTTACAATGTATTAATTCTTTGTCACTCTAATTATTGAAGTTATAGGCATATTAAATAAAGAACTGTGAATATTGTTTCATGTCAAAAGAATGGCCCTACATTTTCCAAAGAGTTTTTTTCACACCAGATAGGATCTGTTCATTTTTCAGACTGTAGATAATGGGGTTTAACATAGGAGTTAAAATGCTATACTGAATGGAGATCACTTTGTCCAGATCCATGAGTGATTCTGAACTTGGTTTCATATAGTGAACAAATGCTGTAATGTAAAATAAAACCACAACAATAAGATGGGAGCTGCATGTGGAAAAAGCTTTCTGCCTGCCTGTTGATGATTTTATTTTGAGAATGGATGAAATAATATTAATGTAAGAAGCCAGGGTGAAAACAAATGAACCAAACACAAATGCCAACCCAAATATTAGAAGAAGAATATAATTAGTGAGAGTCTCTCAACAAGACAAGGGCAAGAGTGAAGGAAGCTCAAAATTATAGTGTCTGATGATATTGTTGTGACAAAAATTGAGATTTAGCAAGGGCAGGACATATCCTACAGTACATAAGAAACCTAGAATCCATGGTCCATCCACCATTTTATTGCACTTCTCTTTTGTCAAATATCTGTTGTAATGAAGTGGCTCACATATGGCCACATAACGATCATAACCCATTGCTGAGAGGATGAATACTTCTGTACAAGAGGTTTGTAGAAAAAAGAAAATCTGTGCAATACATCCTTCCCAGGAAATAATTTTCTGCTTTGTAATAAAATTTGCCAATATCTTGGGAACAGTGACTGAGGAATAGCAGATGTCAACAAAAGCTAAATGACTAAGAAAAAAGAACAAGGGGGTCTGAAGGTGAAACTCAGACTTGATCACCATATACCATATTACCCAAGAGGGTCACTAAAAATCATGAAGAAGAAAAGAAGAAAATCCTGTATTTTTTGATCATTGGAGAGTTCCAACAGAATAAATTCTGTTATTATGGTTTTGTTTTCCCACTTAGATGATTTAGAAACCATAGGATCTGTGATAAAAAAGAAGCAGAATTAATGACATCTCAAATTAATGTTAAAAACTATATGACAGTATGTTATGTTGATTTTTCTACATTTAATTTCTTTCCTCAAAATGCAATATAAGTATTGACTTTTCATTTTCATTATGTGTTTGGCATTTTCCCCTCACATTTTAATTCATTAATTGTTCTAAAAGCTTATTGTACTTAGTATAAATTTATATATCTGTGCATTGGTGACACCCACCAAGTATTTACTGACTATGTATTTACCATCTGTGCTTTTATGAAGTAGGATCCTCCAAATTTACTGACTAGAAATCATACATTACTGTACATGTATGAAATCACATTTGAATTAATCTATTCTTTATTAGATGCTATATAAATGTATCATATCAAGAAAAAACTGGTTTTATGAAAAAGATTGATACAATAACTATAAATTTCTGTTTGAGTAGAGTACAGAGATTTCAGGACATTCAGCCATGAAATGGTTCTTTTAGCAGTTCTTTTCAGGAAGAATTGGCTTCTTCCCTTTCCTTCTCTGACCTGTGTTTTTCTGTTCTCCCATCTAGTAATTAGTAGTAGTATTTCCATCTAGTACAATCTAGTAATTAAAACATCTGAATTTTGTTTTAATTTCTTTTACCCTTACATCACCTGACTAAATGAATGTAACTGCTCCAACAATTAAAAATAAATAAACATTAGATTGTAGACTTTGAAAAATGTCTAAATAGATGTGATGGATTTATTTTTTCAAAGAGGGGGGGGAGATTGTCTTTAAAAATTGATAATGTTAATTTTTCCCCAGTAAGCATTCCAGGTACAGCCTGCTAATTTTATTCTGAACACCAGTTTATACACAATGTACTTACATGCAATTGAAGGAAAAATACTTAACTTTAAGAATGAGCAGAATTATTCTTACTGACCATCTAAAACAAACCCCTTTGCAATAAAAAAAATCGAATAGTCAAATAACCCAACTGAAATGTTGTACTTCAAGTTATATTATTCTGAGAAAGTCTTTCCTTCTGTTTCTCAGCCACTTTTAGTTAATTATGAACCAACCTGTATTTGAGAGCAACATTTCAAAAAAAAATGTCTTTCCTGTATCTTTGCCACCCTCATCTAAACGATTGGAAGATTTTCTTGGAATGAGATAATTTAAAATGCATGAATTGATTATTCCTTCTGGAATTCAGGTCAGAGGAACCCAACTGGAAACCCATCATTCCCAGGTTAAAATATATCCAGGGTAGATATGTCAAAATATTTTGCTATTTCTTCCTTTCCTTTTTCATACAAAAATCATATTTTAAAAATACATTTGCATTACTGTTGTTATTGTTTTCAAATATAGATACAAAATGAATGGAATGTATATTTCTGATCTAAACCAAATTATACCCACCTCACAAAACAAATAAACAAAAACTGAGAAGAATAAAGTCCCTGAGAATATTTTCCAGCAATCATGAGAGCCAGTTTGATGTAGTGAGTAAGGCATCAGGAGAGAAACATGGAGATCATGAGTTGGAGGTCTGCTTTAGGCACCTTGGTTCAGTCACTCTGTCTCAATTGTAGGAAGAAGGAAATGGCAAACTACTTTGAAATTTTGTCAGTAAAACAACAGGGATGAGTTCAAGCACTCACCAGGAGTAAACATTGATTTGTAGATACATGTGCATACACACCCATGCATATATACAACACAGATGAGAGATAGGAGGGAGGGGGAGGAGAGAGAGAGAGAGAGAGAGAGAGAGAGAGAATCCTATCTACATGGGAAGAGACAGGCACAACTGAGTTCTATCTTTAATTTCATCTTCACTATGTGAATGCTGCTTCATTTACAAAGTATTATGGAATTTCAAGATTTTATGAGTATTATGGTTTGTGCAAATTGTCTTGTCCAAATTAAAGTAACACCTTCAAGGAAGGAACAAATGAAATAACTCAAACCAGAGAAATGTGCTGGATTAGAAACAGTAATCTTATTTCCGTGTTTCATTCCTTTCAGCAGCACAGTATTATGCAGATCCTTTCTAGGTGGAAAAGTATGGGTGGTCGAGCTGATATTTATGTACTTCATGCACTGTCAGGATTCTGGCAGTTACTCCAATTAAATCATGAGCCTCAAGCCACACTCCCAAAATTAAAAAGGATTTATTTGATGTTAACATTCTACATCTGGCATTAACCTGGGTGTAGCCAACTCTGAGATACGTAATTCACTGTCACCCTTGATGCTGCTTTTCCCACCACCACTCTGGGTGTATCATCCAATGAAAAACATCCATAGCCAAGAGTCATCAATCTTGCTCTTCAATTAGATTTTTGCACAGCAGATTTTTGCGCGGCAGATTAGTCATCTAATCAGTCTTTGAAAAAAATATGAATGGAATGTACTTTCAATTCCACACTGCTGCCTGCTCTTTGAAAATCCCACCCTTCTTTATGTTGTAAACTATAAAACGTGTATACAAATGTTTTATGAGTTGACATTTGGCTCCCCTCACTTCTTGAAGGTGACCTGTACAACACACACAAAATCTATTTGATTGCAGATATGGAAGCTTATGCTCATGAACCCCCAGGCTTGGTTGGATTTTCTGCAGGTAACCTTGCTACAAGGTGATTGGCTTGGACGTTCCTACTCTTTACCCATGATGCCTCTGATAAGGGGCACTTGATTAAATATTGGAATTGTCTCCTGTGCCACCTCCAATTCATTGTACCTCATAATGGGTTTGGCCTCCTATGACTACAGGATCTGGGGGCTCTCAAGGTAGGGGCCTCAGAGTGTATACAAAATGTTTTATGAGTTGACATGCACATTGTTGGCCTTGAGAAGGTCTGATAAGATATCTGCAGACCCCTCATAACCTGGATACAAAGTGTTTCAACTCCTTCCCTCTGGATGGTGCTATAGGGTATTGTATGCCAAGACAACTAGTGCCAGGGACGGTATTGTTCTTCATGCCATCACTCTACCTAATTCTCACAATTAATGAAATACAGTGACTATTAAGTTCTACCTAATGTTTATGAAAATTGATTCATAGAACATGGCTGTTGTAATATTGTTTATTGCTTCTATAATATACCCCTTTTGTTGGCTGCACATTTTTATTTTTATTTTTATTTTTTAAACAAGTTTTATTCAATTTTCCACATTTTAACGTCTCTTTTCAGTAAACAGCATGATTACAGGTTTGACATATACATACAAATATGACCATAACTACACATTCAGTTTTTATATTCAATTTCTTATCTTAACAATGTTTTTATATATTTTCTATTTTATCATATTGTTCCAAATGTTTATCTCATTATTTAATTTACATATATTAACTTCATAATTATTATATTTTAATACTTTTGGCTGTCACATTTGTATATTCCTCTTAAATTCTGATTTATAACACTCCTTCTATAAATTGGTTTTCCCCCCTGAAATAATTTAAGTGCACCACCTTTGAGTTACATATTCTTCCATTAAATGTTAACATTTTATTATCTAACACATTAAAATTACTAATCCCATTTAAGATTATATAACACATATAAATCAGGTTCTGCATGATTTCCCCTTTTTAATTTTAATTTCATGAAGTTTATCTACAGTTTCAGAAAAAAAGGACATATTAATCTACTCATGTAATAGGCCCTGATGTTAACTCCATTTCATCTTTCCTCCTATATCATTTCATTTATTTTAATATATTTAAGCTATTTCAATGTGTTCAATAAACATATTTCATTATTTATTACAATTATCTTTATAGGTAATAAAGAGCATAAAATTCCATTATCAATGAAATAACAATTAGTCAACCCTAACGCCAATTTCACCTTCAAATCTCCTCCTATACTATTACATTTATTAATTATTCCATTCATACTTAAATCAAGAGAAATGAAAAAGAAAATCAGCATTCCAATCCTCAGAAAAGAAAAAAGATTCAATATATTTAATAATCATGTTCCATATGTTCATTATATTTATTTCTTATACATAAAGGAGGAGAGCTTTACCAAAAAATAACACTTCTACTATCCATCTTCTATGTCCCCTTTTCACAACTAAAAATTTATTTATATTGTTCCCCTACACCTTGCAGAACCCACTCTCCCAAGCTTATTCAACCATTATCTCTGTGTAAATTTACTCCCATTTTTTCAAATTTCCCATATTCCTTTATTCCCAGATCTTGTTTCTTCTGCCTTCCATCCCCTAACATTTCCCCTTTTATTATTTCACTCCAATTTTTAACACCTTCTCTCTTTTTGACTATCTTCCACCCTTCAAATTTCTGCTGATTCTTTTCCCCTTTTTTTATTTTCCAGATATTTCCCTCTTTACTCAATTTCTCAACCCTTCGTATTTTTCCCATTCTTTTCCTCTTTCCCTCTGGATTCCTTTGTTCTCGATGATAATAGTTAAAGATGGCCCCTTCTGGAATTTGCTCCACCTCTTCTTCTATACTTTGTTGTTCATACTCTGCAACTGCCTCTTCAAGAAATTTAAAACGGGGACAAAGTTTCACCTTTTTCCTGCAAGGTTTTCTTAATTTTACCCAGTTCCAGTTTTAGTGCCTGAAAGGATATTTCCATTTTACATTTTTTATTTAATCCAATTAATGTCTTTAAAGTTAATTCCCAAAACCCGGCTTCTGTTTCTTTCTTCTCAGCTTTTAGTCCTCAGTTAGTCCAATACCAAGTCCATAATGAAATTAGCAATTAATCCAAAAGCAAAATCTTCATATATTTTTCTTTACTTCAATATTTCAATTTTCGGAAACTCTTATTTTATTATGTCAGTTTTCTTTGTATTTTAGGAGACAGGTTCTTTAAAGAAAAAAGTCAGGTTAAGTTTGACTCAGATGGCACTCTTTGTTCTAACAAATACACAGCTCCTCTTTTCTTTTCCTTCCCAGTTATTCAGAGTTTTTCAAGCCACACAATCCACAAAAAAGATCCAATTGGTATACATTTCCTCCTTAACAGTCTTTAGCAGTCTATAAATCAGCTTAAATTAATGCTTAAATGAACTCAAAATATACTCATCTGGAATGGCTGTGTAATTTCTTTATGGCTTCTACCTCTCTCGGCTAGAAGCTCTGTTGCTTTAACAAAGAATTCACACCTTTTTTTCTAAACCTCTTTCAGTTCGCAGCTGAATTCTTTCTTAAGAATGCTTTGTAGTGTTAATCCAGAGGGTAATTTCCAGTTGATTATTTATTCCCGTATTTCATGCTGTCTGCTTCTTTAACTCTCTCCTGCCCAATGCTTCTTCTAGTCTTATCCTCCCCTTCGGGGTGGCCATTAGACCACCGCTTCTGGAGTCTTCAGGAGAGAGCTGTGCCAGTCCAGGGAGGGGATTTGCGACTCCCCACCACCTGGCTGATGGTCTCCCCTTCCTCCACTGCCCCTACAAGGCAGCTTCTGCCCCAGATCTAAAAGATTGGGGCTCTCCAATGCCGAAGCACAAACCAGGCCGCGGACAATCGTGGAGAGGTCTGTCCTTGGGGAGGCTCAAAACCGCATTTTTATTTTTATTTTTGTTGTTGTTATTTCCTCTGTTGTTTTGCAAGTACACAGAGTGCGTTCCTTGTTTATTTAACCATACTTGGCCAAATAAAGTATTTAATGTTATGTAATGCAATGAGATGTGAGCTGATATTTAATTCCTTCTGAAATTCATGCAATTAAACCTATTTGAGTATATAGATTCTACAAGCAACAATATGTACTGTTAGATTCATTTCAATAATGCACAGTAATCTACTGTATGCCTTCCTGCCCTGCTAATTATATTTTGAAATCAGATCCTGATTCCTAGTAAAAATCATTGTAAAGGGGATGTTTTACATGCATTACTTGGGGGCCAATTGTGTCTCAATATAACCCCACGTCTATGGAGTTTATGGTATGAATCATGAATATTGAGGCTTTTTTTTGCAGAATACAGTTTTGAGAACAAAAATACATTCATTACATTATTAAAAAATAAAAATAGAAGTTGTTCAGAGATATTTATTTATGAAAAAATGATGAAGAATATTCCTTTATATTATTTGCAGTAAATTAAAAATGGTTGATAAAGCACACAGAAAAAACCATTTGATCCTTCTCTCAGCCAGTTTAATCTATGTGAATCATATTATATGGAATTTGACTAAAAAGTCTGTCAAGATAGCAAAAGCAACTGAAAAATAGCTTTGTGATAAATATATGTAACATATTTGCTGTTTTCAATGACAACCATAGGCAGATATAAAACCAATGTTATTTTCTAAAGAAAATACATTATAATATTCTTAAATTCTGATATTAAATAACAGATTTCAATTTCTCAGATAAATGTGCTGACTGTATCATGATGTAGAACATATTGCATATTCTGTTTGCTTAACCTTACCACTACTATATAACTACATAAAATAGATTTAGAAATGCATAATGTTTTGGACAATTCATATGCACTACATAATTCAAGGAAAATTAGAGAAAAGAGATGCAAACTAGGGATGAAACTGTTAAGTTTGCATGAAGAGACAGACACGGAGTGCTTCAAGCTCTTTGTTTATTAGTGACTACAGCTCAGAATGAACCCACTTTGGCTGGGCTGCGGCTGCTACTTATAGCCAGCAGCCGCAGTTGCCAGCCAATCAGAGTGCAGGGTTTTCCCGCACTTTTTAAACCAATCATTTCTGACATTTCACAAGAACAGTTCAAATTAAATCAATCACATTCAAACCTGCATACATAACACCCCTCCCCACTAGGTTCAGTCCATACTCAAACCCCAGCCTATCTAATGTATTCTTTGAAATAGGTGGGGTTCTTACGTGTACATTGAGGCCTACGTGGTTCAGATGTTTTAAGGTTCTCACCTTGTGAGGGAGGAAATGTGTCTGCTGACATTTCCTTACTAGGACTTGTAGTAATGGTAGAACCTGTTTGGTTACTACAACCTGGTCTCTCCTCCCAATCCATCTCCAACCCAATGTCAGCACCTAAATCAGGTAATGATGTGCAATCTTCCATTTGTGAAAATGGTTGTTGGTATTGTGACAGGTTTTGGGATGGTTCCTGTCGTGTTAGCTCGTTACACATGGGGTTGATTCTTGCTTGTTCATTACACTCATGATCCTTCCCTTCCCCCCTAGAAGAGGTATTAGGTATGGGAACTAGAGAGGAACAATTGCGATGTTCCTGAGGTAATCTGGATCTAAGCTGATCAATGTGCCTGCTCCAGAGGACACCATCCTCTGTTTGTACCCTGTAAGATCGAGGGCCTATGATTTGGGTTATCTCAGCAGGAATCCATAAAGGTTCACCCATAAGGTTCCTAGCATAAACAGAATCACCCACAGTGAACGTGCGTACTTTGCTAGTGGAATCTAGTGGTGCGTTGGGTGCATAAGTGGGATGAAGGCGGTCAAGGGGAGACCTGAGTTTCCTACCCATCAACAACTCTGCTGGGGACAAATTAGTTGAGGGGTTGGGAGTGATATGCTGAACACTGAGAAGTTTTTCAACTCTCTCAGTGATATCCCCTGGACCCAATTGCTGAAGTTTTTCCTTGGTAAATCGTACCATACGTTCAGCCCGGCCGTTAGCCGAAGGATGCCCAGGGGCTGTCAGGGCATGTCTGATACCCTGCTGTGCTAGATATGATTCAAAAAGGTTGGATGTAAATTGAGGGCCATTGTCAGAAACAAGCACATCAGGTAACCCGTGAGTTACAAAAGCTTTTAAGCTGTTTGATTACAGCTTCAGTTGAGGTGGATGCCATAGGGATAACCTCTAGCCATTTGGAATATGCATCAACTATAATAAGGAAAGTGTGCCCTCTGGTAGGGCCAGCAAAATCAATGTGAATCCTGGACCATGGGCCCCTAGGACATTCCCATTCCTGTGGGGCGAGAGGTGGGGCAGGCCTGACTACCTGACAGTTGGGACAAGATGCAACCCAGTTTTCAACCATTTTGTCAATACCTGGCCACCATACATAAATCCTGGCCAATCCCTTCATTCTGACAATACCTGGATGACCCTCATGTAACATTTCCAAAACCTCCTTTTGCAGTTTTGTAGGAATAACCACCCTGTTAACCCACAAAATACATCCTCTTAATACAGATAATTCAGTTTGCCTGGACTGAAAAGGTTGGGCAAGTTGAGGTAGATCTTGAAGAGGCCAACCTTTCTTAATCCGGCCTATAACAGGAGCCAATACAGTGTCTTTGGCAGTCTCTCTGGCAATTTCAGCAGCGTGTGCTGGAAGCTTGGCAACAGTTTCTAGGAAAAAGGTGTAAGTCTCAGGAGCAAAGTCCTCAGTGTGAGAAGGAAGTGGGCAGTGACTCAAAGCATCTGCATGCCCAATGTCTCTGCCAGGCCTGTGGATGAGTTTGTATGAATAAGCAGCAAAAAATTCAGTCCACCTCAGCATTCTTGGTGACAAGATAGTGGGCGTAGGTTTGTCTCCTGCCACAATGCCTAACAGAGGTTTGTGATCTGTGACAAAGGTAAATGTTCTCCCATATAAATACTCATGGAATTTCTTGACAGCTGCAACAATTGCCAATGCTTCCTTGTCCAGTTGGCTGTAGTTCCTCTATGCTTTGGTCAAGGTGCGAGAGTAAATGCAATAGGAGCTTCCTCCCGCTGGGAAGCCTGTGGCTCAAATCCCCCCCACTCCAAAAGGGGATGCATCACAAGTCAGTACAACAGGCAAATTCTCAGAGAACTGTATCAGTACAGCATCAGACATGATTAGTCTTTTAATATTCTTAAATGCAGATTGTTCTTTTCTGCCCCAGACCCACGCAGACTTTTTGTCTAATAATCTGTGCAGTGGTTCGGCAATGGTTGCCTTCTGAGGTAGGAACATGTGATAAAAGTTAATGAGTCCAAGGAAGGCTTGCAAATCTGTTTTACATTTTGGTCTAGGGCTTCTTTGATTGCCTGAACCTTGGCATCTGTGGGTGGATACCATGCTTGTCAATCATATAGCCCAAGAACTCAACCTTGTCAGTTCTAAGAGTGCATTTTTCTTCCTTGACTTTTAACCCCGCTTTTTTGAATCTGGTAAGGACTTCTCTGAGTCTCTCTTGTAACTGAGTGTCATTTTCAGCAGAGATTAACACATCATCAAAGTAAGGTACTACCCCTGGCAGTCCTTGGAGAATCCTTTCCATAAGGCTTTGGAAGATGCCTGGTGCCACGCTTACTCCAAATTGTAACCTTTTACATTTAAAAGCACCTCTATGAGTCACAATGATTTGGGCATCTGCAGTGGCATCATCAACTGTTAATTGTTGTTATGCCTGGGCCAGATCCAATTTGGCAAAGACTCTACCCCTGCCAAGTGAATGTAGTAAATGATGCACCACTGGAACTGGATATGTGCTCTGTTGAAGCACATGGTTCAATGTCCCCTTATAGTCTCCACAGATTCTCACTGACCCATCAGTCTTGACTGGTGTGACTATGGGTGTCTCCCACCTGGGGTGGTCAGTGGGCTCTAAAACTCCTTGAGCTATTAGTTTATCTAATTGTGCATCATTTTTTTCCTTTAAAGCAAATGGGACCCTTCTGGGCTTTAAGCGAATTGGGGGCACCTTGGGATCTAGATTGAAAGTGATAGGGGTCCCCATATACTTGCCCAATCCGTCGCTGAAGACCTCTGGAAACTCAGACTTCAAGGCCTCCTCCCATTCAGTGTTGCTCACGTGATTGATGCCAGTCACCTCGATACCTAGTGGATTGAACCACTCAAGTCCCAGCAAGCTTGGGCATGCTTGTCCACAATGGTCAGGGGCAAGCGTTTGGTGTGGCCTTTGAACTTCACATTGAATTCTCTTGTTCCAACTACTGAAATCTTGTTCCCTTGGTAGTCTTTAAGAGTCAGTGCTTGCTTCTTGAAATGCTTCTTCTGAATTTTTGGGAGTAGTCTGTGAATAGTGTCCCATGACACCATAGATAAATATGAGCCTGAGTCCACTTCCATTTGGCAAGGCCTTCCTTCAATTAGCCCCTTTGCATGCACTTTTCTGTTATTGATAGAAGAAGAATGACCAAAGGGCTCAGGCTGTTAGTTGCCTGCACTTAAGTTCCAGCTGCCTACAACTGCTGTAGGCTCGAATCCCACCAGGCTCAAGGTTGACTCAGCCTTCCATCCTCTCGGGGTAGGTAAATTGAGGACCCAAGATTGTTGGGGGCAATTAGCTGACCTTGTAAAAATGCCACTTAGTAATAAGCAGGCATATACAATGGAATGAAGGCTATTGCTGAGCACACTGGTTGTATCCCAAAATTGTAAGCGCCTGAGTCTCCGGAGAAGGGCGGCATATAAATGTAATTAAAAATAAACAATAAATAAATAAATAAATAAATAAATAAATAGTTACTGTCTGATGAGTTTCATTCTTCCCCTTTGCTTTTGTGCTGTGCCCCATTTTCTCACTGAGGTTGTTGGGCTTGAATTCTTTGTCAGGAAACTTCATTCTGTTGGGTGGAGTTCTGGATGATTTGCAGACTCTTGCTAGATGTCCTCTTTTTTCACCACGGAGGCAGATGGTATCAAGAAACTTGCATTCAGTGCAGGGGTGGCTTCCCCCACAACCTCTGCAGTAGAAATCTTGCCTCTTTCTTCCCAGGTCTTTCTTTTTCTGCTCCATTCTGAGTCTATAAATTCCTTCCTCCACCTTACTACAGTCTGACTCAGAATCTATTTGCTCACAATGAGTTGTTGTGGACTTTTCCACATCAGGATGGCTTGTGGCCTTGTTAATTTTCTTCATGGTTGCTGCTGAGGACTTGGTAGCTTCTGCTGAAGAGGCCTCTTCTATTGCTTCCTTCAGCGTGATCTTAGGTCTCATTAATAACTTGCTCTGTAACACCCTGTCTTGAAGGCCCAGAACAAATCAATCGTGCATGGCCTCTTCTAAATTGTTAAATTCACATGCACCCCCAATGTCTCTTAAACTTGCCACAAAGTCCTTTATGTTTTCGCTTTCTCCTTGATCCCGACGGTAAAACTCGTGTCTCTTAATGAGGCACGATACTTGTGGCGTGTAATGGGCTCTTAACAACTTTTCTATGTCAGGCCATTCCATTACCTTCACGTCTGCAGCTCCTGCCAATGCCTTCGCCATCTTGAAAACTGCCAGACCGCAGTGCGTTAGAAAGACTGCCCTCTTCCGCTTCTCGGAAATGTCAGCAAGATTGTTTCCTTCCAGATACATTTGGAAACGATCTGCATACGACTCCCAGTCTTCTGCCATCAGCTCGAACGGGGCTGGGGGGGTGTTCAGCTCAGCCATCTCGCTCTCCTTCTGTTCCGCGTTGCCTTCTTCTTCAGGGAGATCCCACCTTCATCGCCAGTGTTAAGTTTGCATGAAGAGACAGACGCGGAGTGCTTCAAGCTCTTTGTTTATTAGTGACTACAGCTCAGAACGAACCCACTTTGGCTGGGCTGTGGCTGCTACTTATAGCCAGCAGCCGCAGTTGCCAGCCAATCAGAGTGCAGGGTTTTCCCGCACTTTTTAAACCAATCATTTCTTACATTTTACAAGAACAGTTCAAACTAAACCAATGACTTTAAACCTGCATACATAACAGAAACATTACATACATGCAGTACATATCAATGATATTTTTTTCAAAAAAATTGCTCAGATGCATAACAGCAAGTTTGAAGAATAATTTTTCATAATCTCATATCAGAGCATAACTCCATTCCCAATGCAGAAAACATGTGGGAAGTAGCAATCCTCTCTCCTGCTGGGTTATTAATTATTTTTTCTCTAATTGTTGAAGTCATAAGCATATTAAATGTGAGTATTGTTTCAGGTCAAAAGAATGGCCCTACATTTTCCAAAGAGTTTTTTCACACCAGATAGGATCTGTTCGTTTTTCAGACTGTAGATAATGGGGTTTAACATAGGAGTTAAAATGCTATACTGAATGGAGATCACTTTGTCCAGATCCATGAGTGATTCTGAACTTGGCTTCAAATAGTGAACAAACGCTGTCATATAAAATAATCCCACAACAATAAGATGGGAGCTGCATGTGGAAAAAGCTTTCTGCCTGCCTGCTGATGATTTTATTTTGAGAATGGATGAAATAATATTAATGTAAGAGATCAGAGTGAAAAGAAATGAGCTGAACCCAAATGCCAAAATAAATATTAGAAGAACAATATAATTAGTGACAGTCTCTGCACAAGACAAGGGCAAGAGTGAAGGAAGCTCACAATTATAGTGTCTGATGATATTATTGCGACAAAAATTGAGATTTAGCAAAGGCAGGACATTGCCTATGGCACCCAAGATACCCAGGAACCATGCTCCACCCATCATTTTATTGCACTTCTCTTTTGTCAAATATCTGTTATAATGAAGTGGCTCACATATGGCCACATAACGATCATAACCCATTGCTGAGAGGACGAATACTTCTGTACAAGAGGTTTGTAGAAAAAAGAAAATCTGTGTAATACATCCTTCCCAGGAAATGGTTTTCTGTTTTGTAATAAAATTTGCCAACATCTTGGGAACAGTGACTGAGGAATAGCAGATGTCAATAAAAGCTAAATGACTAAGAAAGAAGAACATGGGGGTTTGAAGGTGAAACTCAGACTTGATCACCAATATAATTACCATATTCCCCAAAACAGTGACCAAAAATATGATCATGAAGAAGAAAAGAAGAAAATCCTGTATTTTCGGATCACTGGAGAGTCCCAACAGAATGAACTCTGTTATTGCAGTCTGATTTTTCCACTCAAATGACTTAAGAACCATAAGATCTGTCAGAAAAGGAAACAAAAATAATGAAACTTCAACTTAATGTTAAAAGTTACATATGAAGTGTGTTATGTTGAGTTTTCTATATTTCATTTCTAATTCTTTTATCAAAGTAAAAATGTCAGGATTGTTTTTCATTTTCATGATGTGTTTAACTGTTTTCATGACATTTTGATTCATTAATCATTCTAAAAGGTACTTGCACTTAGTATCAGTTTATATATCTGTACATTGATGAAGTGACATCCACCAAGTACAAGGCTTGAAAATTGAAGTTTACTTCAGAAGAAAAATAAAATTCATTTGAATTAAATTACTGTTTATACTAAACATGAAATCATGATTTCATGTCAAGAAAAACCGGTCTTATGGAGATTTAATTATAAATTTCTATTTATGTAGAGTGCAGATATTTCAGGATATTCAAACATGAAACAAACAACAACTATTGCCCCAGCAGTTTTTTTAATTAGAAAAAATTAGCTCCCTTCAATTCCCTTTTCCATCCTGATTTTTTTCTGACTTCCTATCTAGTAATAATTAGGACTATTGAATTATGTATATAATTTATGTATTTTATTTATTTATTTTGTCAATTGCTAACAAGATAATAAATATAAGGATAAACATAGTTATGAATACATGAAATGAATACATATAAGAAAAATAAAAGAAACAATAGGACAGGGGTGGTAGGCACGTTGGTGCACTTATGCATGCCCCCTACAGACCTCTTAGGAAAGGGGTGACAATAGTAGATAGTCTAAGGTTAAAGTTTTTGGGGTTTGGGGAAGAAACCACAGAGTCAGGTAGAGTATTCCAGACATTGACCACTCTGTTGCTGAAGTCATATTTCCTGCAATCAAGTTTGGTGCGGTTAACCTTGAGTTTGTATCTATTGTGTACTCTTGTATTGTTATGGTTGAAGCTGAAGTATTCATTGACTGGAAGGACATTGCAATGTATGATTTTATATACTATACTTAGATCAGCCATGTCTAGCTAAATGAATCTATCTGCTGTGAATAATTTGAAAAAGCAAACCTTAGATAATTGTAGCTTTTGAAATATATTTAGTGTAAATAGGTATGATATAGTGTAAATAGGTACGACCTTTGTTTCTTCTAAGTAGCAGAGATTGTCTTAAAAATTTAATAGGATTAACTTTTTTTTCCAAGAAAGCACTGCAGGTACAGCCTACTAATTTTGCTCTGAACACCAGTCTATAGATAATGTAGTTACATGAAATATAACTAATAACACTGAAGCTTATAACATTGAACTTTAAGAATGAGCAGAATTATTCTTACTGATCACTTAAAACAAAGTTCTTAGAAATAATAATCTATATGTAATGCCAAATAAGCCAACTGAAATTCAAGTTATAATTCAGTCATAATTCAAGTTAGATTATTCTGAGAAAGCCTTTCCCTCTATTTCTCAGTCACTTTTAGTTCACTATGTTACATGTGGTACTAGAGTACGAAAGAAGAACCAACCTGTATTAAAGAACTCTCTTATTCATAAAAATGCTGTCTTTCCTCTAACCACAAGCGAGACATACATTTACCCTTTTTGAAGTAGTTCTGCTGCAGTCAAGAAACACTCTGTAACTTGGCCACCATTTTCTAAATGACTGGGAGCCTTTTTTCCAGCGAGATAATAAAAAGACACCATTATTCCTTCTGGAATTCAGGGCAGCATAAACCAATTGGGAATACCAATTCCCAGATTAAAATACATTCAATGTAAATATGTCAAAAATATTTTGCTTTGCTTTTCCCATCCTTATTGAAAGTCATAGTTTAAATGTAAATTTGAACTGTTGTTGCTATTGTTTTTAAATCAACACACAAAAATGTGTGTTACATGAAAGGAATACCTATTTTGAATTAAACCAAATTACATTTCCCATCAATGCATAAATAACACACACAGACACACACACACACACACACACACACATATGAAAGCTAGGGGGATTTTGAGAACACTTTTGAATAATCTCAAATCCAACCTAATGGACAGTTTGATGTTGCTAGAAACCAGAAGAATGGGAATCCTATGCACAAAGTCAGCCTAGGAACTTTGTGCCAATCATTGTCTCAGTCTTGGGAAGAGGAGAATAGCAAACCAATTCTGAAATCTTAACAAGAAATGTCATCTCAGTGCTATTCTCAGACCTGGATCCAGACCTAAAAGGGACCAGCTAAAGCACTTCATCCAGTGCTCTTCATAACTGAGTGCTAATCAAAGGAAGGTATATCACACATTAATATAACTGAGCGAGTCCAGACATATTTTACAATAAGAGTACTACACTCCTCATGAGTCCAGAAGTACTTTATAAAAATACCCTACACCACCAGACTTGAGATTCTAGGCTTAGACATCCTTGAACTACGCCGGCTAAGATTGGATTTAAGCATAGTACGTAAAATTATATGTTACAGTGCCCTCCAGTTAATGAATATTTCAGCTTTAACCACAACAACACAAGAGCACACAATAGATATAAACTTAATGTAAACCACTCCAAACTTGATTGCAGGATGTATGATTTCAGCAACAGAGAGGTCAATGTCTGGAACTCACTACCTGATTCTGTTGTCACATGCTCAAACCCCCATTCCTTTACCCCCAAACTAACCTCTATCAACCTCACCCCATTCCTAAGAGGTGTATAGGGGGCATGCATAAGTGCACAATCGTGCCTACTGTCCCTGTCCTATTGTCCCCAATTATATTATTATTAGTATATGTATATGTATATACATATATGTCTATTTGTTTTCGTAGATTATGTAGGTTGGTAGTCTTGTCTGTGTAAGATTGAATTTGGCAACGTTGTATCCGTCTTCAGGTGTCTTCAGCTTCGTTCTTCTGGGAGAAGCTGAAGCTGAAGACACCAGCCTGAAGATGACGGATGAGATTTGTCGAAACGTTGCCAAGGTATTCCCAATCTTACACGGGACAAGACCCAAATACACCAAGACCTACATATATGTCTATATGTATATATAGTTCGCATTTAAACTATGATATCATTATGGATAATAATGATATTTATAACAATATAATATTTATAATGATTTTATATTAGAAATAAATAGAATGAATCAGTATTGTTATTGCAAGTGTTATGGAAAGGATGATGATTATGAATGCATATAGAACTTTTGTTTAAAAGTAAACATTCTTAATTCATTATAGTTGTATATACTACCCACTCCAATTTCACCAAATGGCTAAGAAAAATATATACAAATCATCTACAACATTCTAACACCTTTCAAATAATAAATCTCAGAAAAGAGAATGTTGTGTGTGTTGTTTCTAGTCTAATCCTGTTTATCTTTATTGCCCCACTTAAGTGCTTTTAAAATCTGCCTCTGCAGTTAAGCTTGGTTTTTTTTCTCCCCTTTTCTCCCCTTTGTACTTTTATTCTGGGGCTTGACTTTTTTTTAAAGGGAAAGAGTTGTTTTAACACTGCTTTAGTGGTTCCTGGCACTGTCCTTTTGGGGTATACTTCCAACACAGCTGAATCCCCTCCCAGCCACTCCTTGCCTCCTTCATTCCCGATTAAGTGTGGGAGGGAGGAAAGAGCTCGAGTTTCAGATGGAGACTAAATGAAGCTATTTTGCAATAGGAAAGGATTGTAAAAAAAAATAAAAAGAAATTGCAGGAATACTTTGAGAATAATTTGGGAAAAGGGACAAGCTTAATGACAGTATGGGATGCTAGTAAAGCAGTTATGAGGGGCTATATTATATAGCACAATCATTTAGAAAAAAAAATCCCAGGAAAAGATGTAACAGATATTGGAAGAAATTAGGTAGAAAGAAATTCAGTTGCAAAAGACACCTATGGATATAAAATTTTACACCATATTAAACTATTATGGCAACAACTATCTTTGTTAACAATACAGGAAATAGAAACAAAATTGAAACATGCAAAACAAGGACATTTTGAATTTGCTAACAACTAGGCAGATGGTTAGCATACAAATTAAGGAAAGAATGAGAAAAGACAATAATTGAAAAACAATCTGGGAATTTAACAATGTAATAACAGACACTGAACTTTTAAGTCTTTTTATAATTTTTATTCAAATATAAAAGACAGGAGATTGACCTATTAAAAATAGATGAATACCTTTTAAAACAATAGTTAATTAAATTATCACATTAAGAGATAATGTGAGGACTGTTTACAATATCATAATGAGAAACAGGCTGCCTTAATCTTTCTGGATGCAGAAAAGGCCATTGACAGTCTGAATTGGGGCTTTATGTTTAAGGTGCTAGAAAAAATAGACTTTGGAGTGAATTTCATTCAAGGAATTAAAGCGATTTACATTTACATGCAAAAATTGTCATAAATGGTGACTTAACTAATTCATGTGAAAGAGTACAAGACAAGGATGTCCTTTGTCCCCTTTGTTGTTTGTTTTGGTTTTAGAAGTCTTGAATAGAGATATTATACAGGATGATAAAATAAGGGGTATAAATATTAAAAAAGAAGTTTATAAATTGAGAGCCTTTGCAGATGATTTAGTTATATTTCTAATACTCCAAAAATAATATAGAATATTTGATGAAGAAACTGAATGAGTTTGGGGCACTGGCAGGTTTTAAAATAAATAAATAAATAAATAGAAAACAATAATGTTGATTAAGAATATACATTGAATAAAAAGTTGGGTTTTAGGGTTGAGAAAAAAGCAAAATATCTAGGGGTTACATTGACAAACACAAACATAAAATTGTTTAAAAATAACTATGTCCTCTGTGGAGGGATATTAAACAGGATGGGATAAATTGCATTTATCACTACTGAGAAAAATCTCCATAATTAAGACAAGTAACCAAAGATGCTTTTTGTTATTTCAGACGTTACCCAAAAATCACACCTGACAACCTATTCAAACAATGGCAGAAGGATATTTCTAAGTTTATATGACAAGGGAAAAAAAACCCAAGAATTAGATATAAGCTATTGCAAGATGCCAAGGAAAAAGGAGAGTTGGGTTTACCACACATCAAATTGTATTTTGATGCATGCTGTTTGACCTGAGCAAGAATAGGTGAGTCTCCAGAACAAGCGATTACTTGAATTAGATGGCCATTAATTAAGGTTTTGATGGCACGGTTACTTATGGTATGACAAAAATAAGGTTAATGTTAATTTCAACAACTATTTTGTTAGATGTCCCATATTAAGAGTTTGGAATAAATGTGAAACAAAGCTCTTTATGAAGTTGCCCTTTTGGAAGCCTCTTTTTTTTAGAAAGAAAATGATGGCAAAGCCAGATTGGCTGGCATATGGTAAAATTTTATCTTTCAGTTCTGGTGACCCAAAACTAAAGACAAGGGAAGAACTTGAGTTAGAAGGTTATGTTTGCCATTGGTTTACTTATCAGCAATTGAAAGAAAGGTTCAAACTGGATAAAAAGTACTATGGATTTGAATTGACTTTGTTAAAAATGAATTGGAAACTTCGCTATGTGGTAATGATGAACATATCATCACTAAGATTTATAAAATACTACTGAAATTGAATTTGGAAAATAACATGTGAAACATTGTGTGATTCAGTGGGCAAGAAACTTTGGATATAATGTGTTGCTTGAACGATGGGAAAACATGTGGATGAGGAGTCTAAAATTTACATTAAATTATAATTTAATTTATAATTCTCTTGTAAAAGAGAATTTTTACAAGATATGTATCTTTGGTATTTAACACCAGATAAATTATCTAAGATGTAAAAAGATATGTCAAATGTATGTTGGAAGTGTAAAAACAAAGAAGGGACCTTTTACCATCTATGGTGGACATGTGATAAAGCAAAAAAAAAAGGACTATGCTTCGTATTTTAAAACAGAAATCCTGAAAATGGAGGTAAAGATAAAAGTAGAGCTTTTTCTCTTGGGACTAATGGAAAAAGAATTGGAGAAAAAGTTTGGAATTTGTTACTATATATGTTGACAGCAGCAAGATTATTGTATGTAAAAATGGAAGGACCAATTCCTACTAGTTTACTTTATTGTCATTGAACCTCTTGCAACAAAATTAAATGGTGTCTTCAGTGTACATTATGACTATGAAAATAAACATAAACATACATCCTTCACATTCTATACATAGAATTGAAAACCCCTGATATTGCATTAATATTGCACTATACAGTAGAATTCAACAGAGCTACTGCCCTGGGATAGAAGCTGTTTTTCAGCCTATTTGTCCTTGTTTTTATTATTCTGTACCATCTGCCAGATGGTAATAGTTAAAAAAAAAGGTGCCCAGCATGACATGAATCTTTGAGTATGTTTTGAATTTTCTTAAGGCAGCAGGAGCTATAAAGCTATTCCAAAGAGGGGAGAGGGCAACCAATGATCTTCTGGGCAATGACGTTAACCCTCTGGAGTGTTGTTCTATCTGCCACTGTGCAATTGGCAAACCATATAGAGGTGCAGTAAGTTAAGATATTCTCTATGCTGATGTAATGAAAAACCAGCAGTTTTTCATTCTGTTGTTGTTTTTCTGAGAAGTCTCAGGTAGTATAATCTTTGCTGGGCTCTTTTGATCAGTGCTGCAGTGCGAGCACACTTGCTCAGGTCCTCTTTTGTGGTAACACCCAGAAACTTAAAACTGGCCAATTGCTCCACTCGGTCTCCATTAATAAGCAAGGGCTGGATGTCTGATCTGTTCCTTCTGTAGTCCACTATAAGCTCCTTGGTCTTATTGGTGTTGAGGACCAAGTTATTGTCTCCACACCAGTAAAGCAACCGATCCACCTCATCTCGGTAGGCAGACTCATCCCCCCTGGAGATGAGTCCCACTACTATAGATACTATAGAAGAAGAAGGAAATACTATAGAAGAATGGTTGCAGAAGCTGAATGAGTTGACTGAAATGGCAAAATTGACTACTGTACTCAAAGAAAAAAAAACATAAGTACTTTTGTTTCCATATGGAAACAGCTTTTGAACGTCATGCTTGATGTGGAAAAAAATGGAACTTTGATTTTGGGTTTCACAGATTGACTGACATTTTTGTAGAAATGACTGGTTCATACTATTGTGGTAAAACAAAAAGTTGTGAATTGTTGTTAATGCCTTATTCTACTGCAACACATAGGATCTCAAGTTAATGTTTCTTTTCCTTTCCCTACCCTTCCTCACTTTTCTACCTGCCCTTTCTACACTGTCCTTTTATTTGCTTTTGTATTTTGTATTTTATAATACCTTATAACCTAATAAAAATGTAAATAAATACAACTTCCCATAGTTTAAGTATCAATCAATAAAATAAACAACCATCACCCAGTTCAAAGTTTCAACAATGTAAGGTTTGAACGTTTTATATATTTCCACTTCTCCATTTTTCAAAATGTATTTTAAGATTAGATCCTGATATCGTTCAATCAGTAGAAAGGAGAGGTCTTACATGCTGCTTTCACACAGAAAAGTTAAGGTTTCCCATATCTATTCATGTCCGACTCTAAGGGGCAATGCTCATGTATGTTGCCTGAAAACACTTTCATGGTTATGTGACCAGTATGACTATATGCAAGGTACCTGGAACACTAATACCCAGCCATCAAAGTGGTACCTATTTATCTACCTGCATTTACATGCTTTTGAACTGCTAGGTATGCAGGAACTGGGTCAAGTCACCCCACTATGTTCTGCTCAGATCTTAAACCTAGGCTATCAGTATTCCAACTGACAAGTTCACTGTCTTTAACAACTGATATATATATAACCCTTCTATATAACCCAGATCATCATAATAAATTATTTTGTTCTGGTCTCCCAAATATTATGATATTTAGTAAATAACTAAATTTGAATGATGATTCAGTATCTAAAGCAATGTTTTATTCAGGATTTAGTTTTAGACAGCAAATAAGTATTTATGAAATTACTAGAAAAGAAACATGGTGATTGTTCACTAGGATTTTATTTATCCACAAATTTCAAAGAGTATGCTTTACAATATATGTAATAAAATTACAATTGCCCAAAATCTCATAGAAATTGCAATTCTTTTATGTGCAGATATATCTATTTAAATGAACAAATGGATAATGACTAGAAATGTTATTAACACAGCAATAACAACTGAAAAATAGCTGCATGAGAAATATATCTAGCTTTTTCAAAAACTATCTTTAGTGAATGCCATGTGGAAATATTAAAAAAAGTGAGTTTTCTAACCAGAATGTATTATTTCTAAAATTGGATAATAAATTATATGTCCCACTTTCCAAGATAAATGTCCTGATCCTATCATGGTGTAGAATACATTCAAACATTTATTTGTTTAAATTGTGCCGCTCAATTATTATATAACTAAACCAAAATATGTTTGGAAATAAATGTTTTGGAGTGAAAAATAAATTTAAATTACATGCTATAATGGAAAAGAGAAAGAAAAGTTGAGAAAGATAAAGAGAGAGACATAATAGGAGAAGAAATAAATTTTATAGATAATTTCATTCTTATTCTTTTAAAAAATTCTGTTGAAATGCATATTATAGCAAGACACACAATGTTGGAAATTTGGGGAAAGGAGCACCACATCCTTGCTTTGCCATTAACTGTATTGTTTCATCATTAAAGACTGGGCCTGTGCTTTTTAAAGAGTTTATCTGCACCAGATAAGATCTCTTTGTTTTTCAGGCTATATATGATGGGGTTTAACATAGGAGTTAAAACACTATACTGAATAGACAATATATTGTCCAGATCTATGAGGGATTTTGGACTTGGCTTCATGTAACAAATTAAACCTGTAAAATAATATAAGCACACCACAATGAGATGGGAACTGCATGTAGAGAAAGCTTTTTGCCTGCCTTCTGCTGAATTAATTTTCAGGATGGTAGAAATAATATAAATGTAAGAGATTAGAGTGATAAGAAAGGAGATAAGACTGACTACTAACACCGATATAAGAAGAATGATGTAATTAGTAAGAGTATCTGTGCAAGACAAGGTCAAGAGGGAAGGAATCTCACAAGTATAGTGTCGTATTATATTGTTGCTGCAAAAATGGAGATTTAGCAAAGGTAGCACATTCACTATAGCAAAAAAGAATCCCAGGAGCCAAGCTGTACCCACCATTTTATTGCACATCTCTCTCGTCAAGTATCTGCTGTACTGCAGGGGGTCACATATAGCCACATATCGGTCATAACCCATTGCTGAGAGAATAAAACTTTCTGTACAAGCTATTTGCAAAAGGAAGAAGATCTGAGAAATACATCCTTCCCAGGAAATTATTTTTTGCTTCATTAGGAAGTTTGCCAACATCTTGGGAACAGTGACGGAGGAATAGCAGACATCAACAAAAGCTAAATGTCTGAGAAAGAGGAACATGGGGGTCTGAAAATGACCCTCAGAATTGATCACTAATATAACAGCTATATTTCCTAGGATGGTAACCAAAAAAATGATCAAGAACACAAACAGGAGAAAATTCTGTATCTGTGGACTATTGGAGAGTCCCAACAGGATAAAGTCTGTTATTCCAGTTTGATTTTCCAGCCCAGATAATTCAGAAAATATAGACCCTGTCAAAAATATAATTAATGATTAATAAATTATATAGTAAACAAAGATAAAGACAGAATCCAATAAAGATATATATTAATTTAAGAATTACAGTTTATTCAAAATCCATATTGAGTATTGTATTATAATGTATGCCACTGTGTCTTCTGTATTTCATATTTCACCCAATGTAATATCCCAGTATTATCTTTCTCTTAGCAATGTATTTTGTTTTTGTCCCCAATCCAAGAATGCTAATTATATATGGTATGTGATGGTAAGAGCAGCCAAGTAAGACTAAATAGTGGCATAAGTTGTGATTAATTAAAGAAATAAAAAAATACCTTTCAAAGTTTTTTTTTTAAAAACCTGAATAGATTTCCTTGATAAGGCAGTTTTGACAGGATTAACAGATAACAGATAATCAGATTTGGAAGGGACCTTGTAGGTCATCTAGTCCAAACCCCTGCCCAAGCAGGAGACCCTGCATCATTTCTGACAGATGGCAATCCAATCGCTTCTTGAAAGTCTCAAGTGATGGCGCTCCCACAACTTCCAAGGGCAAGCTGTTCCATTGGTTGATTGTTCTCACTGTCAGAAAGTTTCTCCTTATTTCCAGGTTAAATCTCTTCTTGTTCAGTTTCCACCCATTATTCCTTGTCTGGCCTTCAGTTGCTTTAGAAAATAGCTTGACCCCTTCCTCTCTGTGACAGCGCCTCAAATATTGGAAGACTGCTCTCATGTGTCCCCTGGTCCTTCTCTTTACTAGACTAGCCAAGCCCAGTTCCTGTAAGCATTCTTCATATGTTTTAGTCTCCACTCCCCTAATCATCCTGGTTGCTCTTCTCTGTACTTTTTCTAGTGTATTAAAAAGTTTTCAGCAGACCCACAATGTTGTGTCCTAAATTTTTTATTCTTCTCAGTATGTACCTGATGCGGAATTCAAGAAAAGGGAAGAGAAGCAAAAGGAGTAGGACGAGAAGGAGAAGAGAAGAAACTCTGATTATTGATAATGAGCAGAAGATGCATATCCTTAAAATAACACTGTTGTCTATTTATAAGAGACATAATAATCCAATCCAAAGACTCATACTCTGCATAGATTTGATAGAACTATTTTTAAAAAGGCTTCTTATCACCAATTCTGTGAAAAAGCCTTTGTGCTAAATGTGAAAAGGTAACAAAATAGACCTACAAACTACTTTGTTCATCGAATTGCTTTCTTTCTTGTAAGCAGAGAGATTTTTTAAATGAGCAGTTACCTTTCAGGAAGAAGTTGCCTTCTGACTTACTAATGCTTTGCATTGTACTATGGTCTTTTCAACTTTCATGCTAAGAAGATGTAATTCCACTTTGGTACAAGTTAATAGAGAAGTGAGTTGATCCTTCATTCCTTTTGGAATTCATTGATACAATTATTACTCTCTGGGAATAAATATTCCCCCACCAACTATATATATATATATATATATATATATATATATATATATATATATATATATATATATATGTGTGTGTGTGTGTGTGTGTGTGTATATATATATATATATATATATGTTTTCATAGATTTTGTTTTCGTATATATATATAAACCATCTTTTGCTTCCCCTATTTCTCAATTGCCATAATAACATCAAAAATGTATTTACATTGTTTTTCATATTTCTGAGACAAGATAGCCCCATGTCAAGAGGGGCTGTAGGGGAAAAATAATACAGCAAATCAAAAGGGGTTTTCTTCTGTTCATTGAAGAGGCTGTATTTATTAAGCATAGAAAAACTGCTTGAATGCCTATTTTATTTATCTATCGCCATAACCTATATTTATATGCTGCTTATCTTGGCATTCAAGGCAACTTTAGGTGGCATAGTGTATTCATGTGCATATGTGTGTTTGTGTATTTTCTTTCTTTCTTTAAAATATTTATATGGCTGTCCATCTTAAACAACTGTATGCAGCTCAAAGCAACAGTAAAACCTGTAACTGTCCTGTAGTTCAGCTAAATTCTAGGCCTGGTCCAAGCACCCCATTGAATGTTTCCATTTTGAAATATCTTGATTTTGAAAAGATTTTTAAACACATGAAACTGAGATAGCTGGATTAAAAAGGTAACATATTATATATAGTTCATACTTTTGTACTGTGCTTACAGATCTTTTGGCAGACTGAAAATAAATGAAATTAGTAGCACATATTTTACTCTATGCTAAACATATTCATGATGAACTCCAACTATGTATTTTTTTTCCAGAAAAAGGGCCCTTAAGTGAGCTTATAAATAAGTGAGCTTATTCTTTTAATATTTCTGCCAAAGAAATCCAATTCTCTAAATTATTTTTAATTAGATGGAAAAGTAAATGGACTAAAAGCTTCCATCTCCAAGAACTCTGTTACTTGATTGCTGCTATAAAAGGAATGGAGATTCTCCCCCCCCCCTCAGGTATTTCCTGTTGTTCCTCTTGCCCTTCCTGCCAAAGACAAATCAATACAGTTAGGTAGTCCTACAGTTAAAACCACAACTGAGCTCAAAATTTCTTTTGCTAAGCAAGCAGTTGTTACATGACTTTTGACCCATTTTATGACCTTTCCTGCCACAGCTGTTGAGTGAACCACTGCAGTTGTTAATAGTTTCCCTACTGTTTTTGCTTGTCAGAAAGCCACACAGGGTGATTGCATGACCCCAGGATTCTGCAACTGTCATAAATATGAGGCAGTTGGCAAGCATTCTGAATTTTGATCACATGGCTGCAATGTTTTAAGTGTGAAAAATGGTCATAAGTCACTTTTTTCAGTGCCATTGTAACTTTGAAGTGTCACTAAAAAAATGAATGTAAGTCAAGGACTACCTATAAAAGAAGATTAGCCAAAGTACTTGACATTTTATTTATTTATTACCTGAAAAACAACCTGCAGAAAGTTCCTTCTCTAGTTTTGAAGGTACAGAAAATTGATGTAACTGCTGATAGGTTATATACTAAGAAGAACTACTCTATTTTGCATTTATATAAGCACCCTTAAGTGTTCAGTGGAATTCACCTACTATCTGGTTATCACCAAAAGATATGTACTAGGACCAGTGGTGAGATTCAATTTTTCTTACTACCAGTCCTGTGGGCATGGCTTGATGGGCGTGGCAGGGAAAGAATACTGTAAAATCTCCAATCAGAGGTGGTATTTGCCAGTTCTCCGAACCACTCAAAATTTCCGCTACCTGTTCTCCAGAACTGGTCAGAACCTGCTGAATACCACCTCTGACTAGGACATATACTGTGATGGCATGTGTTATGGATCCATTTCCTTTAATTGCTTAAAAGTCAGCATTAATTTATTAATTAATGACAGATCTCTACAAAGTCTGTAGGCTAATTGTGAAACATAAAAAAAAGACATACAAAACTGCAAACACAGTGAAATTTTAAATGAGCAGTTATTTTGAATCTTAGAAATGTTTTGCATCTGATGCTAATCTTGCAACCTTCCTGTTAAGACTGTCTGAGTCCAATCAGGAGCAAGGTAATAAAAAGAGAAGTGAACTGATTCTTGTTGAATTCATGAAATTAATTCAATCTTTGAATGCATATTCCCCAAACAACAATATGTACTGTTTAAGTGAGTCAAAGATACATTTTGCTTCCCTCTCCTTATTTACCAAAAGCTATTAATAAAATCTAAATACCTTTAATTTGTTTTTCATATGGTGATACAAGATAGGTTCCAATGCAACTTCAGCTTTAGTAGGATTATTGTTAAGAAAAAGATGGTATATTTATTGTCATGTATGGCAACTCAAAAGGGCTTTCTTCTGCTTAAAGCTGAACATATTGAAATGCTGAAGAATTACTTGAAGCCTTGGTGTATGTCTCTCTGTGCACACAAGGTATGCATCCTTGTGTGTGGTTTTATAATCAAACAAATCAACAAAAGAAATTACCTGCATCCGAACTATCCTTTTAAGATACTCCATAGCAATGTCAACCACCATTGTTCCATTCTTTTAATTTAGTTCAATCTCAGCATTTCCTTAAAAAGTCAGGTTTGATGGCTTTCCAAAGACAAAAAGAGAGGGAAGTTCTGCTGTGTTGATATGGATCAAAATGGGACTTCTGGTGGTGCTTTCATCAGTGACAGAAGACCACAATTGTCCGTGGCTTCAATTTGTGTTTATCCTGTGGGAAGATCCCAAACAGGGCTGGATCCATCTTGGAGGGGTAGTGAAAGAGGGGGAGATTGTCAGCTAAGTCGAGGGGAGCTGCATCTCCCCTCCCTGGGTAAGTATATTCCCCTCAAAGATAGGAGTAAGCAGCAGTCTTTAATGGCTGCCCTGAAGATGGGAAGCTATCCGGGAATTAAGCAGTGAAGAAGTGGACAGTATGGAGACCAGGCATAATTTATGGACATAATGATACCCTAGAATTAAGGTATAAAGAATTTTTCTAAAAGGATTACAAAGTGGTGACCAGAGAGAGAGAAAAGAAAGGTGGAAATAAATGAAAGAGGATTTGAATTTTGACAGGAGCTAAATTGAAGGAGAAAGCTGGAAGAATATTTGGACAAACATTTGATTCTGGCACTAAATAGGCATAATTAAATGTTGAACTTGAATGTGCGAAAAGGAAATGATTAATAATTTGGACTTATTGAATTTTTGAAACTTAAAAGCCTTAAATAAAGGGGGGGAAACTGAAAAGAAAGGGTGGAATTTGGATGTAACAGAGAGCACCACCTAATGGTAAAGGAAAAATTAATGACTTTTTTTTAAAGTGCCTAGTTTTTTCAAAATTGAAACTTGATATAAATTAAGAGGAACTTTGTTACAATAAAATAGAAACCCTGAAAATTTAAAAGTGAAAACACAGAATGTTAAAATAAAAGAGAGGAGTGAGAAGAAATTACCCTGGGACTGTTTAGTGATTTTGGCATAAATTTAAAGAAGAATTAATAGAAGTTGATCACTGAAAATAAACATGAAAGACCCCTGGTCAAATTAAATTACTGGACAATTGGTTTGGACTTAAATATTAAAGAAAGGGATAAAGAAAATATAAAAGAAGTGTCTAAAAATGGCAGAACTTTTCTTGGAACTAAAAATGGAATTAAGAAACATAAAGGAAATGTTACATGAAAGAAATTAATTGTGCTGTATTGCCCTACAATTAATAGAAATGGTGATTCTGGAGATCAAAGAACAAGGTGTGCTGGAAGGGGAGGAGCTGAACAAATAATAAGTCAGCTTCAATGAACAAATGGAGCAACAAACATTAAAATGAAGGGAAAAAAGAATGGGAATTAAAACTTGGAGGTTTGAGGAGGCAATTAAAAAGGGAAATGTCTTGAAAGCCAAACAAAGAAAAAGGAAAAAGCAGAAAAGGGAATTACAGAAGAAAGTTTTAAAGAGGAAGGAGAATAAAAATTGGAATAAGAAAAGGAAGGGAAAAATGAAAGGAAAAAGAGGTAATAAGAGAAAGAACCAGAAAAGAAGAAGATATGGAAACAAAACAAAAACTATAAGAAATTCTTTAGTCAAGAGACATAGAGACAATGGGTAGATAAAGAGTAAAGAAAAATGATTTTGCAAGATAATGTGTTGTAATAAATAAGAAACTGATACATTTTTTAAAAAAAATTGGTGTTTTTAAGGATTATTGTTAATTTATATATGGATACAACTGAAATAAATGCAAAGCTATGATAAGAAGATGAAATACATTTAATAAAACAAAGAATACAGTTAAAATGAATTATGAGGATCCTAGTGAAAAGACTAATATCAGTTTCTATATCTAACTGAATAGATCAATATATTTGAAATAATAAATGATTCAGAAATAATTGAGGGAAAAGAAAACCATGCAGAATTTTGTTTAAAATATATATATGCATATGTGACATACAGTAGTTAGGAGATTATTGTTATTAAACTAGAATGTGATAATTATAGTGATTATATTATGATAAACTTTGATTACAGATCAAAGGGGAACAAATTGAGGGATGTATAAGATAAAAGGGTGGCACACTTTAATTGGTAATTAAAGGAGGAAATTTTTGGAATTATTAGATTTAAGATGAAATTTTCTGAATGAAATAAAAGTATGTGATAAAATCGCAATGTGACAGATAAAAGTATAAAGATATAATGAATTTAGAATAAAAAAATAAGAATGTTAGACTATAGAATAAGATATGAGAACATTTAAAGAAAAGGGAATTAAGATAAGATATAAATTGAAAATGGATTTAATAAGTGTAAAACAAATAATAATGAAGAAAATTTATTGGAAAATGGAAGTAATGATGTGATATAGAATTGAATGTGAAAGATAAATATATACTAAGGTCATGTTTATACTGAAGTGTAAAAACCTGAAACCACATTGTTCACTGAAAGAGATGTTTTTAAAATATAAAAATAAAAAAAATATTAGAAAAAAATCAAAATGGTGGCATAGGTTTTGGGCTACACTGAACCTGGTTATTATGATGTTTTACTTTTTCAGAAAAATAATCTCTGTTCAACTGAATTTCTATTAAGAAGTTAAATGTAAATAATTATTTTAATGGGATGGGTAAAATGAATGAAAAGCTTTAATTTCTACTCTACTACTCTGCTAGATGGCTGCTGTTTTAAAAGGAAATGTTTTTTCCCTTCTCCCCACAAGTATTTCCTGCTGTCTCTTTTGTATCTTCTGGCAATAATACCACAACAAGAAAAAATAGCTAATTTTGAGTAGTTTGGAAGCTAACTTTGCATGCCTTGAGTATGAATAAAAAGAATCTTACAACTGATTTTAGTAGAAGAGGAGTTGGCCAAAGTACTTGATTGTTTATTTCTTTTTGCCCAAAAAGCAACCCACAGGAAGTCCTTTCTTTAATTTTGAGAGTAGAGAAAACAGGTGTTATTGCTGACAGGCTATACTGTAAACTAAAAGAAACTCTCTTTCTTATCTTTACTCAAGCACCATCAAGAGTTAAAAGTAATTCATGCAAGATTTGGTTGAATTTATCTCCAAGAAATAAGTATTATGGAAAGGGTGATGGTGTAATTTATTGAATCTATTTCCTTTAATTGTTTAAAAGTAAGCATTAATTTATTCATTACAGATGCATACATCATACCCTCCAATTTCACTATAAACCTGCTTGAAGATGTCTTGCTGAGTACATTGACAATAAAAGTGTGGGGGCTTCTTCATTGGCTTAGATCATTTCAGGGGACAAAGTTGTTTATAGTTTTTGAAGTTTTTGTTCTGTTAGTTTTATTAGTTTTAAAAAAGAATTAGAAGTTTACAGAACTTTTTGTACATCTGTAATTTCTTACTCTACTGCTTGTATCCTGATATCAGATACTGATTCCCCAGCTGAAGAAGCACGTATAGGAGAGTCTTACATGCTGCTTCCATTCAAACTAGTTCATCATAAACATTAGTTAATCAACAGTTTCTTAAGTATTGTAAGTCTGGCTTCATCACCAAGGCAATTCTTTTAGGTTAGGATTTAGAGTAATATTTATTATATTATTACAACACAGTGAGTTGTTCAGTAGCTCTTTATTTTATGAATAAAAGAACAATGACTATGGCTTTACAGTATTTGAAGTACCTTTAAAATTGCCCACAATGCACATAGAAATGTTTAGTTAATCCTTCTCCCTGGAATCAAATCAAATTACATGGACTTTGACTAGCAACACTATCAAGACAATCATATGAATGAAACAATGATCAGTGAAAAATAACTGCATTATATATATAATGTATATATATACTCATGGACTTAGAGAAATGTAAAACTGATATTTTTTAAAAAAACACAATGTAGTATCATAAATTCTGATATGAAATGATAAATCCCAGCTTTCCAGATAAGTGCTTATTATATCATGCATATGAATTCTTATGAAGCCTTTATAAAATGTCTTTTAAAATGGATATTATTTGGAAAAATATGTTTATGTTACTTGCTTCAAGGTAAGATAGAGCAAGTGGGGGACATACTGTGAGAAGAAACACATTAAGAAATAGAAATAGAAATAGGAATATATTTATTTTCTTAAGTTTTTGCGGGTATTTATATGTATGGTATTCAGCTTTGTTCGGGTATTTTCCCACGTCATTATAGTTGTGCTTTTAAAGTTGTAGCGATGTTTCGGCAGAATCTCATCTGCCATCATCAGGCTTGTGTATTGGGTTCGTCTGGGTGTCAGGCTTTCACAGCCGTTTCAGTTTTAAATTCAGTGCTAGCCTCGTGCTGTGTTAGAATGTTTTTTTCTTCATTCTGATTGGTTGGGAGTCTTGGTCTGTGTTTATTGGTCTTGGAGTTTGCTGTGTTCTGCTTGATTGGTGTTTCTAATATCTTTTGTCTGTTTTGTAGCTTTTTTTGTCTTGTTTGGCTGGATTTTAATATGGATATAAGAGACCTTAACAACCTCTGATGTGAGGTTTACATTTTTTTAAAAAAATTAATCCATGGAAAACCTGGAACCAGATAACAACATGAATAGAAGAGATGACTCCACCAGACTGTCAACTATCTGGAAGCCTGAACTCACAAACAAAAAAAAAATCTCCACACCACAAGCCAAGGAAACACCTGGGCACAAACAGACACCCCCCCGCATACCTCCAGCTCAAACACACCCCAACCAGCCACCCAGATGAAACCTAGCTTCCTAATAAATGATAGCCGGCCATTCACCCGAAGCCAAGCCGCACTAAAAGCCTCCAATACAGAAAACACAATGTTGCCAGCCAATTAAGACAAAAAAATGCTACAAAACAGACAAAAAATATGAAAAGCACCAATCAAGCAGAACACAGCAAACTCCAAGACCAATAAACTCCCAACCAATCAGGATGAAGAAAAAAACCATTTTAACACAGCACGAGGCTAGCACCAAATTTAAAACTGAAACGGCTGTGAAAGCCTGACACACAGACGAACCCAATACACAAGCCTGATGATGGCAGATGAGATTCTGCCGAAATGTTGCTACAACTTTAAAAGCACAACTATAATGACGTGGGAAAATACCCAAACAAAGCTGAATACCATATCTATCTATCTATCTATCTATCTATCTATCTATCTATCAGTGGATACTTTCACCCTGATTCTTTAAAAAATACTGAGGTGAATATTAGAGCAAGTTTACTTTCTTCACTTGAATTATCCCACACTGTTACAGCAGGGTTCAACAAGAACTACTCATATCCTGGAATCACACAATAACTCCAAAATGTTGAAGATTTTGAGTAACAACACTTATCCTTGCTATGTTATTAATTCTTTACTCTCTCACACTGTTAAAGTTATAGGGATATTAAATCAAGATTTCTGAGTATCATTTCATAACTAAAGAATGGACCTACATTTTCTAAATAATTTATCTGCACCGGATCTGATCTCTTTGTTTTTCAGGCTATATATCATCGGGTTTAACATTGGAGTTAAAATTCTATATTGAATAGAGATAGCTTTGTCCAGTTCTATAAGTGATTCTGAACTTGGCTTCATATAGCGAACAAAAGCTGTAATGTAAAATAAACCCACAACAATGAGATGGGAGCTGCAGGTAGAAAAAGCTTTCTTCCTGCCTTCTGCTGATTTAATTTTCAGAATAGTTAAAATAATGTAAATATAAGAGACAAGGGTTATAAGAAATGGACTAACACCAAAAACCAATACAGATAATAGAAGAACAATGTAATTTATGAAGGTGTTTGCACAAGATAAAGTCAAGAGGGAAGGGAGCTCACAAGTATAGTGTCTGATTATATTGTTGCCACAAAAATGAAGATTTTGCAAAGGTACTACATTCACCATAGAATAAAAGAAACCCATCAACCAAGCTCCACTCACCATTTTATTGCATATCTCTTTTGTCAAGTATCTGCTATAATGCAAGGGGTCACATATAGCCACATATCGATCATAACCCATTGCTGACAGGATAAAGACTTCTGTGCAAGCAATTTGGAAAAAGAAGGCAATCTGTGCAGTACAACCTTCCCAGGAAATGCTTTTCTGCTTTGCAATAAAATTTGCCAGCATCTTGGGAACAGTGACTGAGGAATACCAGATGTCAACAAAAGCTAAATGGCTGAGAAAGAAGAACATGGGGGTCTGAAGGCAAAGTTCAGACTTGATCACCATTATAATTATAATATTTCCCAAGATAGTGAGTAAAAAAATGAGGAAGAACAAGAAAAGAAAAAAAATCTCTATGTGTGGATCATTGGAGAGCCCCAACAAGATAAACTCTGTCATTATAGTGTGATTTTCAAGCTCAGAGGATTCAGGAATCATAGGATCTGAGAAAAGAAAAAACAAAAACAAATACTGAATCTTTGATTTCCATTAAATAATATGCATATATTTAAGATTTAGCATCCTCAGATTAGTGTTTAAAATTGCTTGGGAGTGAAGGATTATACCTTTTTAAATGTGTTTAGTTTTTCTTTATAGTTTTGCATTCATGAATTTTGGTAACATATATTTTCTCTGCACCAATTTGGCTTATACCTCTATGCATTAACGAAGTGGTGATTCTCTGAGTTTACCATGTATAAATAAAAGGGTACCGATCATGGAGTTACATACAAATCAATTTTTAAAATCTATCCACATGAATTGGAATTATGCATTCTGTAGGAGAAGCTAATTCTAGGGACAATGTTAACTCATATTATTACAAAAGTCTATTGTATATGTTATATTAAAAGTTGTAGCATTTTAGGAAGTTGAAGCATATGGTATGAAAATGCTGGACCATCCATTCTTTCCACCTGACAGTAATTCTATCCTTCTAATAACCTTTTAATTTGCTGTTCATGTATTCAATATGTATCTTGCTGTATCTTTACTGACAGAGGAACCATATTCTCCTGTTGACCTTCTGGAGACTATATAGAGAGATCAGTTTTGGAGGTTTTTTCACAACAGTACCAAAATGGTTTCTACTTTTTCATTTTTTGTTCCTTTTCAATTGTTAACCTCTTGTGGTTTTCGGTTTTCTATCTTAGTTCTGACAGAACTAGGTTCAGCTTCAAATCATTCTTCTCTTTTCTGCTTAAGAATAACATTTTTTTCAGCAAGCACCTCAAGCTCATTTTTACACTGAGCTTTGATTATACATAGTTGACCTGAAATACACAATCACATATATATCAGCCAATCATGCTCAGCTAATTATACTCATTATTAACAAGGCAGAAAAATATATGTCTGTATCTATGACTATATTTCTATCTATAGCTATATTTATATCTATTACTTTATCTTTCCTCTCTTTAATAATGACCTGTTACAAAATTGCTTTCTTTTCTTTGATCACAAAAAGAAAAGACAAGAAATAATAGGTTACCTTGTAAGAAGTAGTTCTGTTGCAGCAAAGTCATATTCTGCATCTTCTCAAACTTCCTCTCTGTGTGTGAATAAAGTTTTATTTGAAGCAAGACACTAAAGAAGGAGTTAGCTGATATCATCTTTCCTCTATGATTTCAGAGTGATGGAAACTCATTTTGAGTCAAGTTGCTCCAATTTGAGATAAAATCAATTTAAATATGCCACAAAGTTTTTATCTTTATTTGTCTTTCTTTTACTTATTCAAAATATTGAAGTTAAAATACTTAAAAATATGAACTCCACATGAAAGGAATGCAGAGGCAGAAGTGTTAAGTTTGCATGAAGAGTCAGACGCGAAGAGCTTCAGTGAAGAGTTTATTAAGTGACTACAGCTCGAATGGACCCGGCTTGGCTGGGCTACGGCTGCTTCTTATAGCCAGCAGCCGTAGTTGCCAATCAATCAGTGCAGGGTTTTTCCCACACTATTTAAACCAATCCCATTTGACATTTTACAAGAACAGTTCAAATAAACCAATAACATTTAAACCTACATACATAACACCCCTCCCACTAGGTTCAGTCCATACCAAACCCCAACCTATCTAATGTATTCTTTTAAATAGGTGGGGCTCTTCATATCGTTGAGACCTTCGTGGTTCAGAAGTTTTTACATTCTCACCCAGTGAGAGAGGAAATGTGTCTGCTGACATTTCCCCATTGGGACTTCCTGTGAAAGAAGACCCTGTTTGACTGTTAGAATCTGGTCTCTCCTCCCAACCCATCTCCATCCCAATGTCAGCACCCAAATCAGGTAGTGTGATGTGCAATCTTCCACTTCTAAGGATGGATTTTGGCATTGTGACAGGTTTTGGGATGGTTCCTGTCGTAATGGCTCATTACATTATTGGGTTGATTCTTGCTTGCTGATTTTCCTCCTGTTCCTCCCTTCCCCTAGAATTGACATCAGGTGAGGAACTAGAGAGAGAGACAAGGCGATGTTCCAGAGAACCTGGATCTAAGTTGATCAATGTGCCTGCTCCAGAGGACACCATCCTCTGTTTGTACCCTGTAAAAACGAGGGCCTGTGATCTGAGTTATCTCAGCAGGAATCCACAAAGGTTCACCTATGAGGTTCTTAGCATAAATAGAATCACCCACACTGAATGTCGAACTTTGGAAGTGGAATCCAGTGGTGCGTTGGGTGCATAAGTGGGATGAAGGCGGTCAAGGGAAGACCTAAGTTTCCTACCCATCAACAACTCTGCTGGGGATAAGTTATTAGATGGGCTAGGAGTGATGTGCTGAACACTAAGAAGTTTTCAACTTCTCAGTGATGTCCCCAGGACCCAGTTGCTGAAGCTTCTCTTTGGTAAAGCGTACCATGCGTTCAGCCCGGCCGTTAGCCAGGGTGCCCAGGGGCAGTAAGGGCATGTCTGATACCCTGTTGTGCTAGATAGGATTCAAGAGGTTGGATGTAAATTGAGGGCCATTGTCAGAGACAAACAGTTTTCTGAGCTGCTTGATGATAGCATCAGTTGTGGTGGATGTCATGGGAAACACCTCTAGCCATTTGGAATATGCATCTACTATAATAAGAAAGGTGTGCCCTCTGGTAGAGCCTGCGAAATCAATGTGAATCCTAGACCATGGGCCCCTAGGACATTCCCATTCCTGTGGGGGGTGAGATGGGGCAGGCCTGACTACCTGGCAGTTGGGACAAGATGCAACCCAGTTTTCAACCATTTTGTCAATACCTGGCCACCATACATAACTCCTGGCCAATCCCTTCATCCTTACAATACCAGGATGACCCTCATGTAACATTTCCAAAACCTCTCTTTGCAGTTTTGCAGGAATAACCACCCTGTTACCCCACAAAATACATCCTCTTAATACAGATAATTCAGTTTGCCTGGACTTAAAAGGTTGGGCAAGGTGAGGTAGATCTTGAAGAGGCCAAGCTTTCTTAATCCAGCCTATAACAGGAGCCAACACAGTGTCTTTGGCAGTCTCTCTGGCTATTTCAGCAGCATGAACTGGAAGCTTGGCAGCAGTTTCTAGGAAAAAGGTGTGTGTTTCAGGTTCAAGGTCCTCCTTGTGGCAAGGAAGTGGGCAACGATCTGTAACAATGATGATCTGTAACAATGCTAAATGTTCTGCCATACAGATACTCATGAAATTTCTTAACAGCTGCAACAACTGCCAATGCCTCTTTGTCCAATTGGCTGTAATTCCTCTCTGCTTTGGTCAAAGTCAGTAAAATGCAATAGGGGCTTCTCTCCCACTGGGAAGCCTGTGGCTCAAACCTCCAAGGGGATGCATCACAAGTCAGTACAACAGGCAAATTCTCAGAGAACTGTATCAGTACAGCATCAGGCGTGATTAGTCTCTTAATACTGTTAAATGCTGATTGTTCCTTCCTGCCCCAGACCCAAACAGACTTCTTATCAAGTAATCTGTGCAATGGTTCAGCAATGGTTGCCTTCTGAGGTAGGAACATGTGATAAAGTTAATAAGTCCAAGGAAAGCTTGCAAATCTGTTTTGCATTTAGGTCTAGGGGCTTCTTTGATTGCTTTAACCTTGGCATCTGTAGGGTGGATGCCATGCTTGTCAATCATGTAGCCAGGAACTCAACCTTGTCAGTTTAAAGTGCATTTTCTTCCTTGACTTTTAACCCTTTCCTGAATCTGGTAAGGACTTCTCTGAGTCTTTCTTGTAACTGAGTGTCATTTTCAGCAGAGATTAACACATCATCAAAGTAAGGCACTACCCTGGCAGTCCTTGGAGCATTCTTTCCATAAGGCTTTGAAAGATGCCTGGTGTATGCTTACTCAAATTGTAACCTTTTACATTTGAAGGCACCTCTATGAGTCACAATGGTTTGGGCCTCTGCAGTGGCATCATCAACTGTTAGTTGTTGATATGCCTGGGCCAAATCCAATTTGGCAAAGACTGTACCCCTGCCAAGTGAATGTAACAGATGATGCACAACTGGAACTGGATATGCTCTGCTGCAGCATGGCAGGTTCAGTGTCCCCTTATAGTCTCCACAAATTCTTACTGACCCATCAGCCTTGACTGGTGTGACTATGGTGTCTCCCATCTGGAGTGGTCAGTGGGCTCTAAAACCCCTTGAGCTATTAACTTGTCTAATTGTGCATCAATTTTTCCTTTAAAGCAAATGGAACCCTCCTGGGCTTTAAACAATTGGGGGCACCTTGGATCTAGGTTGAAAGTGATAGGGGTCCCCATATACTTGCCCAATCCTCGCTGAAGACCTCTGGAAACTCAGACTTCAAGGCCTCCTCCCATTCAGAGTTGCTCACGTGATTGATGCCAGTCACCTCGATGCCTAGTGGCTTGAACCACTCAAGTCCCAGCAAGCTTGGCGATCCTTGTCCACGATGGTCAGGGGCAAGCGTTTGGTGTGGCCTTTAAACTTCACGTTGAATTCTCTTGTTCCAACTACTGGAATCTTGTTCCCTTGGTAGTCTTTAAGAGTCAGTGCTTGCTTCTGGAAATGTTTCTTCTGAATGTTGGGAAGTAGCCTGTGAATAGTGTCCCATGACACCATAGATAAATAGGCCTGAGTCCACTTCCATTTGGCAAGGCCTTCCTTCAATGAATACCTTCACATGTACTTTTCTGCTTCTCAAGGGTGAAGAATGACCAATGGTGATTGTTTGATGAGTTTCATTCTTTCCATTTGCTTCTGAGTTCGCCCCATTTCTCAATGAAATTGTTGGGCTTGAATTCCTTCTCAGGAAATTTCTTCCTACTAGGTGGAGTTCTGGATGATTTTCAGACTCTTGCTAGGTGACCTTTTCTCTCAAGCGTAGGCAGATGGTGTCTAAAACTTGCATTCAGTGCATGGGTGCCCCCCCACAGCCTCTGCAATAAAATTCTTGCCTCTTTTTTCCAGGGTCCTTCCTTTTCTTCTCCATTCTGAGTCTATAAATTCCTTCCTCCACCTCACTACAATCTGAATCAGAGTCTATTTGTTCGCAATGGGTTGTTGTGGATTTTCCACATCAGAATGGCTTGAGGCCTTGTTAATTTTTTTCATGGCTGCTGCTGAGGACTTGGTGGCTTCTGCTGAAACAGCTTCCTCTATGGCCTCCTTAAACGTGATCTTAGGTTTCATTGGTGTTTGCTCTGTAAGACCTTATTTTAAGGCTAGAACAAACCAATCACGCATGGCCTCTTCTAAGTTGGTAAACTCACAAGCACCCCCAATGTCCCTTAAACTTGCCACAAGTCGTTAACATTTTCGCTTTCCCCTTGATCCCGACGGTAAAACTCGTGTCTCTTAATGAGGCACGATACTTGTGGGGTGTAATGGGCTCTTAAAAGCTTTTCCAAATCAGGCCATTCCATTACCTTCAAGTCTGCAGCTCCTGCCAAGCCTTCGCCATCTTGAAGACTGCCGGACCGCAGTGGTGAGAAATACGCCCTCTTCCGCTTCGGGGATATCGCAAGGTTGTTTCCTTCCAAATACATTTGGAAGCCATCCGCATATGATTCCCAGTCTTCTGCCGCCGGATCGAATGGGGCTGGGGGTGTGTTCAGTGCAGCCATCTCACTCTTCTGCTGTTCTTCGTGTGTCTCTTCTTCAGGGCAATCCCACCTTCGTCACCAGTGTTAAGTTTGCATGAAGAGTCAGACGCGAAGAGCTTCAGTGAAGAGTTTATTAAGTGACTACAGCTCGAATGGACCCGACTTGGCTGGGCTACGGCTGCTTCTTATAGCCAGCAGCCACAGTTGCCAGCTAATCGGAGTGCAGGGTTTTTCCCGCACTATTTAAACCAATCCCATTTGACATTTTACAAGAACAGTTCAAATAAACCAATAACATTTAAACCTACATACATAACAAGAAGAGTAACATAAATCTGGATGAACGTGCTTTTATAAAGTGGAAATGAAGTATTTATGCCATATGCAATTTAAGAGCCCTTTTGAATGATTCAAGGTCCCCTCTGTTTGGATCAACCTTCCTTATTTTATTTTATTTTTTTATAAAGGTTTATTTACAATTGTTAAAAACAAAATACACAGACTTACAATTACAAATAACATAAATACATAAACAATGCGCAATGCGCTTTCCCCACTTGTTTTGTGTTGCAGATCGGATATACATTTTTTCCGCGTGAAATTACATTTATACATAACCATAACCGTTTTCATTTCCATCTTGTTGGTTTGGGTTATTTTTGGGTATTTCCTATATCTTTTTCTAAATTTATTTATTTATTTATTTATTAATGGGACTTATATGCCGCCCCATCTCCGAAGACTCGGGGCGGCTCACAAATAAAAACAACAACAACAATAAATAATTAAAAACAAATTAAACTAAATAAGCCCCATTACAGTTAAAAATTCATCCAATAAAAACCATCCCATTATTACATAGCATCTCCTATTATCTATAAATTCTTTCTATTTACTCTAATACCTTGTTTTCCTATATTGCCTTTCTCTCCATTCTTCTCTTTCCATTGCATTCTACCCAGTCGTACCATGTATCCCAACCTTCCTTAAATCCTATTTGGAATATCATTTTCTCTATATAAGTGTTGCATATTTATGCATGCATATCACTGCAATTTTTAAAAAATTAAATAAAATCTAATGCAAATTAATATGAAGTAAAAAGAAATAAAGAAATCAAAGAGAAAGGTAACAGTGCAAGAAAAGGGGAAAGTGAAAGAAAAATAGTTATAAGTTCAGTTATAGGTTCATCTCTTATTTTGTAGTCTGTTCTATCTAATCATCAAAACCATAATTCATAAGTTAATTATTTTCTGTTTCATTCAAAAAATCCATAAGGATTTCCAGTCATAAATAAATATAAATATTGTCTTTTCTCTGATCAAAGGAGTCAATTTAGCCATCTTATAAATGCTGCATACTTGCTAACGTAGTTATTGAGCCCTGTGGTTTGATCAAAATATTAAGATTTGTACAAATGAGAATTATGCCAATTGGGAGTGTATGTAAAGGGAGGAACAAATCATATTACTGTACCCAGAATGATTGTGGATTAAAATGAGTGATAGTGTTCATCCTAAAGTCACCTTGTTCCCAGCTCCACAGAAAATAAGCTGCTAGGGAGAGGTCTCTGCAAATCAGCTGTTATTTTTTTTAAAGAATCTGATAATTTGACTTGTAAAATACTTAGTGATGTTTATACATACATAGTTATTATTTCTGAAAAATCATGGTCTTGGACAGGATAAGATAAATAAAAATTAATGTAGTACCCTGACACACAAGATAGTCTGACTGAGTAGCTGACTACTAGCAACTCTTGGGTCTGAGGACTTTTCATCTATACTCTTGGATGGGATAGTACTGTTTCCCCAAACATAAGACCCAGTCTTATTTTTTTCTTTCAAAAGAGGCATTTGTTCTTATTTTCAGGGGATGACTTCCACTGTCTTACCTCATGGTGGCGGCACCAACAGTCCCTTCCAGCAGGAGCCCATGTGCCTTCAGGAAAAGCCTCTGTAGCCAAGAAATGAGTTCTGGATTGATGTGTATGGCATTCTCTGGCCTCTGTATCACCATCAATGAAATGGAGGCCAGGGGGCCTGCTCCCACTCACCTCAGCCTCTACCCACCTGCCTTGGTCACTGCCCACTCTCCTTGGCCTGCTCCCATTCACCTCGGCCTGTTCCCACGAGCATTGGCCTCAACCAGTTTGTCTCGGCCTGCTCTCACTTACCTTGGCCTGCCCCCCCTCACCTCAGTCTCCACCCACTTGCCTTGCTTCCTGGATGCTTGCTTCACTTTTATTTATTTATTTATTTATTTATTTATTTATTTATTTATTTATATTTGATTTATATGCCCCATCTCCTGGGGACTCGGTGCTTATACAAAAACATATACATAATATAAAACTTATTCCAAATTTACCTAATCCAAATAACTCTAAAATATTAAAATCTCCCAAAATTAAAAACTCCAACCCCGCTCAATCCAGGCCAGCTTGTGAAAACAGCCAGGTCTTTAGATCATGGCGAAAGGAGCGCAGGTCAGGGGCCAGATGCAGCTGCAGGAGTAGTTGGTTCCAAAGGGTGGGCGCCCCCACAGAGAAGGTCCTCCCCAGGGGACCACCAACCGACATTGTCTGGCTGATGGCACCCACAGGAGGGCCTGCCTATGGGAGAGTACCGGGTGATTGGACCTCGATGCTGGTAGGAGGTGCTCCTGCAAGTACCCCGGACCCAAGCCATGTAGGGCTTTGTAGGTTAATACCAGCACCTTGAATCTTACACGGAGCGCAACTGGAAACCAATGCAAACCACGCAGGAGGGGTGTCACATGGGAGAATCGGGCCGCTCCCATCACCGCCTGTGCGGCCACATTTTGCACCAGCTGAAGCCTCCTCATAGTCTGCAAGGGCGGCCCCAGGTAGAGAGCATTGCAGTAGTTGAGATGGGAGGCCATGAGCGCATGAGTGACTGTGCGTAGGGAATCTTGGTGCAAGTAGGGGCGCAACTGGTGCACCAGGCGAACTTGGGCAAAGGCCCCCCTGGTGACGGCTCCCACCTGCTCCTCCATATTGAGCCGTGCATCCAGGAGGACACCCAAGTTGCGCGCCTTATCCACGGGGGGTAACACTCTCCCCCCATGACCAAAGATGGAATTTCTTGGATCCGAGATGCCGGAACCACCTAGTCAGTTCCGCCTCCCAGTGGCAGGGAGTGGGATAATGAAAGACCAGCTGAAGGAGATAATGATCTGTCCATGACAGGGGGCGAATAGTTGGAGCTCCCCCCCAGATCATTACACCACTGTCCCGAGATAAAAACCAGGTCTAGTGCGTGTCCGCCCTCATGAGTTGGTCCTTGTATTATCTGGGTCAGTTCCATGGCCACCATGGAGGCCATGAACTCCCATCCTAATCCTGACCCTCCCCAAAGGAAGGCAGGTTAAAGTCCCCCAGGACCACAAGCCTGGGAAACTCCACCGCCACCCCCAAGAGGAGGTTGAGCAGTTCGGGCAGGGCTGTTGCCACGCAGCTGGGAGATAGGTATGCCAGCAACAAGCCCCACTGACCCCCCAAGCCCCACCTCATGAGAAGAAGCTCACATCCGCCTATCTGCGGGACAATGATCTCCCTCAGACATAAGGTCTCCCTGATGACAACAGCCACTCCCCTGCCCCTACCCCAGGCCCTTGGCTGGTGAAGCACCCAGAAGCCTGGTGGGTACAAATCAACCAGAGGGACACCTCCCTCTGGTCCCAACCAGGTCTCCATGATGCAAGCCAGGTCTGTGGCCTCCTCCCCAATCAAATCATTGAGGAGGGGAGCTTTATTAACCACGGATCTGGTGTTCACATAAACCAGCCCAAGCCTGGGTACCTGACCTCCTGGGCCCCCAGGGGAGCAGGCAGGTACACGGGGATCAGAGTGCGCCACCGCTTGTAAATAGCGGGGGTGTGCTCCCATTACAAAATATGGCCCTGACCTCTTCACCTCCCACCATGTCCAATCACCATCGGTATCCCAACTCCACCCCACCCCCCAGACCCACCTAGCCCCCAACCCCCACCCCCTGCCGCGATCCATTTCTGACCTGGATGGAGCCAGGGAATGACTCGGGGGAACCCCCCCAGTTTTCCACCCAAGTCTGTCACCCTCTCTCCTCCCTAACCCCTTTAAATAATTGGCAAAGATAAAATTTAACAACGCCCCTTTGAAACCCTTCGATTTATAAAAATTAAAAAAACCCTTCTTCTTGCAGTGCCACCTCTCGGGATCCCAGGATCCATCATGGAGGCAGGCTTTAGATAACCCAGCAGGCCAAACTAAGGATAGGGGAACCCTCCTCAGGGCCTGCAGATCTGCGGATGTATAGGTGATGGTCATAGTTCCTGTAGTAGCAGCTCTTCCTCCAGTCCTTTAAGACTAGTCCCTCTGATCAGAGACGGCCAGTAATTTCAAGTGTGTTTTCTTTAAGACTGAGGACAATTCTCCTTTAAATGAATTAATTAATTAATTAATTTATTTATTTATTTATTTATTTACACAAATCAGACTCCCAAAGTCCTCAACAGCTGAAGCTCTCAGCAGTACAGCCTCAGCTTCCAATTTCATATAACTTAACATGATAGCTAGGTTCAAACTTGTGAAATTTCTCAGACACAAAACATGGAATGGCTAGTAAGAATTTTCAATGGTCTCTAGGAGAAAATCAAGCTGGATTACTTTTGGAATCTCTCTAATTTAACATGCTCGGAGTAGAAGTTAAAATAATTTTGCCACTGATTCCAGTAAAAGAGATGTTTGTCAAAGTACTTACCTTTTTCTTTCTTTCACTTCAAACCCTTATAATTTTGGACAATATAGTTCAGAAAACAGATGTTATTGCAGATTGAATATAGGCTAAAAGGAATTAGGGTTGTTTTTACATGTAGTCAAACACTCAGGTTTTCAAAGGAATTCACATAATAACCAATTTTTGAGCAATTATTGAGCAATTTAGTATTTTTATTGCAATGTTATAGCCAGGAAAAGAGATGTTACATTTATTTTAATCAATTTATTTATTTACAGGGCTTATATGACTGTATCTCATACTCTAGCTGGTTCAGTACAATCCAAAAAATATGGATAAAACATCCTCTTTTCTTTGGGGACCAGACCAAATATCCTCACAGTGCAACCTGCCATTCTAGCCCAATGCATGATCAAAGCTCTCTAGAACAGAGATCTCCAATACCTGTGCTGCAGCCCACTACCAGGCCTTAAGCCATTCAGAATGGAAATGGTGAGCAAATGTGAGCATGCACATCTTCACTTCCATGAGCAGTGGATGAAAGCATATGCACATGCTCCATTTACACGAGTGCATGCTTGCCTATTGCTCACAAAGAACCATTCATCTCCCCACTGCCAATCTGCAAAGACTGGGGAACTCTGCTTTAGAAGGCTAAAATGGTAGGAGGGGGTTAAGGTTTGAAAAGGATGCATTTAATAATTTCCTTGGAGATCTCCATATTGCCAACTCCAATTAAACTTTATGACTTAGAAAAATAAAAATAAATCATATAGAACATTTAAAAAAAATTTTGAAATGAGCTAACCCAAATTAACAGACTCCATCAATTTAATGTTCAGTGAAAAAGTAAGCAATCTTATACAGTTTCTACATATATGAATTGAACTCTTCATATTTTTTGTACCTTTCATGCCTTTTCATATCCTTCTTACGTCTTGCTATCATAATTTGGTGCAATCAAGAGCATGATGAGGATTCTTTGTGTTTTAATTTCAAAGCAAAATTCAATTTCTGAGAAAGATTCTTCCATGATATAAGCAAAACAGTATTCAATAAATAATTTAAAAGGAGCATGGATCTTTATCATTGTCATTATATGACAAAGAACATATTTTGGAGCATTTGTAATTTATGCTTTAAATATCTTCACAAAGCATACATAAAATGGACAGTTAATCTGTGTGCAGATCTATCAGTGTGAATCAAATTGTGTGGATTAGGACTAAAAAAATTATATCAGGACAGCAAACTAGCTGAAACTGAAAAATAGCTGCATGATGAAAATATGCAATATATTCCCAAAATGTTGTTGATGACAGCTATAGTGATACGTAAAGTTAATAGAGTTTTTAAGCGGTACCTGATATTAAATGAGAGATTCCAACTTCCCAGATTAGTATGCAGATAAAGTATAAAATATATGCAATATCATTTATTTGATATTGCAAATAACCAGTTTGATTGTCTGTCTATCATCTATCTATCTATCTATCTATCTATCTATCTATCTATCTATCTATCCATCCATCCATCCATCTATCCCTTCCTTCGCCTTCTCCTACTCCTTCTCCTCCTCTTCTCCATCTTCTTCTCCTTCTTCATCTTCATCATCTTCTTCTTCTTCTTCATCATCATCATCTATTTACAGCATGTGTTTATGTACTGTATGCTTGCATTTTTGTGTTTTTGTATGTGTGTGTTTAGAAATTAGATTTGGGGGAAATACAGATAGATAGATAGATAGATAGATAGATAGATAGATAGATAGATAGATAGAAATACATGTATATGCAATTGGTAGAACCATTTTTAAAAAAATACATTTTAAATGGGAGTTTATTAAAAAAAATAAAAACTATTAATAAAATAAAAGATATCTATCTCTATTTTTCTATCCATATACATTAAATTTCTTTTTCAGCAGGTTTTAAATACATTATTGAATACATTATTATACCTTTTAGCCTCTAGTATCTTGGTTCTCTTATTCAATATTATGTAATATTATACCAGCCCCCAAATAAGTTGTCATTGGGAGATAGGGAGACTGCTCTTAAACCATGCTAAATTGTTAAGCCTTTTATGATATGGCTACTGGGATTGCAACTGTGTAGTTATAAGGAACTAAAAATATTTCAGGCATGAGGAATGGGCCTCCATTTTCCAAACATTTTCAATAGGACTGATTTGATCTCTTTGTTTTTCAGACTGTAAATGATAGGGTTTAACATTGGAGTTAAAATGCTATATTGAATAGAGATTACTTTGTCCAGATCAATGAGTGATTCTGAACTTGGCTTCATATAATGAAAAAAAGATGTAAGATAAAATAAACCCACAACAATAAGATGGGAGCTACATGTGGAGAAAGCTTTTTTCCTTCCTTGTGCTGATTTAATTTTCAGGATGGTTGAAAGGATGCGAATGTAAGAGACCAGAGTGAAAAGAAATGAGCTAAATCCTAATGCAAACACAAATATTAGAAGAATAATGTAATTAGTGACAGTCTCTGTACAAGACAAAGCCAAGAGTGGAGGAAGGTCACAAGTATAGTATTTAATGACATTGTTGCTGCAAAAATTGAGATTTAGCAAAGGAAGGGCATTGGCTATAGAATGAAAGAAACCCAGGAGCCAAGCACCACCCACCATTTTATTGCATACCTCTTTTGTCAAGTATCTGCTGTAGTGCAGCGGATGACATATAGCCACATATCAATCATAACCCATTGCTGAAAGGATGAACACTTCTGCACCAGCAATTTGGAAAAAGAAGGCAATTTGTGCAATGCATCCTGCCCAGAAAATAGTTTTCTGCTTTTGGATAAAGTTTGCCAGCATTTTTGGAACAGTGACTGAGGAATAGCAAATGTCAACAAAAGCTAAATGTCTGAGAAAGAAGAACATGGGGGTCTGAAGATGAAGCTCAGACCTGATCACCAATATAATTACCATATTAGCCAGGATGGTAACTAAAAATATGATCATGAAGAAGAAAAGAAGGAAATCTTGTATCCATGGATCATTGGAGAGTCCCAACAGAATAAACTCTGTTATTACAATTTGATTTTCCAGTTCAAGTGATTCAAGAATCATTAGAAATGAAATCTGATAAAGACACTTTGTGCCAGTCACCCTCTCTCAGACCACAATGTCAGGCTTGCTGAATCAATTCCTGGCAGAACTGAATGGATTAACAGATTTCTGATCCAAAAATTTGAACTTGCAAGAAAGCACTAGGGAGAAGAAAAAGAAGATGAAAGCTATCTTTTCAGCATAGTACACTGTATACATGAGATATTCTTCCTGTGTATTGCATATGAATTAAAGTCATATATTATGTCAAGAGAAACTGTTTCTAAGCCATGCTAAAAATACAGATATGTTTGGAAGATGAAGATGAACCACATGTTTCCCTGAATATATGCCCTACCCCCAAAATAAGTCCTAGTGAAGGCAGTGGGCATGGCCAGCACAGGATGCAGCCATTTCCTTCCCCAGTCACATCATGGTTGCTGGGCCCCTTAACCGTGGCCTGCAGATCAGCTAACCCAGTGAGGTCCAGGAGTTTTGTCTCTCCAGGTGCCTGGGGATATTTTCAGTACACTCTTGCTAGCCCCAGCCAGGCAACCTTGCAGACGAGGGCCCCTTTGTTCCACAGCTCACCTTGTGGCTATGGAGCAGACGGTGAGCACAGTTTGCACTCTGCCAGACCTGCAGTGATGCTTAGGCTGCTACTACGATCAGAAAGTCATGCATCCTATCAGAATCAACTCCCCCACACCTCTACTGTGCTGCTGCTTGAGAAAAGGACAGGCAATTGTGGAAGATTGTGGGAAGCACCTGCTTATGATAGAAGCAGTTTTAATTTATGATTGCAAAAGATCTGACTGACACATTTTATCAAAAATGCTTATAGGAAAGTTTATAGGTAAACTTCTCAAACACTCATTTACTGACTATTCAAAATTATGGCAGTGCCAATCAAGGAAACTAACAACTATTTCTTGTAATTTCAGCCATTGTAGCATCCCTGCAGCCACATTTATTTATTATTTATGAAAATGTATATTGTTGCTTACTTGCACATGGCAACTTAAGGTGGCTTACACAGATATAAAACACCATATAAAAGAAATGAATAATAAAAAGAAAATTAATGAAATAATAACTCCCTACCCCTCACCCTGGCAACAACACACATTCATGCAAGCCATTTAATGGGCTCCATCCCACTCTGGGTTCTCCAGGCCTACTGGCAAAAGCATGTCTTCAGTGCCTTCCAAAAGAGTATTAGAGTGGGGGAGGGCAGTCTAATCTCTGGGTAAAATGGTGTTCCAGAGAGGTCCTGCCAGATGTACCTCCCTAGGGGATGGTACCCACAACATTCCTTGCCTTCCCACCCTAGTGGATCAGATAGATGTGACCAACAAGAGATAGTCTCACAAATAATCTGGTCCAAGTCATGAAAGCCTTTAAAAGTGACAAACAGCACCTGGAAGCAACTCGGCACCAATGCAGCTCCTGCAGAAGAGTTGATACATGCACACACCATGTTGGCCACTGCATTTTGCACCAACTGGAACTTTCAGATGCTCTTCGGGGCAGTCCCACGTAGAGCACATTGCAATAGTCAGGACATGTTTGCTATTTGGATCCTTAGCAACCAGCTAGGAAACACAAAGATCACAACTTCCCTCGGCCATGTAATTGCAATTAGTGATCTCTACTGCCAGTTTCTGACAAGCAAAGTGAATGGGGAAGCCTGTAGAAAGTCATAAATGGCAATTGTGCATTGTTGTATTTAATGATTACATGGAATTCACTTAATAAGTACAACTAAAATTTCTGCAATTGTCCTCACAAGTCAGCAGAGTCACATGATGTCACACTTTTTCTATGACTAAATGACTATTCCATTTAACAATGGAGTTGCCAGGCTCAATTACTATTGTTCAGTAACGACTACTTGCATATCTTTTCATAAAGTGTGTTTGTTAGAAAATGTGCTACCAAACTCCTCCAGAATTTTGCTGGTTAGGCTAAGATACATTGCTTTTTGCAATCTCCCTCCATCACGGTGCTTAAAAATGATTATATTTATTTAAAGTGAAATGGCAATAAAGTAGTTGGTTTGAGGGAAATAATGTGTTTTTTTTTTCATGTAAACATAAAGGAACAATACTTTGATAATATCTCCATGTGGTTTTGGGACTATATGGAGATGTACAATTACATAGTAGAAAAAATTATACAAAATATATTAAGTATGACATAGGATAGGTTCTAAAGAAAAAAATATTCAAATAAGAATTTCCATGATTTACTCACTGTGAGACTGCAGTTTATTCTGATGATATGTCTGCAAAAGTTCAATATTCTTTAGGGAAAATAATGAAACCATTTCCATGAAAAAAGGAAAAATACCTAATCTATTTCCATGCACTTTGGTATCATTCATACTAAAGTGAAAAATAAAGGAGATTTAATTTTCTTATTAAACAATATTAAATAATATGTTATTTGTTTCAAGGGAATAATAGATAGCCCCTGAATTTGGTTCCATGAATGTCATTTTCTCAGTATTTTTAAGGACTACATGTTTTTATTAAGCATAATATGAGCATATTTTGGTGGAGAACAAGAGAAAACTATGTAATATTATCCCTTTTCCTTATGGAATTTATCCCAGGACATTTCTGCAACTCAGCATAAACTCTGTTGAGGATTTATATTGGAGCATTTTATAGTTTTGATGATTACACTGAATAAATTATAGAAATTATAGAAAGAAGAAAGTAATGATGTACTTTTAAATAAAAGGGCCGTGAAGAAAGATTTCTGCTATTGATTTAACCCCTTAAAATTACCTGTATAACAATTAAACAGGTGTTAAATTTTCAAGCATATAAAATGCTATCTTAGACTATATTATTAAACATATAACTTTATTGTACCTCTAATACATGAATTTCTCTGCATGGTGGTACAACACCTATGACACTATCCTTCTGTTACAGTTCCAACAATTGTGAACTATGTACATGAACATTAAATGACTAGTCTCAGATTTTAATCAAAACATAATAATAATAACATATTTGAATTTCTGTTAAATTTTCAACTAAATTCTATACCTAAAAATGAATCAGTGTAAAGTGTATTATAAAAAATATACACAAAATGACTTATTAGGTAATGGCATGCATATTTAAGGAAGAGACAAATTAAACTGATTTAAATTATAGAGTTACATAGCTGTGTGCCTGCATCTGTATTAAAATATAGCAACCTTAAATGTTTTGTTGGAGATCTATGGCTTTATACCAGGGACAAATGAAGACAAGAAGTATTCTCACATTGCAGATATAAGTATCCTCCCATTAATTTTCAGGATGGTTGAAATTATGTAAGGCACCAGGGTGAAAAGAAATGAACTCAACCCAAATATAAAGACAGAGATAAGAAGAACAATATAATTGATGATGTTCTTCTTACAAGACAAGGCCAAAAGTGAGGGAAGTTCACAGCTGTAATGTCTGATGGTATTGTCACTACAAAAATGCAGATTTAACAAAGGCAGTGCATTTACCATACCATACAAGAAGCCCATTCCCCAGGACGTACCCACTAACTGTCTACATGTTTCTTTTGTCATGTTTATGGTATAATGTAGTGGGTCACATATAGCAACATATCGGTCATAAGCCATTGCTGAGAGAATGAAGACTTCTGCACAACCAGTTTGGAAAAGGAAGAAATTCGGTGCAATGCATCCTTCCCAAGAAATTGTTTTCTTCTTTGTTATGAGGTTTCCTAACAATTTTGGAACAGTAACTGATGAATAGCAGATGTCAACAAAAGCTAAATATCTGAGAAAAAAGAACATGGGAGTCTGGAGGGTAAATTCAATCCTGATCACAAGTATAATCACCATATTGCCTAAAAATGTCACTAAGAAGATGATTAGAAACAAGACAAAAAGAAAATATTGGAGATGAGGATCTTTTGAGAGTCCCAAGAGTATGAACTCTTTTATTTCAGTCTGATTTTCCATCTCAGATGATTCAAGAAAAATAAGATCTGTCCAAAATAAAAGCAGATAGATAAATATTAATATATGATAAATATAATCACTACAAATAACAAATAAATAAAAACTGTAAATATCTATCTTTAAGATATAAAGGATTATTCCAGGGCACTGTGAAGAATAGATTACAAATGAGTTTGTTTAAGAAAAAAATGAAATCACTTAACATAAATAGAGGGACAGTTTACTGGATTCTTTTTAGATATGTGATTTAACTGGTTTTTCACTGTCATTCTCTTGTTAGCATGTTTACCTGATACAAAAATTAAGGTCAACATTAGTTAAGGAATTAATATATTCTGGGGAAACTACATTTTAGAAACTTTCCAGATATTGATGGATAATCTTCTGTGTAATATATTTTACTTGGTTTGACTTTAAAAATCACTCGAATGTTACAAGTAATCCAGAATGCAGCATATGCTCATGATTTCAGTAACACCCAATTATGGAAACACCTTACACCTATACTATATAGGTTTTATATATTTATAGATGTAAATAAAATAATAAATCTGGAAAAGTGCAAATTGTGACTTTCCTACAACAATTATAGTTCTTGAGGTACAATTGAAGTACAATTCCAGGATAAGTTTATTTTTAATATAATACACTTTGATTAGTTGATGCTGCCATAAAAACACTTACTGAATATTATTTTCCAAAATAATTTTTGATGTTTCTCCACTAATGCAGACTGCCATTGTAGTGTCATTTCACAGATAGAAATAAAGTCAGTTCATCCCCAAAAGAGCCTTGGTGGTGCAGGCTGTTAAATGCCTAGCACTTAAGTTCTAGCTGCCTGCAATTAGTGCAGCCTCGAATCCCACCAGGCTCAAGGTTGACTCAGCCTTCCATCCTCTCGGGGTAGGTAAATTGAGGACCCAAGATTGTTGGGGGCAATAAGCTGACTTTGTAAAATTGCCGCTTAGTAATAGGCAGGCATGTACAATGGAATGAAGGCTATTGCTGAGCGCATTGGGTTGTATGCCAAAAATTGTAAGCCACCCTGAGTCTTCGGAGAAGGGCGGCATATAAATGTAATAATAATAATAATAAATTATGGTATTATAATGAATATTAATTTCCATTTTTTTAAAAAAGTGACTTCTTATCATAGTGAATAAATTGTTTTTGTTGCTTTCTTGCAAGCTGTAGAAAATATTTTGAAATGTAATAACCACTTATGCAGATCAACTATTCATATGTGGACCAACTACTTCATGATTTGAAGATAAACAGTAAAAAAAGGTTTTAATATAATCTACATTCTTTAGAACAAGGTAGATTATTTATTTTTATTTATTAAATTTATATCCCGCTTCACTTCCCCCAATGGGGAACTCGAGGTGGCATACAAAAGGATAAAAGCAATTTCTATACAATATAAAAACAAAAACTCATTCATACCAATCCAAAACATACACGGGGGAAGAGCAAGGTCTCAATGGGCATTTGGGCATTTGGGCATTTTTCGGTCATTGAAGAATTTTGCCTTAGGTAAAAATGATTTTTTTAATATTTTTATCAGAGCAAATACTTTCAGAAACAATATAAACCTGAAAGAACTTTGAGAAAACTGCAGATATACATTTTAGCACCTTTTAAAGAGCATCTATATTTACTTCTATATCTCTATCTATATTTACATCTACCAAGACAAATTCCTTGTGTGTCCAATCACTATTCTATTCTATTCTATTCTATTCTATTCTATTCTATTCTATTCTATTCTATTCTATTCTATTCTACCTAGATAGAAATCTTATATTCTTGTTTATCCTTTCCATGCACATTAAAGGCAAATGAAGACAGAATATACTGGATATTAATAAATAGGAAAAAGCAGACCACCCAAAATACAAGGGATACAATTTGTAATAATTTCACAAAATCTGAAACAGCTAATTGTACAAAGTAGCTTAAAACGACATAAACAAAGAACCAACTAATTGAGAATTGATTGGAAAAATATTTCAGGTAGAACATTAATGTTAGAGTAAATTTTCTAATGGTTTCTAGGGAAAAATAGTCTCATTAAAATGTGAGAATATAAAGAGATGAAATTTACTCATATATCCATCTTGTTATATTTTGTTTCAAAGGTATAAGGTACAGGTGCTTCTTCTTTTAAAGTATGCTGTCTTATAAAAATACAGGATATTTTCTTTTCATTTCTTAATATTCTTTTAGGCCAACTGGGTGACACAGTATTGTGCTGGTTTGGATCCTTTCTCCAGGGCCATCCCAATTGATATTGATAGCGAGTGAGAGATCCAGTCCACAGCTGCTTCTTTGTGGCATGCTTCAGGGCTTGGTATTTTCTCCAGTCCTTTTTACCAACTACATGATGCCCCTGAGTAAGATCATTTTGCCATTATCTGATCAAGGTCAGATCCATTCCCACCCTTTTGGCCTTCCAAAAGGTCTTGGAGTCATAGCTACGCCAATTAGCCTAGAATCCCCTATGGGGGTGTGACAAATTGGAGATGGCTAATGGAGTAGAAAACTCCCCACCTCCTCCCTGTGTATACTTTGCTCCTTCTCCATTCTGGTTAGTTTTACTTTAATTGAATTTTAAAATTTATTTATTGTTTTAATGTTTTATTCTGTATTTTATTCAATGTCTGTAAGCCACCTACAGCTGCTTTTGGTGGGATGGACAGCATACAAGTTTGATAAATAAAAGAAAGGGAGGGAGGGAGGGAGGACAGTGTACTTTGGCTATTAAATAGTGCAGGGAAACAATTTAGATTTAATTGTGTTTCTTCTGAATCTATAACTTCCCTCTGAAGTTATCCAGGATTTTATGAAAACACATATATTGGTATTACATTCACTCTCCTGATGTCCAAAATACTTTAAGAATAAGAACATCATAACCAAAATTTCCCAGCCCTTTTAAATAGGATGGTTCATAGAAGATAGACTTTTTTTAATTATCCAATGACTCTGTCAATACCAAAATCAATACCAAATCCAGATACCTTATTGCAATCTAAAAACAAACATTGAAACTAAAGGGATTACACTAAATGTATCATTCCTAAATATAAACTCATTTTACAGTATTTATTACTAGGGTAGTGCTGGCTAACCTTTTTTGGCTTCCGTGCCGAAAATTGCATGCACGCTCGCATGCCAGCACCCAGAAGGCAATGTGTGCTGGCCACCCCATGCCCCCTGAGCGAGCCGCACATCTCTGCATATGAGCGCACATCTCCCACACACCCCATGCATGCATGCCAGATACCCGACAATCAGCTTTTTTTGTGGCGGCATGCATGCACATGCACAGTGGGGCTCTTCCAGGTGACCTCTTGTATACCGGCAAAAGTGGCTCTGTGTGCCACTACCAGCATGTGTGCTATAGGTTCGCCATCACAGTACTAGGGGGTTTAAATTCTTATAATTCTGTGCATCAATAAGATACAAAATACATTTGGGATAAAGTTCCTTGAAAGACATCATAGACTAGTGGCAACTTTGTCTAAACAATACTTTACATATAGTCACAAGGTGAACTTCAGAAGCTTTAACAAATATCTATTTACATAAGCTTACAAAGGTCTGGATCAAAGGTATGTATTCATCAGGTTCTGACCAGTTCTGGAGAACCGGTAGTGGAAATTTTGAATAGCTTGCAAATACGATCTCTGACTAGAGATTTTACAGTATCCTTCTCCTGCCATGCCCACCAAGCCACGCCCACAGAACCGGTAGTAAAAAAAATTGAATCTCATCACTGGTCTGGATATTATTAGGGGTGTACTAAATATAAATCTCTCCCTCCCTCCCTCCCTCTCTTTCTCTCTCTCTCTCTCCACAACAAATTAATCAGGCTCACTGGTTTAAACATTAGTAGCTGTTTTGTAGCTGTTTCTTCAGGTATAGCTTGATTTATTTTACTTAATTCAGGTTGTTCTTTTATACATGCTTGGAAAAATATACATTTTGTTGTACTCAGTAGATGTCCATAAAATCACACTTTCAAAAAAAATAATTACCCATATATATTGTGATGGTGGTAGCAATGATGATTTATAAAAAGTTATCTTTTTCAAAAGATCAGATCAAGTGTAGTATGCAGTATTTGTATGTATGCAATAAACTTGTGCTTCTTTGTATCCTAGATCAATTTAAATGTGCACACTTAGTGACTAGATATAGGGAATTTTATAAATATGTAGAATGCAAAGTAGAAACTCATGCACTATTTGACTTCTTTCAAATGAAAAATAAGTCCAGTCTCATATTTCAAGGTTCCAAGGTTTTATTTTAATATAAATTTAAAAAATAGAAGCAAAATCTGCTGTAATGTTAGGAAAGAGAAAAACATGCTAATCCTAGCCATCCAGTGGACTTTCTCCTATTATGAAGAAATTTTTTTGCCAAATAATAAAAATGATAGAGCACAGTTTGGTCAGGGATAGCTCACATTCTGATGAAAATATTTTGCCAGAAACTATTAGTATTAGAAGAACAAATTTAGGGCATATTACAAGTAAAATTAAGTAAAAGTAACACAGGAATAAGATTCCATCAACTTTCCAACATTAATAAAGAAACAATATTCATTAATTCCTTGATATTTTAAAGAAAAGTTAAAGAAAGGCAGCCTTTTCTGATTAGCACACACTATGGAAAAAAGCAGTGAAAATGTGGTGTTTTTATGATGCTTTGAAATCAATGTTCTCCTGTTGTTCTTTTGTAGAGCATTAGATACGTAGCTTTGAAGATGAATAATACCAACTGTAGACAGATTTCAGGTCAGGATATAGCACTGAGACATATGGATAATCTTGATTGGAATAGTATATCCATCCTAGTCTTCCATGACATCTCAGTGAATTTCAATATCATCTATCATGATGTATTTCTAAACAAACCGAATAATGTCATGGTTCTTCAGCAATTTTCTCTTTCCTCTGAGGTCATTTCCACATAATGTTGTGGGTATGTGCAGAATATGGTGGAGTATACTTTCTCTGCTATAACACCTGTCATGTGGGTGTGGGCAGTTGGGGCGACTTCTTTTTTTTTTGGTTTCTTTTATCTTTAATGAAAAAAATAGTTTTTCTTTTCTTTTTCATCCCTTCTTTTAAATATGAAGAATTAATGATCTCCTCCTCATACAAACAACTGTTTGAAAAATAATTATAAGCCACTGATAATCATTAGAAAGGAGTTTTCATATGGGGATATTTTTTTTCCTTATGGAGTACTTTTTTTTAGATTACGGAATTTATACTGTATATAGAATGGATACTTCAAGAGTAAATTCTGCCAGCATGTTGTTTTGGAAAAAAATGCCACAACAGTTGATGGGTGTGGGTAAATGGACTTGGAGTGGGGGTCATTGCTCAGTCCATACTTTCATGTTTATTTTGAAAGGTAAAATAAAGTAAGTATAATACTTCTGTTCATTTCTTGCAAATATATTCAAGTTTCACCTTGAAAGATTTTCATGATGATGTGTATATTACTTGAATGGTTAGAATTCTAAATCTAACTATATTTTCATTTTGTTGTTGTTGTTGTTTTCGTTATAATCAACTAACAGGAAAATGCTAATACTTCAGAAAATCTCTGTCTTTCCAAAATTAATGGATTCAATATGTGCAATTTTTATACATTCTATTTTCACATAACTTTTTCATATTGACTCATTAGATTTACTTTGTTATATAATTTTTTTTCAAAATATGCAGGAATTTCTAGGGCATATATACCACTCACCATGAATCTGAGGGAATGTAAGAGAGAGTTGAAAGCAAAAGAATTTAACATCATATAAAATGAGTTGTACTTTGTCCTACATCTTTATTTACATCTTTATTTTTATTTTACAGATGAGTAAACAAAAATGGACAATCAAACTGATTCATTGGCCTTCCTTTTTCTTGGACTTTCCAGTGATCCTCAACTACAGATTTTCCTTTTCTTGATTTTTTCAATCATTTTTCTGCTTACACTGTCAGGAAACATCACAATAATTTTGATTATAAGAATGGATCCTTCCCTCTCTGCACCCATGTATTATTTCCTCTCTCATTTGTCTTTTGTTGATATCTGTTACTCTGCAGATATTGTTCCTAAGATGTTAATGAACTTTCTTATGAAACGTAAGAAAATTTGCTTCACTAACTGTGTTACACAAATGTTTTTCAGTCTTCTATTAAGTGTTACAGAAGTTTTTATACTTTCAGCCATGGCATATGATAGATACATTGCTGTTTGTCATCCGCTTCATTATATAATAATCATGCATAAAGCATTATGTACATATATGGTTATTGGAGCATGGCTAATGGGCTTGTTGTTTGCAACCATAAACACAGTTCCCATATTTGGCATACAGTTTTGTGGCCTTCCTGAAATTAAGCACTTCAGCTGTGAACTTCCACCATTTTTGAAAGCATCTTGTTCTGACACTTTTCTTAATAATATCATTCTTTTGTTTTCTGTATTGATTTTTGGACTTGGTTCCTTCTTACCAACTTTGATCTCCTATATCCACATCATCATCAGCATCATGAAGATCCATACTTCAGAAGGCAGAAGAAAAACTTTCTCTACCTGCAGCTCTCATCTCATTGTGGTGGGTTTGCTATACATGACAGGAATGTCTCAGTACATAAAACCTAGCAGTTTTTCTTCAATTACACTAGATGAGCTTTTCTCTATTCAGTACAGCATTTTGACCCCCATGCTGAACCCAATTATTTATAGTCTGAAAAATAAGGAGGTAAAGAAGGCACTTAAAAGAATATTTATAAAAAAGTAAAATGCTAGAATTGTTTTTATGACAGTGTTGCTTTATTTTGTAGAAATTTTTATTGAGTTCATGTTAGAATTGCTGTAAATCATTTTGTATAGGGTCATTGTTTCAAAAAGAATCTGAGTTACTCATGACAAACCAAAACATTGTTATTCTACTTTAGTGAGTTTGGGGCTTACACATTAAACTTATTATTATTTCATTTGAAAACATTCATGATCACTCTCCACTCTTTGTGTGTATATGGATTTAAGCAGGGGTAGGATTCTACCAGTTCGCACCTATTTGCTAGAACCGGTTGTTAACATTCTAAGCAATTTGGAGAACTGGTTGTTAGAATAAATTACCAGCCTAATCCTGTAAGGCATGCAGGAAGGAAACATTCTGGTGTTGCTTACAGGAACTGCCTCTCCATTAACCCTTATTATATTCTTGGCAGGACTAGACTTCCTGTCTCAGGAACTTCTCTGGAGTTTTTCCCCCCTCCTTTGCTGGTACTTTGCTTGAGTGGAGTGACCATTCAAAGTTACAATGGCACTGAAAAAAGTGATTTATGACCATTTTTCACACTTATGACTGTTGTAGCATCCCCACAGTCATGAGAGGCCAGGCGAGGAGATGCGTTCCTCAATGTGAGTGATATTGAGTTGGCCACACCCAGCCAATAACAGGACCACCAAGCCACATCCACCCAGTCACATGATCACCAAGCCATGCCCACCAACTAAGCCACACCCACAGAACCAGTTGTTAAAAAAATTGAATCCCACTCCTGGATTTAAGTTTCCATTGGGCCTCTGTGTTTTTAGGGACATCTATGTTTCGAAGGTATCATGCTAACACACACACATACACACACACATTTAAGCTCAAAAAGATTAGTGAATTGCATCGGAGTGTGATGATGTTTCCAAAGTAATAATAATTCTGTCTTTTGGGGCCAATTCCCGCCATTTTGTCTTTTCCCTTTTAGGTATATTCTGAGACATATAAATATTAAATAAATAAATATTAATTATTCCTAGAAGAATGGCTTTATACATGCTGAAACACTTTCATCAGAATTCACTAGATTGAAGAAATTATAGAATAAGAATATTTCTATATAGGTATATTAATACTTTCAAAAGAAATATTATATCCTTTTGCCCTGATCATTTTATTTCACCTGCTCCACTATATATTGCTACTTCTTTGCCATCTTCCCCATATTTCTTAATTAACTGCTTATTTTGATTCAAAGATATGCCATAGCTTTTGATTCATTAGCATATATTTAGTGACATTTACCATAGTGACATGGACATTTATTGACATTGATGACATTTTGTGCTATAGACTTTCAAATGTTCAAACTGAAAACAAAGGATCTAGTAGTATAACATTTTTTTTCCTGAATTTGGGATAAAATATGGAATTTCCCCCCAGTTTTTAAGATTTATTGTATAGAATAGTGAGAATTCAAAATAGAATATGTTATTTTATTTATTTTTTATCTTGAAGTCCATAAAGCAGATTGGATGATGTTCTAAAATTTCCCAAAGAATGAAGGAACAAATGGGTGATGGATTTAAATTATAATAGAGGGAGCCATTCAAACGAATTCATGAAAAAAGAAAGTTCTACATGTTAAGCTTTTATGACAGAATGCAAGGTCTAATTTTAAAAATCAAACAGATTTGGTTTGAAATAGATTGTAATTTCTCACAGGGTTAAAAGAAGTTTGAGACTTAGAGGAACATTTAGACAATATTTGGCACTCCATATAGCATGATCAAGGAATTTTAACACCAGATACTATACATTATGCAATAGCAAGACAGTAAAAGTATCTACTTTTAAGGAGAAAAAGAATTGAATTCCAAAACACATAAAAAGTATATATATCTATCAATACTGTAAATCAATTGGAATATGAAAAAAGTTTGTAACAAATGCTTATACTTTAGTACTTTTTTCTTTACTTTCTTTGTATTTTGAATAACAAATTGTGGAGCTTTTAGTTTAAGATTTAAATTCTTACAATGTTGAAATAATTTAATGTGCTGTATTTTATTATTTATTTTTAATTTGTGGTATACTAAACACTAAATGTAAAATCTTGTTGATTCCTTTGATATTATATTTCTGTTCCAATTACTTTTTCTGGTTTAATTTTCCTTTTTGCTTCCTTGTCTGGTCTTTTTTTCCGTTTTAAAATATAATGGACAAAAACACAAAGAGATGTGTATGTGTATATTTATGTATCTATCTGTGTGTATCTGTGTTAAGGATCTGTGTTAACATTGGAAGTTCATTTGAGATAAACTAATTCAACTCCTAGCCTGTTGAAAAAATAATGTTATGTTTAAGTCAATCCTATGATAGACTTATTGTTTAGAGGATCTTGTTAATCTGTCTATATATTTAAATTGTACAAAGATGCTGAGTCCAGTTTGTTCTTCAAACCAAATCTTTTATTGTACAAGCAGCTTAATTCAAATAAAGTTACAGAAAGACTTTTACCAGTTTCTTGTGCCTTCTTTAAGTTTCTCTTCTCTCAGGTCTTACTTGGTTTCTCTGTCTACCTATGTAGTTAGGTTTTCTCAATCCTTTAGATTAAGGATAAACCCCAAAGAAACTTAGACCTCTTTAAAGAACTTAAACTGTTTCAAGGCTTTTGTTATGTATGTAGGTTTGAATGTTATTGGTTTATTTGAACTGTTCTTGTAAAATGTCAAATGGTATTGGTTTAAATAGTGCGGGAAGAAACCCTGCACTCCCATTGGCTGGCAGCTACGGCTGCAGGCTATAAGAAGCAGCCGTAGCCAAGCCAGGACGGGTCCATTCGAGCTGTAGTCACTAATAAAGTCTTTGCTGGAACTCCTCGCGTCTGACTCTTCATGCAAACTTAACACTGGCGACGAAGGTGGGATTTCCCTGAAGAGAAGACGACGCGACGAACAAGCAACTGAGCGAGATGGCTGCGCTGAACACCCCCAGCACCGTTCGATCCGGCGACGGAAGACTGGGAATCGTATGCGGATCGTTTCCACATGTTCCTGGAGGGGAACGATCTCGCCGGCATCCCGAGAGACGGAAGAGGGCGGTCTTTCTCACGCACTGCGGTCCGGCAGTCTTCAAAATGGCAAAGGCATTGGCAGGAGCAGCAGAGCTGAAGGTAATGGAATGGCCCGATTTAGAAAAACTTTTGAGAGCCCATTACGCCCCACAAGTATCGTGCCTCATTAAGAGACACGAATTTTACCGTCGGGATCAAGGGGATAGCGAGAATGTTAATGACTTCATGGCAAGTTTAAGGGACATTGGGGTGCTTGTGACTTTACCAACTTAGAAGAGGCCATGCGTGATCGGTTTGTTTTAGGCCTTAAAGATAAGGTCTTACAAAGCAAACTATTAATGAAACCTAAGATCACGTTTAAAGAGGCCATTGAAGAAGCTGTTTCAGCGGAAGCCACCAAGTCCTCAGCAGCGGCCATGAAAAAGATTAACAAGGCCTCAAGCCAGGCCTCAAGCCATTCTGATGGGGATAAATCCACATCTACTCATTGCGAACAAATAGACTCTGATTCTGATGGCAGTGAGGCAGAGGAGGGGATTTTAAACTCAGAATGGAGAAGAAAAGAAAAGACTGGGAAGAACAGGCAAGGGTTCTATTGCAGAGGCTGGGGGGCCACCCCGCACTGATTGCAAGTTCTTTGACTCCATTTGCCTACGTTGTGAGAAACGGGGTCACATAGCCAGAGTCTGCAAATCATCCAGAACTCCACCAGCTAGGAAGAAATTCCTGATAGAGACTTTAAGCCCAACAATTTCCTTGAAAAATGGGGCAAAATTTAGAAGCAAATGGCAAGAATGAAACTCACCAAACAATCACTATTGGTCATTCTTCACCCTTAAAAAGCAGAAAAGTACATGTGAAGGTGTTTATTGAAGGAAGGCCTTGCCAAATGGAAGTGGACTCAGGCTCTTATTTATCTATGGTGTCATGGGACACTATCCACAGACTTTTTCCCAAAATTCAGAAAAAGCATTTCCAGAAGCAAGCACTGACTCTCAAAGACTACCAAGGGAACAAGATTCCAGTAGTTGGAGCGAGAGATTTCAACGTGCAGTTTAAAGGCCACACCAAACGTTTGCCCCTGACCATCGTGGACAAGGATCGCCCAAGTTTGCTGGGACTTGAGTGGTTCAAGCCACTTGGCATCGAGGTGACTGGCATCCATCACGTGAGCAGTTCTGACTGGGAAGAGTCCTTGAAGTCTGAGTTTCCAGAGGTCTTCAGCGAAGGACTGGGCAAGTATATGGGGACCCCTATTGCTTTCAGCCTAGACCCCAAGGTGCCCCCAATTCGTTTAAAGCCCAGGAGGGTCCCATTTGCTTTAAAGGAAAAATTGATGCACAATTAGATAAACTCATTGCTCAAGGGGTTTTAGAGCCTACTGACCACTCCAGATGGGAAACACCCATAGTCACACCAGTCAAGGCTGATGGGTCAGTGAGAATCTGTGGTGACTACAAGGGGACACTTAACCATGCGCTGCAACAGAGCGCATATCCTGTACCAGTTGTGCATCATCTGCTCCATTCCCTTGGCAGGGGTACAGTATTTGCTAAACTGGATTTGGCTCAGGCATATCAACAATTAACAGTTGATGATGCCACTGCAGAGGCACAAACAATTGTGACCCATAGAGGTGCCTTCAAATGTAAAAGACTACAATTTGGAGTAAGCGTGGCACCTGGCATTTTCAGAGCCTTATGGAAAGAATGTTGCAAGGACTGCCAGGGGTAGTACCTTATTTTGATGATGTATTAATCTCTGCTGAAAATGACACTCAGCTTCAAGAAAGACTCAGAGAAGTCCTTACCAGATTCAGAAAAGCGGGTTTAAAAGTCAAGGAAGACAAATGTACACTCAAAACAGACAGAGTTGAGTTCCTGGGGTATATGATTGACAAGCATGGCATCCATCCTACTGATGCCAAGGTTAAAGCAATCAATGAAGCCCCTAAACCTCGATGCAAGGCAGATTTGCAAGCCTTCCTTGGACTTATTAACTTTTACCACATGTTTCTACCTCACAAAGCATCTATTGCTGAGCCCTTACATCGCCTACTTGATAAGAATGCTGTTTGGATCTGGGGCGGAAGGAACAGTCAGCATTTAACAGTATTAAGAGACTAATCACGTCTGATGCTGTGTTGATACAATTCTCTGAGAATTTACCTGTTGTTCTGACTTGTGATGCATCCCCTTTTGGAGTGGGGGTTGAGTCACAGGCTTCCCAATGGACGGAAGCCCCAATTGCATTTTACTCTCGCACGCTGTCCAAAGCAGAGAGGAATTATAGCCAATTGGACAAGGAGGCTTTAGCAGTTGTTGCAGCTGTTAAGAAATTTCATGAATATCTGTATGGCAGGTCATTCACCATTGTTACAGATCACAAACCTTTACTAGGCATTGTGGCAGGAGACAAACCTACACCTAATATCCTGTCACCAAGAATGCTGAGGTGGACTGAATTTCTTGCAGCCTATTCCTACAAACTGATTCACAGGCCTGGCAAGGACATTGGACATGCTGATGCACTGAGTCGTTGCCCACTACCTTGCCACAAGGAGGACTTTGAACTTGAAACTCACACCTTTTTCCTGGAGACCGTTGCTAAGCTTCCAGTCCATGCTGCTGAGATTGCCAAAGAAACTGCCAAAGATGCTGTGTTGGCACCTGTTATGGGCTGGATTAAGAAAGGTTGGCCTCTTCAAGATCTACCTCACCTTGCCCAACCTTTTAAGTCCAGGCAAACTGAATTATCTGTATTAAGAGGATGTATTTTGTGGGGTAACAGGGTGGTTATTCCTGCAAAACTGCAAAGGGAGGTTTTGGAAATGTTACATGAGGGTCATCCTGGGATTGTAAGGATGAAAGGTTTGGCCAGGAGTTATGTATGGTGGCCAGGTATTGACAAAATGGTTGAAAACTGGGTAGCCTCTTGTCCCAATTGCCAGGTAGTCAGACCTGCCCCACCTCACGCCCCCACACAGGAATGGGAATGTCCTAGGGGCCCATGGTCTAGAATCCACATTGATTTTGCAGGCCCTACAAGAGGGCACACTTTTCTAGTGATAGTAGATGCATACTCCAAATGGCTAGAGGTAATTCCAATGACATCCACTACTACTGAGGCTGTTATCAAGCAGCTCAGAAAATTGTTTGTAACCCATGGGTTACCAGATGTCCTTGTCTCTGACAATGGCCCTCAATTCACATCTAACATTTTTGAATCCTTTCTAGCTCAACAGGGCATCAGACATGCCCTCACTGCCCCTGGGCACCCTTCGCCAACGGCCGGGCTGAACGCATGGTACGCTTTACCAAAGAGAAGCTTCAGCAGCTGGGTCCTGGGGACATCACTGAGAAGCTTGAAAAGCTTCTTAGTGTTCAACACATCACTCCTAGCCCATCAACTAACTTGTCCCCAGCAGAGTTGTTGATGGGCAGGAAACTTAGGTCTTCCCTTGACCGCCTTCATCCCACTTACGCACCCAACGCACCACTGGATTCCACTTCCAAAGTTCGTTCTTTTAGTGTGGGAGATTCTGTCTATGCTAGGAACCTTATAGGTGACCCTTTGTGGATTCCTGCTGAAATAACTCACATCACGGGCCCTCGTTCTTACAGGGTACAAACAGAGGATGGCCTCCTCTGGAGCAGGCACATTGACCAACTTAGATCCAGGTTCCCTCAAGAACATCGCCCCTGTCTCCCTCTAGGTCCCTCACCTGATGTTTCTTCTAGGGGGAAGGGGGGAACAGGAGGAAAATCAGCAAACAGGAATCAACCCCATGTGTAACGAGCCATTGCGACAGGAACCATCCCGAACCCTGTCACAATGCCAAGATCCACCACCTGAAAGTGGAAGATTGCACATCACTACCTGACTTGGGTGCTGACATTGGAATGGAGATGGGTTGGGAGGAGAGACCAGATTCTAACAGTCTAACAGGGTCTTCTTTCACAGGAAGTCCCAACAGGGAAATGTCAGTAGACACATTTCCCTCTCACTGGGTGAGAACGTTAAAACTTCTGAACCACGAAGGTCTCAACGTACACGTAAGAGCCCCACCTATTTAAAGGAATACATTAGATAGGTTGGGGTTTGGTATGGACTGAACCTAGTGGGGAGGGGTGTTATGTATGTAGGTTTGAATGTTATTGGTTTATTTGAACTGTTCTTGTAAAATGTCAAATGGTATTGGTTTAAATAGTGCAGGAAGAAACCCTGCACTCCCATTGGCTGGCAGCTACGGCTGCAGGCTATAAGAAGCAGCCGTAGCCAAGCCAGGATGGGTCCATTCGAGCTGTAGTCACTAATAAAGTCTTTGCTGGAACTCCTCGCGTCTGACTCTTCATGCAAACTTAACAGCTTTTCCTTCTCTCTGTCTCCTTTTGGTCTCCCCTTTAGGCCTCTAACCTTTGTTTAGGCCTCTAACCTCTGTTTAGGCCTCTGTTTAGGCCTCTGTTTAGGCCTTTGACCTCCCTTTAGGCCTCTGATCTCCCTCCTGAGGTAAATTGTCTGTTGGGTTGCCCCTTATATACCAAGGGGCGTGGCTTGTTATGCCACTCCAGGGCATCTGGTGTTACCCTGTGATTGGTGGATTTCATTTGCCTCCAAATCCCCACAAGTTTGTAAACTGCATAGCATCACCAGAAAGTTCCACTTTCTGACATAGCCAATTGCAGAAATTCCCTGATATCCTTTCAGGTAGAGATTACCTAAGCTTTTTTTGTAAATCCTAATATTATCTCTGACAAAAGTAGGGAGTTACTATGGATTCTACAATCTATTAATTTACCTTAAATCTTCCTCCCATACTAAAAGCATCCTGTTCTGAAATTTTCTAAATAATACTATTCTTTTGACTTCTGTTTTGATATGTGAACTTGGTTCCTTCATAACAACTTCAATATCCTCCACTATCATGAAGATCCATTCCAAAGGAGCCAGGAGCAATGCTTTCTCTACTTGTAGCTCCCACCTCATTGTTGTGGGTTTGTTATATATAACGGGATTGTTTCATTACATAAAAAACAGCAGTGTTTCTTCCATCACATTGGATGAGATTTTCTCTATTCAGTACAATGTTTTGACTCCAATTATCTATAGTTTGAAAAATAAAAAAATGAAGAGGGCATTTGGAATAACATGTAAGAAAAATTAAATGATTGAATTTAGTTTTGCTTATCATTATCCCAATATTTTGAATTGGATCTAAATTTAATTCTTGTTTAGAGTAGCACATTTCTTTTTTTTTTTAAAAAAGGACTACAAACTCTAATTCTAATCTTTGATGTGTTTGGATCTAATTCATTAAACTCATTCTTTATGAGAGGAGATTAAAATGAGTGTGTTTCTATCTCATTCTCTTCCCCCTCCCATATGTGTTTACATATGTGTACAAGATAAGATCTCTTCCTACTGCTGTATGCATGTCCTTCACTAAGTCTATATATTGATAATTTGAGACCTGATTCTTAAGGGACATCCTGTCACCATTTTATGACCATGCTGAAAACTTTTGATCATGTTTGCTCTTCAACATACATTTAATCTGGTAAAGACTAGGTGTTCCAAAGTCTGATGATGTTTCCATAGTGAAGTTTCTCTTTTCACTTTTAAATGTTTTTATAGCATTTTCCCCACATGATTCCTTATCAGTGATTATACTGATAGTGATGATGATGATGATGATGATGATGATGATGATGATGATGATGTAATAATAGTAACAGTTACCTGATGATAGAATGCTTAAAAAAGGCATGTTCATTATCGCACAAAGAATGGCTACAGTTTTGCTGAAAGATTTACACCAGAATTTATTATATTCAACACAACTAAAAACAATTTCAGATTTTCCTCTCCATTCCACTATCATCTCTATCTTGCTATCCCCCCATATATATATCAACTTCTATCTCAAATTATATATATATATATATATATATATATATATATATATATATATATATATTTGTTTTCGGAGATTTTCCCGGTAAGGTATGTAGGTCTTTGTGTATTCGGCCTTGTCCCGTGTAAGATTGAGAATACCTTGGCAATGTTTCGACAATCCCATCCGTCATCTTCAGGCTGGTGTCTTCAGCTTCGTTCTTCTGGGACAAGTGTGTGATAGTGGCAGTATCACACACTTCTCCCAGAAGAACGAAGCTGAAGATACCAGCCTGAAGATGACGGATGGGATTTCGTCGAAACATTGCCAAGGTATTCTCAATTTTACACGGGACAAGACCCGAATACACCAAGACCTACATATACATATACATATACATATACATATACATATACATATACATATACATACATACATACATACATATATATATATATATATTTCAAAAGAACCACTATATTTCTTTCATTCGTATTCTCAACTAGAATGCAGACACAGCTTTTGTCAAGAAACCAATTGGAGCCATACATACCCTTTACTCAGGGGTGGGATCCGACAGGGTTAACTACTGGTTCAGTGATTTATGAGGTTCAGTGATTTATGATGTGCTTCTCTGCATGCTGTGCGTGAGCCTGTAAATCAGCAGCAGCTTGGTGTCTGGACAGCTGAGCAGCGCTGTGTGCCAAGAAGCAGCCTTTGAAAAAGCACTTTTTTCCCTGCTTTTTAAACTGCAGCTGTGCCTCGCACAGCAGCTGAAGTTGAAAAAGCAGGAAATAAAGGTCAGGTAAGAGCCCAGGCAGGCAGGTGGTTCTATGTCTGCTGCTGTTCAGAGCTACCGGTTCTACACAGGTGGACAGAACTGGTAGAAACCCACCCCTGCCTTTACTCTTTTTGAAGGTGTGTGCAATCCAATATTTTCAGAAACATATTTCAAGCCCCACAATGTATTTGAAATGAGGTCTAATGCCATAAGACCTAGCAGCACACATATACATGCTTATATGATATTGTTTTATCTGCTAAAGGAACTGCCAGTAATGTATTGGTTTCTACCCATCCCTTTTTTAAAAAGAGGCAACTGGACCTTTTTTTAAAAAAAGAGGCAACTGGACTTTCTGGTTTTTCTTAGAAGATGTTTTGCTTCTTGGATGAGAAGCAAAATGTCTCCAATGAAAAACCAGAAAGTCCAGCTTCCTCTTGAAAAAAAATTACCTTTGGAACAACAATGACCTGGATGACTGAGCACCTCCATAGATATACTCATAAAGCCCTTTATATCCCAGACCCTAAATATCTTAGAGACCATTTTTTGCAAATTGTTCAAGTACAACCTACTTGAATAATTATGATGCACGTAGAGGGAGGACCCCCAACACTGAGTGTTCCACCTAGCATCTCCCCTATTTAGAAATAGTTAATCCTCAAAGTAAGGATGGGCCTCATTAATGACTTTCTGGAAGCAGGAGAAAACATTTTTTTTAATTACATTTATATGCTGCCCTTCTCCGAAGACTCAGGGTGGCTTACAATTTTTTGGGATACAACCCAGTGTGCTCAGGAATAGCCTTCATTCCATTGTATATGCCTGCTTATTACTAAGCGGCACTTTTACAAAGTCAGCTTATTACCCCCAACAATCTTGGGTCCTTAAGAACCTTAAGAATCTTAAGAACCTTAGTGTCATACTAAATGTTAATAAGTTTTAATAATGATTTTGAATACTTAAATTTTGAACATGATTGTGGAATTTTTGCATTTTATTTCATTTTCTGAAATCTACAGTTTTACGCTGTAAATTCTGTGAGTCATTTAAAGGGTTGCAGGTGTCAAGCAGTAACCATATTCCATTTTTTATTAGAGAATGAACGACATGGGATAAAATATTTTATTTTCCTAAAGTTCTATAACCAACTTGAAATAAAATCTGGCATTCCATTTCACATTAAGTTCAAAAACATTGAGATCTCAAAATAAATCTTTCCTACTGTATCTTTTAAACTAAGGCTGTTAAGTTTGCATGAAGAGTCAGACGCGAGGAGTTCCCGCAAAGAGTTTATTAAGTGACTACAGCTCGAATGGACCCGAGTTGGCTGGGCTACGGCTGCTTCTTATAGCCTGCAGCCGTAGCTGCCAGCCAATGGGAGTGCAGGGTTTCTTCCCGCACTATTTAAACCAATACCATTTGACATTTTACAAGAACAGTTCAAATAAACCAATAACATTCAAACCTACATACATAACAAAGGCCATAACTAAGGAAATAAATAAGCACTACCTATTAAAGAACTTGAAAAAATAGACTGCAAACACAAAAAGAAAGAAAATGAAGAGTGAGAAAGGAAATAAAATTAATAGAACAACAGAATTGGAAGGTGCCTTGGGGGTCTTATAGCCCAACCATCTGCACAAGCAGGAGACCCTATATTATTTCAGACAAATGATTGTCTTCTTTAAAACCTCCAGTTTATGGAGGAGACTATGGTGCTGGAGGAGGAGGAGTTTATTGCATGTTTGTAGTATACTGCACGGAAAGAAAAGTCATGGCATACTTGAAATAAAATTCCTGTATTGCATATGAATTATACTTTTTTTAACAATAGCCGTAATGTAAATGCTCAGAAGATAAAACCTGAATTTATCAACTATTGTGCTATTCATTATTTTAGTGTGACAGTCCTTATCATTGTGTTATTATAGTTTTCTAGTGACTCATCACATAAATACATTTAGCAATAACACAGCAATATTTTTTTAGATTTCAAAATCTCTCTTGTCCGCTCATCTTTCCAATTGTGGACAATTCAAGTACCACCTAATATTTCTATTCAAGTACTAGCTAATAAGTGATGCTGATGTTGAGAAAAGGAATTTTTCAAAAGGAAGAAAATATATAAATACATGCTGATAAATGTATTAATGCTGTCACCCAAAAAAAAGCAATCTTGTTAAAAAAAATTGGCAAAATATACACAAAAGTGAAATAGCAAACAGATGAACTTTTACAAAAAAGGACAACTATAACTGTGAAACAACATTAAACCATGAATCCAATCTGACTGATTCTGCAACATTATACTGAGACGCCTTTATTAGCATTGAACCATGGCTTTGAAATCCCCTAGACTTTACCAGCTTTAGTTCAATTAGGAGAAGTCTGCAAAAGAATCAGGTAGGCTAAATAAAATGGACATAGGAAGTCCTAAAACAATTGTAAATTTTTAGATAATAGCCATCTGCATTGTACCCTTATATCTCCTATATAGATGGGAACCACATCAGCTCTTTTCAGTCCTCTGGTAGCACTGGGGGATTACTAGAGGACTGGAAAAGAGCTAATGTGGTTCCCAGAAGGAAAAAAAAACAGACCCAGGAAACTACAGACCAATTAGCCTAACATCAATACCTGGGAAGATACTGGAAAAGATAATAAAAAAAACAGTTCTGCCAACATCTAGAAACAAGTAAAGTAATAACTAACAGTCACCATGGATTTGTTAAAAACAGATCATGCCAAACCAATCTTATTTCATTCTTCAACATAGTGACTAAATTAGCAGACCAGCAAAATGTTGTGGACATAATATATTTAGATTTCAGCAAGGCATTCGACAAAGTAGACCACAACCTACTTCTTGGTAAGCTAGAAAAAAATTGCAATAGATACCAGATAGACTCACAACTGGCTGACAAACCATACTCAACAAGGAGTCCTTAATGGATCTAAGTCTACATGGAGGAAAGTAAACAGTAGGGTGCCACAAGGTTCTGTCTCAGGCCCAGTACTCTTCAATATCTTCATTAATGTCTTAGATGAGGGAATAGAAGGGGAATTTACCCAATTTGCAAGTGATACTAAGCTGGCAGGAATAGCTAACACCCAAGAAGATAGACTCAAGATCTAGATGGATCTTAACAGACTAGAACTCTGGGCAATATCCAACAAAATGAAATTCAATGTAGAGAAAAGTAAAGTCCCACACTTAGGCAAGAAAAACCAAAAGTACACATATAGACTGGGTGAAACTAGGCTCAATAATAATAACAGTGAGAAGGATCTTGTCCTCTTAGTAGACAACCAGTTAAATATGAGCCAGCAGTGTGCAGCAGCAGCCAAAAAAGCTAATGCAATCCTAAATTGCATTAACACAGGGATACAACTGAGATCAAGTGATGTACTAATACCACTCTATAAAGCCTTAGTAAGACCACACCTAGAGTACTGCATCCAGTTTTGGTCACCACACTATAAAATAGATATTGAGACTCTAGAAAAAGTCAGAGAAGAGCAACCAGGATGATTAGGGGCTGGAGACAAAAACATATGAAGAACGGTTACAGGAACTGGACTTGGCTAGTCTAGTGAAGAGAAGGACCAGGGGAGCCATGATAGCAGTCTTCCAATATTTGAGGGGCTGCCACAGAGAGGAAGGGACCAAACTATTTTCTAAAGCACCCAAAGGCCAGACAAGGAATAATGGATGGAAACTGAACAAGAGATTTAACCTGGAAATAAGGAGAAACTTTCTGACAGTGAGAACAATCAACCAATGGAACAGCTTGCCCTTGGAAGTTGTGGGAGCATCAACACTTGAGACTTTCAAGAAGACTCAAATGGACTGCCATTTGTCAGAAATGGTGTAAGGTCTCCTGCTTGGGCAGGGGGTTGGACTAGATGACCTACAAGGTCCCTTCCAACTCTGATTATCTGTTATCCTAGATATAAATTGAAGCTTTCCAAATGTTAATGAAGTTTATAAGCAGTAAAACCATATTCTCTTTTCTTACCCCCTTTCCACCACTTTACATATGCAAACACAAAAATAACACCCAGGTAAATAGAAACTCATCTTTAAAGTATCCATATGTAACTGAGTATAAGTGAGATCAAGTATTTATTTTTTGCTTAAACATTCCTTTAAGTGCTCTCTTCACTTCCTTATTTTTCAGACTATAGATAATTGGATTCAGCATTGGGGTCAAAATGTTATATTGAACGGAGATAATCTCATCCAGTGTAATAGAAGAAACATTGCTGGGTTTCATGTACTGGGACATTCCTGTCATGTACTGTAAGCCTACCACAATGAGATGGGAACTGCATGTAGAGAAAGCTTTACTTCTGCCTTCTGCAGAATGGATCTTCATGATCGTGGAGATGATATGAATATAGGAGACCAATGTTGGTGAGAACGAACCAAGTCCACATATAGCAGCAAAAGACAAAAGGATCACATTACTTAGAAAAGTGTCAGAACATGATGCTTTCAATAATGGTGGAAGCTCACAGCTAAAGTGATTAATTTCACGGAGGCCACAGAAGTGTAACTTAAAAATGGGCACTGTGTTTATTGTTGCAGATAGCAAGCCTATTAGCCATGCTCCTAAAACTAAGTAAGTGCATATTGCTTTATTCATGATCATTATGTAATGAAGTGGGTGACAAACAGCAGCGTATCTATCATATGCCATTGCTGACAATAGGAAAACCTCTGTAACACCCAGTAAAAGGGTACAAAACATTTGTAAAATGCAGAATGTGAAGGAAATAGTATTTTGCTTCATAAGAAAATTCATTAACATTTTAGGAACAATATTAGTTGAGTAACACATATCAACAAAGGACAAATGAGATAAAAAATAGTACATGGGTACTGAGAGAGAAGGTTCTATTCTGATTATTTGAATGATTATGATGTTTCCAGACACTGTAATGAGAAAAATAATTGAAAAGATCAAGAAGAGCCAGTTTTGTAGTTGAGGATCACTGGAAAGTCCAAGCAAAATAAAGTCAGTTTGGTTCTCCATTTCTGCTTATTCATCTGTAAAGCAAGAATAAACATACAAGTAAAGGTATCTAACCAGTGTGGTATACTGGTAAAGGCACCAGGCTAGAAACTGGGAGGCCAGGAATTCTAGTCTTGTCTTCTAGACAGTTGGGTGACATTGAGCTAGTCACTGTTTCTCAGACATAGGAAGCAAGTAATGACAAATCACTTGCACCTCACAATTACATTCACTTACTTTTATGGATGAACAGTTTGACTCCTTTTATAAAGAAAAAGAATCAAATCACAGATAATTTTGTCTTGTAGACACAAGTTAATGTTAAGCTTTAACTCAAGCAAGAAATGAAGATCCTCCTAGTGTATTCTATTACTGGGATATTACTGACCCATGTTGCTGGAAAAGCTGGGATTTTTTTTTCTGAAAGCTCACTAGAGTTCCTAAAATTAAAATAATCAGAGCTGCCTTAACACATGGGCCTGATGGTCACTTTCCTGTGGGTCCCATGAGCATAGGGGCTGCATCCTAATTTGTGTATGTTAACCCTTCAATGCACCTTGTATCATATAAATACAGCAACATATTTATTAAATTTTACTGCATTTTTAAATAATATTAACATGCAAATATATGTTTAATTTTATTGATCATTTACATTTTTATTCCTGTGAGTCCTTGTCATAGAGGTCTCAGTACACTGCTTTGCCCAAGGCCCATAATACTATTAAGACGGCTCTGAAAATTACCATGTATTATTTTAGCTGTCACTGCTTACTGTTATTTCCAAAACATTCAAAATGTAGTGAGTGTGCTGAATTGGAACATAGAGCCTGGAATTTAATAGTTTATATCAGAATGATCCAATGAGTTAATATGGAAAAGGGATATTTTAAAATCAGAACACATGAAAGTTGCCATATACTGGTGCCCTATTAGTTTTAAGAGATAGGTATTTCCCATTTGAATAGTTTACTTGTAATTAAATAGGAACATTCAGGTGGTTTAAGAATTGTCACTGTTTCAGAAATCCGCTTGTCATTATGAAGATTCTTGAAGATAGAGGGAAATTGCAGGAAAGGAGGCAGAAAAAATGCACTTACCTTTTAAAGTGAACTTTTAAATATGAAGAGAGAAAATACCCCAAAGTTAAAGTCACTTATTTAGATGAGTTTTTAATTAATCAAAACAAACCTTACTTCTTTTCATAAAAATACCCAGGCAGAAAGTATTCTGAGAACATTACCTGTTTTCTATTAAGGCAATATTCTACTACCTAGAAAAGAATTATTCCAGAAGGGAAAATACTCCCACTTGACATTTCTTGCCAATAATAATCACAAGTTAGTAATACACCTACTTCTCTAGTAATACCCCAACAAACTCTATCATAAAAAGCTACCTGTGTTGCAAGAGTAAAATGTGACTAACATAAGCAGGAGGAACACTTCTCTGGGATGAATGGAGCTTTGAGTATAACAAGACACTGAGTTGGGGAAAATGAATCAACTCCTTTCACACCTGGCAGACAAGACATACAAGATCCCAAAGACATACAAGATTCCCAAAGAAGCAAATGGTTAAGGGATTTCTTGTGTGCTCACAGGGAATTGTCAAAACAAGAGAGGAACAATACCATTACATTTCATTCTCATAACCCACAATCTATTTCCTTTGGGAACTTGTGAGAAGAGGAATATTCTGAAGAGGAGGGTGATGTAATGGAATTTGTGGATGACCTTAGAAAACAAGGGGAAGAGATGCTGCCTAGGACACAATCAGAAAAGACGAAGGAGCCCCCCCCCCGACTTAATTGTCAGAGAAAGAACCTGGGGAAGGATTTGCCCTAATGGATCAAGCAGTTAAAAGTGTCAATGGGAAGTTTTTACTTTCAGGCTTGTAGGATTCTGCTACTTTAGCCTTAACATAAAGTAGAATTAGCTCATTGAGTCTTATTTTCTTCCTGGTTTACCTAGGAGGACTGATAATCAAATGATTAGATCCAGTTTTGTGGATTTCTAGATTCATTGTATTTTTATAAAACACTAGTGCAATTTAAGCTTATAATTGTAAAAAAAGAATTCAATTACAAAAATAATAATAAAGAAGAATAGAAAGAAAAGTAAAATATGCATTGGGAAAAAAAGGGAGAATAGAAATAAAATATAAGAAAAGAGTAAAAAAAAACACATGCATAACAAAGTGTTCCAACCTCCATCACAACAAATATAAATAATTTCAGTAGCTTTACTCTTTTTAATTTATAACCAATAGTCCCTTTGTCCCATCTTCCATCTCTGATCTATAAACAAATCCTTAAAAAATCATTAATTCAAAACAGGTGTTAAAAGCCTATTAAGAATTGTCAGAAATAACAACATATCTATTTTAACCTTAATCAAATAAACCAATTTTATATTCCTTAATTTTACTTCTATTGTAAATGTTTAACTGTTAATCCATTCAAGTAATGTTATAGAACTTGATTTCTTTATATTTCTTTTTTAGCCCTTAGACAAGACTTATTCAAGCTTTAATAACAAAACTATTTGTTATTTGATGAAACTATTTTTACAAATGCAATATAAAAGAATTATCTAGGTTATTCTGATTGCTTTATTATTTGTAATTCTCTTTTTACTTTAAAGCATCAATCAATTTCTTTTGGATATCCAATAACATCTCTTTTTTTATGTCATTTTTGTAGCCTGACATTTGTAGGTCCATTTTCAGGGTCAACTTTTCTATCTTGTTAAATAAGACTTATTTCTCTTCTGCGGATCCTTCTGAAACAGCTTTTGAACACAATCTGTTCATAGAAGCAAACATCACTATTGTCATTGCAGACATCAACTTCTTATTCTGAATGCACTGCAGCGCAGAGAAGTAGAAATGGTTGTGGCTTCCTGGTTAAAAAAAAAAGCTTCTGGAAGGCTAAAGATTGAGAAAGTCAGCTAACTAGTGGTAGAATATGCCTAGAAGTGTGGATACGGTTTATTATAGATTAGTCTAATTTTGTGATTTATCCTATGCAGACTATGGCTGCACATAATAATACTTTCCTTGAAGCTTAACAGCATTGTTTGTACTTTTAAAATGATGTGATTAATTAAGTTATTTGCAATCAGTTAATTATATACTGGAAAATTAGAATTTCTTTGTAATACCATTGTTTATTCATTTTACTTTACTCTTATTTTTTCTTTTGTTCCTTCCACTTTCCAGTTTAAATATTTTCTTAAATTGCCTAATAAACTGTAATAAAAATTATAAAGTTTATACTTTTTGTACTGATATTTATTTCATTAAAATGAATAAGATAAAACATAATTTTGATGATTTTGAAAGAAAAATATGAATAAAATAATTTATATATGTATGTGTTTGTGTATGTGCATGTGCATGCATGCACATGTGTTTGGGGGGAATATTTAACCTTATGTGGAATGAGACAATTTGAAATAGGTTTTGATTCTCTAGGTAAGTCTGGGATTTCTAATTTCCTTTCTCACTCATTTTAACTCATATATGAATGTATACTATCATACTGCATTTGCTATCCATGACAAAAAGTAGCAAAAAAAGTTAATAACCTTTTGTAAAAGATGAGTAAAATAGTTTTTGATAAATACATCTTTTCTTATTATCCCTTTGATTAGGCAATTGAGCAAGTGAAGAACAGAGTTGCTTCTCAGCCAAAAGATGCTTTCTAAGGATTTCTGGAATTTTGAGGGAACTACAAAAATGTTCTAAACAAGTACTTTTTCTTTTTCTTAACTTGACAACATCATGTCTTACTTTAAACAACCTTTTACCCCATTCAAGAAATTAACATGTCTAGGTAGGATAAATACTGAATCAAGTCTGCCATTTTTTCAAAAATCTCATTTCAGATTTTTTTTAGTTTAAAATTATGTATCAGAACTACATAAATAACTCTTAATTAGGTATTTGACTGAACTTCAGGAATCTGTTCAGATTATCACATTTTCCAAGAGAAAAATCTTTTCTGAATTATTTGACATGCATTTTCCAGTTACAGAATTACAGCTTCGCTTCAAATAAGCAAATGTGGACTTCATTAAATATTCTCATTTTCAGTGATGTCCGATATAAAATTAAAGGATATCTTCCATGATTAAAGATTTCCTTCTTGACAACTTAAATGAGGACTTGAGTTTTTCTTATTTTTTTTATAATGTAATCAAAACCCCAATTTATCAGAAATAGGGCTGTATCAAGTGTATTTTGCACTGAGCATTGTTTACTGTGGGTTTTTTTTAAAGCAATCAGTTGGGAGTTTTAGTTTGTGATTTCATTTTACCCAATGGTTTCCTAAATAAATATAGAATGCCTGTATGTTTCCCTTTATAAAGCATTTATTTTAAACTCAGCCTATTAGCTAAGCACCTGAGTTCTCTTGTCTGCTTTTGGGATCCTCTCTTTTGAACAGATAGGAAAAATAATTTTGTTGAGTTTTTGGTGGTGAAGCATCAAGTTTTGATGATAGGATAATTCTGATAAGGTAAGCCATGATAAAGTGCTGCCATCAAACCAAACAGTGATGTACTTTGTTAAAATGCTCTCAATTGTACCTCTGTAAAAAGTGGCCTGGACAGAAGGAGAAAGATGTACTCTCCTCATCTGACACAGGAAATGCAGATGTTGGTTTGCACTCTTCACTAAGGATGACAGGTGGAGAGACCAATGGTTAGTTATCTGCACTCCCAGATACTTAATACTGTTGGCCACCTCTACAGATGCATCCTTCATACTGAGTGGGGGATAACTATTTCTAAAATCCACAAAGATCTCCTTTGTTTTATTAAGATTTAAAACCAGTTTACTTTTATTGCACTAGTCCCTATAAGCATCTTCATTGTCATCCCACATAACACCAACTATTGCTGTGTCATATGCATACCAGTACGCTGATGATACACAGCTGTATATCCCCACCCCAAACCAAATCAGTGATGCCCTCTCCGTGATGACCCGGTGTCTGGATGCGGTACGGATCTGGATGGGCAGGAACGGACTACAGCTCAATCCGGCCAAGACTGAGTGGTTGTGCATACAGGCATCTCAGCCCAGTCAATCAATTCCATCTTTGGTCATAGGGGGAGAGGTGTTGCCCCCTGTGGACAGGGCTTGGAACCTGGGGGTCCTCCTGGATTCACGGCTCAGTTTGGAGGAGCAGGTGAGGGCTGTGACCAGGCGGGCTTTTGCCCAGGTCCTACTGGTTCACCAGTTGCGCCCATATCTGGACCAAGATGTCCTTCGCACGATCACTCATGCACTTGTGGCATCCCGACTTGACTACTGCAATGCTCTCTATCTAGGAATGCCCTTGCATACCACCTGGAGGTTTCAGCTGGTGCAGAATGCAGCTGCGCGGGTTACACCCCTCCTGCGTGAGCTGCATTGGTTGCCGGTTGCCCTCCGGGTGAGATTCAAGGTGTTGGTTTTAACATTCAAAGTCCTTTACGATTTGGGTCCGGGGTACTTGCGGGAGCGTCTCCTGCCAACATCAAATACCAATCGCCCTGTGCGTGCGCACAGATGGGGACTCCTCGGGGTACCATTGGCTAGACAATATTGGCTGGCGGTGCCTCGGGGGAGGGCCTACTCTGTTGCGGCCCCCACCTTGTGGAATCAACTTCCTTTGGAGCTCTGTATGGCCCCTGATCTTTGCTCCTTCTGCCACGGTCTGAAGACTTGTCTGTTTGAACAGGCTGGGCTGGACTGACCTCCTGGGGTGGGGGTGTTAACATATTTTAAAACTATTTTATCGATTGGCCTTCTCAAATTTAATTGTTTTTTATATATTTATTGTCGTGGTGTTTTTATTGTGAGCCATCCCGAGTCCTCGTGGAGAGGGGGGCAGTCCAATAAATAAATAAATAAATAATAAATACTTCACAATATGATTCATAGCAGATTTGGCAGAGCAGTCATGGGTCATCAAGGTGTGGACTCAAACACAGCCCTCTGGGGAACCCATACTCAAGAAGATAGAATTGGAAACTTTCCCTCCAACTTGCACAAACTGGAGCCTATCAATAAGGAAATCCAGTATCCAATTACACAAAGGATAGATTAAAATCTAATAAGCTCAGTTTGTTCACCAAATGTTGAGGCATGATTGTGTTGAACACCAAACTAAAATCAACAAACAACATTCACACATGAGTATTCTTCTCCTGCAGGTACACCAAGCTAAGTTGAAGCACACCGGAAAATGCATCATCTATAGAGCAGTTCTGATAGGCAAACTTTAATGAGACAAATGTAGGGGGAAGGCATGAAACCATATAGTCCTTTACCAATCTCACAAAATACTTCATCATAAAGGAAGTGAGTGCAACTGGATGGTAATCATTAAGGCATGTGATTATAGGGTTTTATTTTTTGGCACTATTACCATGATTGCAGTCTTAAACATGATGGAACCATGGCCTGATGCAATGAGAGATTGAAGATGTCTGTGAGAACAGTAGCCAGCTGTTCAGCACGCTACTTATTTACTTGCCCAGGGCCTGCAGCTTTCTGAGTATTGACTTTTCACAGGACTTTCCAAGCAGCAGTTGTATCAGACCTGAGCACCTGCTCATCAGGAAGGGGAACAGCCTTCCTTACTGGAATTTTTTTGGCCTCAAATCATTTAAAAAACATCTTTAGCTTGTTTAGAGAATCTGTGTCACCCTTACATGTCAGGGAAGCTGCCTTATATCAGTAATAACCTGAATACCTTGTCACATATGTCTTGGATCAATAGGACCTTGAAATAAATTCTGTACTTTAGGACTATAGACTTACTTTGCTGTTTTTATACACATCTCAAATCAGCTCTTGCTATTCAAAGTTCTGCCACACCACCCGATTTGAAAGCAGGGGAAGGCACCTAGCAGTTTTAAATAAGGTAAAATGTGAGTAGATAAATACTCAGTGGGAAGATAACAGTATTCTGTGTTTCTCCATACACTCTGTGTGGCAGTGTGATGTCATGATCGCCACATGATTACAGAAGTGTCTTCAGACAATATCTTCCTTGGTTAAGAAATGGAAATTAACCCTATCCCCTAATGTCAGATAATATTGGATAGGAGAAACCTTTAACTTACTGAATTGAGTGATCTTTGCACAATTCTATTATTTAATAAGAAATATTTTACATAAACTAAAAAATTGATCCATTTATATAATCACTCCAACCAATTATATGCATTCAACATAGCTGGGAATTTACAGTTTTATAATCCAATACAAGTGGAAAATGTATTGTTTGAGGAGAGGGTACTAATTAATTAATCCTTTTCTAATTTGGCTTGATTCCATTGTGAGTCCATGCTTCCTACTAAAAGCTTTCTTTAATGCATCTTTGACTTCTTTGTTTCTTAGGCAGTAAATGATAGGATTCAGCATGGGAGTAACCACTGTGTAAAACAAGGATACTATCTTGTTGAAGATCACCGAATTGTTTGAAGTTTTTGAGGTTGGACGGACATACATGAACATCAGTGTGCCATAGAAAATAGTGACTACAACCAGATGGGAACCACAAGTAGAAAAAGCCTTTTGCCGGCCTGTAGTGGAGGGAATTTTCAGAACACTGACAATTATAAGGATGTAAGAGACTAAAATTAGAGAAAATGAACTAACAATGACACTAGTAGCCACAATAAAGTTGCACAATTCAGCTTCATGAGGATTTTCACAAGATAGTTTCAGTAAAGGTGACGCATCACAAAAGAAATGGTTGATCTCATTTGGTCCACAAAATGGCAGCCTATAGAGAGCAGCCAATGGAGGAATATTAATTAAGAAGGCACTGATCCAAGAACATGCAGCCATTTGATGGCAAATTTTGTTATTCATTAGGTTTTGATAACGTAGAGGATTACATATGGCTAAATAGCGATCAAATGCCATGATTGCCAAAATAAAACATTCAGCTGTACCAAATGAAATTAAAAAGTAGAGTTGGGCAATACAACCAGTATATGTGATATATTTGTTTTTTGTTATGAATACTTCTAGCATTTGAGGGATAATATTGGATGTATACCATATCTCTAAGAAGGAGAAGTTGCTGAGGAAAAAATACATGGGGGTATGGAGACGTCGGTCAATGTATACTATGCTGATAATGATGAGGTGTCCACTCAAAGTCAATACATAAATGAACAAGCCAACAAAGAAGAGGAGAAACTGAAACTTCTTCAGACTAGGGAAGCCCAAAATGATGAAATGGGTTACCACTGTTTTATTGCCAATGATCATATTTTCAACCTATGAAATAAAAAAGAAAGAAAACAAAACCAGAAATATAAGGTAGGACAATATAACAACAGATCAAAATGGAACTATCCAAACATTTCTTTGCCATCAAATTGTGGTCACTGTGCGAAATGAAGTAAATTTATACTTTAAATACAATCATTTAAACTGATTGCTGTAATACTAGAGAAGAAAATGAGTCCAGAACAGAAATGAGGAATAAAGTATAAAACAGCTTAGTGAGAGAAAATGTTATTATTGTTACTATTATTAGTGAATAGATGCCCATTTATTCAGTAAGACTACTGCTAGTTTTTTCCTGTTATCTTTTTCAATTCCAATGCATTTTATATTTGAAGAGTCTTCTAATCTTGCAGAACAAATTTTTAAATATCATAAGATGCTACAGATGAGGACAAAATTGTTTTCTTATTTGTATAACCGACTGGCAGAATTTTTGAAATTTGAACATTGGATTTTGCCATCTATTCTGCTGTCATTTTGACAAGTGATCAAACAGACAATTCCACAATCTATGTGACTTTTCTCTAGAATTCAGGTATAATTATGGAGCTAGATGAAATTATCTTCTGTGTCAGAAATCCTGGATGAATCTTTGTTTTCCCAAAGTGCTCTGAAGGAATGGTAGAGAAAAAAATAATGAATGTGATTGTTTTGTATCTACATTTGACTGTATCATGAGTGCCTAGGTTTCTGGTGTAAAGTCTAGACATTAAATAATTAACACAATTAATTAAAATTTTCATTTTTCACATGTTTTACAATTTACATATGAATTAAAATATAACATTATCAGAAACTTTGCCACCCTATGTTAATCCAGTTTGATCAGACATTTAACAGTGACAAGAATAAGATGTCATTTGTCGATTGCAACAGAAAATTCTATTTAAAGTAAATGCTATAATTGAAGGGCATATTCCAGCTTGGAAAATACTATAATGATTGAAAATAAAATATAAAACTTAGAAGATCTTTGGGAAACCTACCAGGATTAGGATCCATCACTTTATCAGTTTAATTGTTGTTTGAAAAGGAAGTAAAATAAAACTATGATACTCTCCTATTCTCATATTCTGAAGGATATTTTGAAAGATTAGAGCTATAATTACTGCATATGTCTCTTTCTGTATGTGTCTATTTATTAATGTATTTATATTAAACATGTTTCTCATTTATACCTCAAAAAGAAGATTTAGTGAAATATGATATAATCTAAACTTATAAATGTTGCTTTAAACTTCATATATCATATATATGGGATGGTTTTTATGGGATAGTTTTTATATGATAATTTTTATGGGTCGAATTTGTAGTTGTAATGGGGCTTATTTAGTTTAATCTGCTTTTAAATTATTTATTATTGTTGTTGTTTTATTTGTAAGCCGCCCCGAGTCTTCGGAGATGGGGCGGCATATAAGTCCCATTAATAAATAAATAAATAAATAAATATATCAGAGCATGAAATATATGGAAACAGACTAATTTAAAATTTAAATTAAAAAAACTGTTATTATGAAAATAGGTTTGTGTTTGGAAGGATTTATAGACCATCTGCTAGGTAAATACGAGCTGTGTAAAGATTGTATATCTATGCATGTATACATGTCTCTGTGTGTAATGGTGCTTAATATTATGAATCTAATATAATAATTATGGAAAACAGAAATATTGCCATTTATATAAGAGTGAGGATTTTGATTCATATCTCCTCCAACAATTACATGATATTATGATTAAGGTTTAAATCAATAATTTATTTTACACAGTTAACCTTGGAGTATAAAAATCATTCTGCTTTTAAGCAGAGATAATTTTATAGCCTCATAAAGATCTGAGGATGCTTCTGAACTGCTGCCAAGATTCAGTAGAGTAGTGTTCTATTTTATGTTGGGAGCTGAGAGATAATTATAGATTATACATGAAGCTAGATGACTAACAATTGAAAATGCATCCAATGAATTCAACACCTAAAGATTTTATTTTATCATAGTAAGATATTATAGTAACAGTTCTGAATGTTTCTCATTTGTTTTATTACCACAGTTGTTCTGTGGGTTTTTAATCTAAGCAACTTCAGATGATTTTACTGAGAGTGCTAAGGAATGACAATTCTTGTTAGAACATCCCTGATAGGATCTTAACAATAGTCCAGTGCTCAGATTCCAGTATGATATTTGATCAATTTAAAAATCTCATTCATTTTTTAGAAGAAAAGATATAGTGAATAGGATCCCTTGACTGAATAATTGATCTGTAAGACTTAAACAAGTTGCCATTCATTTACCTCATCAATTTCAATCATATAATTTAATTTATGAAAGATTAAGCATGGCCTTTGGCAATACAATTTTATTGGCACCATTTTCAGAAGAAATTTAGTATCTTCTTCTGATGTCTTTGTGCCTAAGGCAAGTATAAAATTCATGTATTCTTGTTTCTATTCCAGAGCCTTTAATCATTACACAAACTGGATTTCAAACATAGTTTACTATAAATAAAAATGTTCTTCTTGGATATTATTGTTTTGTAGTTCAACCTTCATAGAAAGATGTTTTTAATGTAAGATTTACCTGTCTTGAATTCTAAAAGGATTGAAATTCCACTTGAAAATTTTCTTTATTCCAAAGTTATTTCTACAAAAAAATTGCAAAGAAGTAAAACCATGCTGAATATTGATGGAAAGTAGCTGAAGAACTCAATATACCAAGAGCTCCTAAATTAATATTTTTTCTTCATAAGTAGTGATAATTAAAAATGTTGCTTCAGAGAATAGTATGTAATAGACCTCTTCTCTCTTCCATTACAATTAAAATAATGTGGTAAATATCTCAAATATCTCAATCTCCCAGATATCTCAAATTTGAAAATCAATCTCTTGTTATCACAAACTGAACAGGGCAAAAGTTCTCTTTACCACTCTGATTTGCACAAATGTCTATATAAATATGGATAGTTTGATTTTTATTTTAAAGTTATTAAATAATACGCTATGAATCAAGTAGAACAATATTCTGGTTCATATACTATAACATCATTTGAAATCTCTCCAGAAAGCTACATTATTACAATTAAACATATTGGTACCACTGCTTTAACTTTGTCCATTTTTGTAATGACATCAGCTACCCATAATTAGTGTTGGAAGTATCTCTCACCATTAGCTGCTTTACATAATAGTATGCTGATTTCCCCCCCTCTCTTAAAACTCTTTTGTTTATGGATAATAGCTTTTTTGAGTGTCATGTAACAGCTTCCACATACCTGGCAAAATAATTATTAATCAAGGAAATTATTAATAAGAAAGTGATTACACATCTTTACTATTCGCCCAAATTTGGAAAACAAAAGAAATTCCAAGTGTCGATGCTATGATAGAGAAGATTTTTCAATGCGCTGAATTAGATAGTTTGACATTAGAATTGAAAGAACAAGATAAATCAGAATATTATAAAGTATGGAACCAATTTTACATATGAAGGGGCATGAAAGGGAGCTCATAAAATTGAAATTAGAATTAAAGATGAAATAGAAATGAGGTATAAGAATAAGAATTAAAATAATACAAAGCCTAAATGTGTGTGTGTGTATGTATGTATATAAATGTTTATAACTTTTGATCTTTTCTAGTGTAAAATGTTAAGACTGAAATGTATGTCAAGGAAGACCACCATGTTCAATATTTTTAATGTTTATTTTCAATAAAAAATTAAAAAAACAAATCTTTCTAGTGGTTAACTCAAAATTCCCCCTTGGTCCATTAAATATTACAGGGATTAATAGATTTCTTGACTTGTGGTTATTCCTTTGTTGCCATAAATTTGTTGAAAGAAACAATATTTTTAATGAAACTATCCTGAATAATAATAAGCTTCAATGAGCAATCACAAGTGTATGATTATCTCATTGACATTAAAGATTCTAATGAATACAAGAAAAATTAACCCTGAAAAGTTATGTTTCCTAAGAAAACAATAGATTTACTTAATTTTACAAAAGCTTTACTTAATTTTACAAAAGAAGCAATTAGCTACTTCAAAATCACACTAAGCTTTAAGTAAGCATTTAAAGCAGTGGTTCCCAAACTTTTTCAGTCCACCGCCCCCTTGGTGCTACAAACTCATCCTCAGTGCCCCGAACCCAGGGGTGGGATTAAAATTTCTTAACAACTGGTTCTGTGGGCGTGGCCTAATTTGTGGGCATGGCTTGGAGGTCATGTGACTGGCTGGGCTTGGTTTGCTGGTCATGTGCCTGGGTAGGTGTGGCTAGGTGGCCATGTGACTGGCAAACCAAATATAAGTGGTCCTCGCTTAATGTTCTAATTTATTACTGCCCTCCCCAGAGCTAGTTAACCTGTTTTTGGAGCTTTGACAGCCATGCTCTCTCTCTCTCTCTCTCTCTCTCTCCCTTCTAACCCTGCTGGAGCAGGTGGTTGGACTAGATATCTCATTCACTTTCTCCTCCCTCCATTTCTTTTTTCTTTCTTTGTCTTTCTTTCTTTTTCTTTCTGTTCCTTCCTTCCACCCTCTCTCTTTCTTTGTCTATCCTTTTTCTTCCTTTCTCTCTCCTTTTCTTTCCCTTTTCTCTTTCTTTTCTTTCTTGTCTCTTCCTTCTCTCTCTCTTTCCCTGTCTCTTTCTCTCCCTCCCTCCCATATCCCATCACTTTCTCCTCCCTCCCTCCCTCTTTCTTTCTCTCATTCCCTCTCTTTCTCTCTTTCTCTCTCTCTTTCTTCAATCCTCTTCCATCCCCTCTCTTTCTTTGTCTATCCTTTATTCCTTTCTCTCTCCCTTTTTCTTTCTTTACTTTCTTGTCTGTTCCTTCTCTTTTTCCCCCCTCTCTCTCTTTCCCTCTTTCTCTCTTTTTTCTCTCTTTCTCTTTCTCTCTTTTTCTTTCCCTCTCTCTCTTTCCCTCTCTTTCTTTTGTCTCTCCCTCTTTCTCTCTATCTTTCTCTTGTTCCCTCTCTCTCTTTCCCTCTCTCTCTATCCCTTCCTTAACCTATCTACCTATTTTTTGCTCAGGCAGGTATGGCCTAATCTATCAAAGGCCTGGGCTAATCCTGCATCACCCTGTTTCCCCTTTCAGAGGCCCCAGCCCTTAATCTCCCCATTTCCTCCCCCATGACTGCCTCTTTCGTCATCCAACAGCCATGACTTTACCTTTCTCCCATGGCTGGCTGCCAGGGAAGGCAAGCCAGGGCTCAGCCATTGTTGTCATTGGGCTCCCCGCCAGCCCATGTCATCCTTGTCATGAATGCCTGCAGCCACCACATGCTTTTTTCGGTGCGGCTGGACTGCAGCCACACCAAAAAAACACATGGCAGCTGGAGGTTTTTTGTAGTGAAAATTATTGACCTCTGGCTTTGCTCGGCTTCTCCAGTGTGCTGCTGCGGCTGCATTCTAGGCGCCAGCCCCACATGTCCACCCCATTGAGCCCACTGCACTGGAAGTACTTGCCCAAGCAAGTCCAAGCAGAGTGGTGCAGCAGTCAATGGGGTGAGCCTGCATGGCCAGTGCCTAGAATGCAGTGGCGGTGGTGCATTGGAGAAGCAGAGCAAAGCCGGAGGTCAGTAATTAAAAAGCACACAGCATCTGGATGCTTTTTGCAGTGAAAATTACTGACCTTTGGCTTTGCTTGCTCCATTCTCCAATGCGCTGCTGTGGCCATCAGCGATTGTTGTGCATGCTCACGATGTCATACATGTGCAATAAGGACTGACTGGGCAGGGAACGGAGGAGTGGGCAGAGAGAAGCAGGGCCAGCTAAGGGCTCATTTTACCGGTTCTCCAAACTACAGGGAATGGTAATGAACCAGTAGAATCCCAGCCCTGAATTGCACCCTGTGAGGGATCCACCTCCAGAGCCCCCCTGCTGCCTCTTAGCACCCCCTGCTGGCCCCTTGCCTCTTAGCGCCCTCCTAAGACATCCCACCACCACCCAGGGGGCAGTACCACCCACTTTGGGAACCACTGATTTAGAGAAAGATTAGTTTAATTTACTTTATTGTCATTGCACCTCATACAACAAAATTAAATGCTATCTTCAGTGTACATTATAACTATAAAAATAAAACACAAAAAAACATCAATTACATTCTACACAATTGAATTGAAAACCCATGATATGGCTGATAATGATGAGGTGCCCACTCAGAGTCAAGATATAAATAAACAAGCAACAAAGAAGAGGAGAAATTGAAGGTTCTTCAGACTAAGGAAGCCCAAAATGATGAAATTGGTTACTACAGTTTTATTGGAAATGATCATATTTTTGACCTATGGAAGCAAAAGCAGTAGAAAAAAAATCTATAAAAACAAGATAAGACATAATAGCAAATTAAAATGTAAAACTGTTGCTCCTAGATACTATTATATTGTATTTCAATCTGAACTGAAAGATAACTTTGATATAAGACTTACCTGTCTTGAGTTCTAAACGAACTGAAATTTCAGCTGAAATTTTATTTCCAAGTTATTTCTATATTAAAAAAAGTTGTTAAAGACATAAAACCATGCTGAATATTGATGGAAGACAGCTGGAGAACTCAAGATATCAAGAGCTCCTAAATAAATATTCTTTCTTCATAAGTAGTGATAATTAAAAATGATGCTCCAGAGAATAGTTTGCAATAGACCTCTTCTTCATTCCGTTAAAATGAAAATAATGTGGTAAATATTGCAAGTTCCACTAAAATCTCTGTGGGAGTTAAACATTTTCTATAGCTCTAGAGAACTAATTTATGAAAATAGAGTTTTGTACAATTTAGGAAATTATTTTCCTTATATTAAATGCAGCAAGCAAGAACCCAATTCAAATAGGATTTTCAGTTATATATAGTTATAGTTATATATAGTTAAAGGCAGGGGTGGGATTCAAATTTCTTAACAACTAGTTCTGTGGGCATGGCCTAATTTGTGGGTGTGACTTGGTGGTCATGTGACTGGGTGGTCATGGCTTGCTGACTGAGCGTGACTATGTGGTCATATGACTGGAGGGGTGTAGCTAGGTGGCCATGTGACTGGCAAACCAAATATAAGTGGTCCTCACTTAATGGCCAGTTGCTTAGCAAGTGTTCTAATTTATGACTGACCTCCCCAGAGCTACTTGACCGTTTTTGGTGTGTTTTGACAGCTATACATACACACTCACACTTATGACCAGTTACAACATCTCACACAGTCTTGTGACTCAGGTTTTCTATGTTTTTTGCCAGTTTCAACAATTCCTTCTGGTTTCCGGTTAAAAATACCCATTGGGGAAAATGGACTTGTTTAACAACCAGTGTTTGCTTAATGACCACGGTTCACTTAATGACCATGGTGTTTGTCTAACTCAGCGGTCTGCAACTTTAAACACTCAAAGAGCCATTTTTCTATTTTCTTTTAAACAGGTATCTCTGTCTCTTTTTCTTTCTTTCTTTCTTTCTTTCTTTCTTTCTTTCTTTCTTTCTTTCTTCTCCCACTTTCTCATCTCTCTCTCTCTCATCTCTTTCTTCCTCATCTCTCTTTCTCCCTCTCTCTGTTTCTCATTTCTCTTTCTCTCTCTCATCTACAATTGCTAAGATTGGAAGCTGTTTTTTTATAATCCTATTTCTTTGCAGTTTTTTTCACACACATTTGTGTATATGTATCCAATATTCTTTTTCTTTCCGCTATGTATTCAAAATGGGCAATGATTTTATGTGTGTGTGTGTAGCATGTGTATATGTATGATATGTATACAGATATGTATATATATTTCACTTTTAATGTGTGCCAGTGTACTTACAGTAAAAAAGATGACAATAAAAATTATTTTATCCTATCTTCCTTCCTTCTTTCCTTCCCAACCCCATTCCTCCCCCTACCCTATTTTGTGTTGGCTTCCCAGCCAAGTACTTACCAGGTCTGATCCTGTTTAGCTTTCTAAAATCAGCCTACTGAAATAAATACCAAACTAAATTGCCCAATAATTTACCTACCATCACTATCTTGCACCTGATTTCAATGTAAACAGCCAATCTGCAGTATTACTAAATTTTGCTAGGCATCTGCTGCATGTTACTCTCTTCCTTGATAATCTAGTCCAGAAGTCCCCAAACTTGGCAACTTTAAGACTTGTGGACTTCAACTCCCAGAATTCTCCAGCCAGCAAGTTTGGGGACCCCTGATCTAGTCTTAGCTGGGCAAAACAATCTGGAGTCACTGGCAAGAGCAGCTCAGCATGGAGAAAAGCTTTCTCCTCAAGCAGCCTCATCCCCTCCTCCTCATTTGTGAAGTGAACTAAGTTTAAAGTTGTCACTCGCAGCAAGAGGAATATGGGGAGATGCGTAACTTTTCTCCATACCAAGAGGGCTGTTCTCTCTCTCTCCTCCACTCTTAGCATGGAAAAAAGTCAGTTGAAGCAGTCGGTCACCTGTCCTGGGGCTCATGCTCACCATACCTGCAGGGGGTAGAAAATGCAGCAGCAGCGAGGCTGCAATGGTGATTCCAGCAGCATCGGGGCTTCTGGGACCAGTCTGTGTGTGTCCCTCCGCCAACCATGCGGCCACGCATCTGGTCCATTGGGGCTTCCAGGGTCTGCTCTCTGCAGCCGCCATCAGCTGTCCCAGACTCAATCAAGGGGTACCTTGCTGACACAAGCCTCTCCACGTGTTCTTTCCTCTTGCTGTTTTTGAGAGAGCAAGAGTTTCCCAAAACAGCGGAAAGCTTCTGAATCCACCCCCCATAAGAAACAGCTCCCGGGCAAGCAGAGAGAAGCAGGATTCAACCTAGCTTGCTTCTCTGCTTGCCAGGGAGCCATTTCTAATGGGATGAAGGGACTTGGAAGCTTTCTGCTGTGCTGTGAAAATCTTGTCTCTCATCAATAGCAGCAGGAAGGAACATGTGGAGGCTTGTGGACGCTCAAGCCAGGTTAGCAGCTGTTTCTATTCTATCACCTGCTCCTGTTTCTGGGAGAGCAAGAGTTTCCTAAAACAGTGGAAAGCTTCCAACCCCCCTCCAAATGGCTCCCAGGCAAGCAGAGAGAAGCAAGATTCAACCTGGCTTGCTTCTCTGCTTGCCCTGGAGCCATTTCTAATGGGAGGGAGGGACTGGGAAGCTTTCCGCTGTGCAGCAGCAGGTGAGAGAAGCAGCTGCTGACCTGGCCAGATCCTATACAAGCCTCTCCACGTGTTCCTCAGTGGAAGGCAAGTGGTGGGGGAAAGGTGACTGGCGGCAGCAGCAAAAGGCAAGTGGGGGGCAAGGCAACCAGTGGTGGCAGCAAAAGGCAAGTGAAGGGAAAGGCAAGCAGCAGCGGCAGCAAAAAGTAAGTGGGGGGAAACGTGACCGGTGGCAGCAGCAAAAGGCAAGCAAGGAGGGAAGGCAACTGGGGCTTGCAGAGCCTCACTCACCCAGGGAGATCAGTAAAGGCAGGGCCATACGGAAGGCAGTCAGCAATGGCTGGCCTGGTGGGCGCGCAAGAGCAGGCTGCAAGCAGCAGTATTGTGCATGCATGCTACATTGCACATGCATGAAAAGGACTGAAGGGCAGGCAGTGGAGAAGAAGGCAGAGAGGGGCGGGCCCAGCAGAGGTCCAATTTACTGGTTCTCTGAACTACTGGGAATGGTTCTATAGAACTGGACCAAACCGGTAGAATCCCACCCCTGTTTAAAAGTGGTGCTCCATAATTAATTAAAGGTGATGCTCCAGAGAACATGTAGAACTAATGGAAGTCATGTTCATTCCCTTAAAATGAAAGCAATGCTATAAATATTGCAAGTTCCTCTTAAATCTCTTTGGGAGTCTGAGTGTCTACCAAGAGTTATGCAGCTCTAAAAACTAATTTATGAAAACTTAGGAGTTTTGTATACAATTAGGAAATTATTTGCCCCTATATCTTTTAGTAGATTAAATGCAGTAAGTGAATAAACTAGAACAGGAAGCCCATGCAAATGGGATTTTCTTTCCAATTGGAGGAAGTCCAGTAGACTCAGAATTACTGTACAAATGCATACAGTATATTGTATACAGGATATTTAGAGTTATGAAAGTCTCTATTTGTCATAAACTGGGTAAATATTCTCTTCAGCAGCACAATTTATATAAGTCAGTCCAGGGGTGAAATTCAATTTTTTTAACAACTGGTTCTGTGTGCGTGGCTTAATTTGTAGGTGTGTCTTGGTGGTCATGGGACTGGGTGGGTGTGGCTTGCTGACTGGGTGTAGTTTGGTGGTCACATGACCAGGTGGTCATGGTTTGGTGGTCATGTGTGTGGCATGACTGTGTGGCATGGCCAGGTGGCCATGTAACTGGCAAACTAAATACAAGTGGTCCTCACTTAATGGTCGGTTGCTTAGCAAGTGTTCTAATTTATGACTGATCTCCCCAGAGCTACTTGACCTGTTTTTGGAGTTTTGACAGCCATGCATATGCACGTATACACACACGCACACACACTCCCTTCTAACCCTGCTCTTCTATGATTCTGTAAGGATCTCCTGTTGGTGCAGGGGTTGGACTAGATGACCTCCAAGATCCCTTCCAGACCAGCCCTAGATTGCTGTGCTGTTTCAAAGAAACTTCTGAAGCCAGGGTTTGTGTCCTTCCTTCCTCTATTTTTTTCTCCCTCCCTCCCTCCTTCTATCTATCCATTCATATATTGCATTCACTTTCTTCTCCCTTCCTCCCTCTCTCCCTCCCCCTCTCTCTTTCTTTCTCTTTCTTTCTGTCCCATTCTTACATCCCCCTTTGTCTATCCTTTTTTCATTTTCTTTTCTCCTTTCTTTTCTTTCCTTTTCTCTTTCTTTCTTTTTTTTCTCTTCTTCTCTTTCCCTCTCTCTTTCCCTCTCTTTCCCTCTCTTTCTCTCTCTCTTCCCCCTCTCTCTTCCCCCTCTCTTCCCCCCCTCTCTCTCTATCTCTTCCCTTCCTCCTTCCCTCTCTCTCCTCCTAAAGTTAGAAGACCCACCTGAAACAAACACACACACACACACACTTCCAACAAAGTACTCCTCTGGCAGCATCACTTGTGATGAGTCTCCTAGAGTCCCAGGGACTTGGCATGATTGTCCATTCATGCTTGGTCCTGTGTTGCCCAGAACAGCTGGCAGACAAGGCTTCTGGGTTCAACAAAGGGGCCGCTGGCGAGACTTCCTCACCTCCTTCTTTTGGGGAAAGGAAAGGGCCCAGCTGGGAACTTCAAGTGAGACATGTGCTGCAGCCTCTCCTACCCCAGAAGCTGAAGGGGAGATGAGCTGCAATCATCTATCCCTTTGCCATCAGCCACGGGAGGAAGGTAAGTTTGCAGGCAGTCAGAAAAGCCCAAACTGCTGCCTAGCCCAGAGCTGCTGGCAGGGTAGGCAAGGCAGCTCCCTGACTGACTGAAAACTTAACTTCCTCCCATGGCTGATAGCAAAGGGACAGGTGAGCCAGCTAGGGCATCTCATCCCCTGCTTGGATTCTCCACAGCTGCTGAGGCTAGCGCCTGCTGGAGGGGTGCGGGAGGAAACCAGGAAGCATGATGCTTACGCCACCTGCATCGCCCCTCTACCAGCCACCCCTCCCTATGGCCAAGTGTTTTAGCCAAGTGCGGGCCACCACTGTGCAAGCTCCATGGGTAGAAGATATGCTCTCATGAGTCTTGACTTGCATCATTCTCACAGCAGTGGCCCACATTCAGCCAAAGTGCATAGGCTGGTGGGCAGCAGAGGGAGGGAGTGGCAGGCAAGGGGCAATGCGGGGGTATTGTACCATGCTCCCTGGTCACCCACCCTTGCCCCTAGCAGGCAAGGCCCAGAAGCTGTGGAGAATCCAGACAGGACCCAAGCAGCAATGGGTTAGCCCTGGCTTGCCTTCCTCTTGGCCACCAGCAAGCCAGGCAAGTGGGGTATGGGGGGAAGCTTGCTGGGCCATGAGTGCTGCATGGAGCTGTGGCACTGGTGGCTAAGCAAGCTAGGCAAGTGGGGGAGAAGCTTGCTAGGATGCGAGTATTGAGGGCAGCAGAGGCATGGAGGTGGTGGCCTAGGCCAGCCTGGGAGCCAGAACTCAACTGGGACTTGTGATGGCAAGAGCAAAGGCAGCAGTGGTGGCGGCCTAGGCCGTCCCAGGAGTTGGGACTCAACTGGGGCTGGTGGCAGCAACAGCATGTAGGCAACCGGGCCTTGCAGAGCCTCACTCACCTAAAGAGATTAGATTGTGGAAGGCAGGCAGTGATCGCTGGCTGGCTGGCTGGCTGGCTGGCTGGCTGGCTGCTAGTGCTGCTGCTGCTGGAAATGATGGCAGTGGGCAGGAAAATGTGGGAAGTGATGTAGTGCACATGCACTATAAGAAGTGACTGGGCAGGATGGGCAGGGGGAGAATGCCATCAGCGATTGTCACACATGCTTGCGATGTCATGCATGTGCAATAAAGACTGACTGGGCAGGAATGGAGGAGTGAGTGGAGAGGGGCAAAGCCAGCTAGGGACCCATTTTACTGGTTCTCTGAACTACCAGGAATCATAACAACCAGTGAAAACCTGTAGAATCCCACCCCTGAGTCAGTCAGTCAGTCAGTCAGTCAGTCAGTCAGTCAGTCTCTCTCTCTCTCTCTCCCCCCCTCCCTCCCTCCCTCTCTCTCTCTCTCTCCACGCACACACACACACTGATTTTTGTTTTAAATTTATTAGGTTACATGCTATGAACCAAATAGAGAAATAATGGTTCATATTTTGATAACATTAGTTGAAATCTCTCCAGAAATTACAAGGAAAAATATTAATGCCACCAATCTATTTGCATTCAAAACCACTTGCTTATGGATAACTTTTTTTTAAGAGATGTAGCAGCTTTCACATATCTAGAAAAATAGTTAACTGTCAAGGAGATTATTAATAAGAAACTGATTACAGGTCTTTATATTAGTTAGCTCAAAATTTCCCCTTCATCCATTATCTCTTTCTGGGAACAATGGATAATGGATTCTGAAATTTGGTTATTCTTTTGTCACATAAAGGTTGTTGAAGGAAACAATATTTTAATGAACCTATACTTAATAATAATAAGCTTCAATAAGGGATTACATGTCTAATTATTTCTTTGACAATACAGATTTTAATGAGTACAAGAAAAATTAAACTTGAAAAAATAAGCTTCATAAGACAACATCAGATCACTAGGCTTTACATTATTTTCCAAAGAAAGCAATGTTATTTGAAATGCAAAAAACCACCCTATAGTTTAAATGAGTATTGAGTCTTTCCAAGAAACGAAACATTGCACTAAAAATTAATCTACAGAGATTTCCTGTAACATCTTTAACTAAAATGTTGACTATTAGTAAAGTGAAATAAGAGAAATATGCTGCATAGATTTACTAAGAAAATGAGTTGGTTTTACTCGTTCTCTCCCCTATATTAAAAAAATAAATATTTTTAAAGATTTCTGACTAATCAATATTATAACCACATTGGAAAATATGACAATTATTTTGATCTCATGGAAGATCATTACTACAATAGTCCTATGCATGTTTCATATAGTTTTTCTTGCCATTTATTACTTCTATAACTAAACCTCTGGGGATAAGCATAGATTATCTGTTTTGCCCAGTTATTTTTAATGCTTTTATAAATTAAGACAACATTGTTGCAGTATTGACTTATAAATGATTATGTGCCATATACAGTTCCCTATATACTGTAAATTTTGCATTATCTTGGTCAACCCATTATAAATCTAATATTCTGTGGATTAAATATAAAATATTTTGAGAGCATTTGCATCAAGACAAATTCCTTTATGTCCAATCACATTTGGCCAATAAAGTATTCTATTCTATTCTATTCTATTTCTGAATTTTCATTTATTCTTGCCTTATCATGCATAAAAATTATCCTGAACAGATTACCCATTTCCATTAATGCTTAACAGTTCTATGGTCTTTTTATATTATTTGTCAGCTCTTTGTCCAAAGACTCATAATATATAGTATCTCAAAATAACCTCAAAGGAAAACAAGGAAAGAGGAAAGTTCTCTTATTTTTCCACCATATATTGTTTTTCTTATGCAACACTGCCTGCTTTACATGTCTAGGTCCACTTCACTTTCTTTAGTCACTGTGGATGAATATTATCTATGCAATATAGTATTTGAACTTGCTGAATCCATTGTTTTAAAATTTGAAGTAGTATATCTGCCAAAAAACTAATAGAATACAAAATGTTGATTTCCCATGTAAATAAAAATAAAATATTTTCAGAATAAAATGGTTATTCATTTTGTTGGTCCTTGTATGGTGATGGTGATAATGGTGACTATATTGATAACTATGATGGTGATTTTAGTATATTTTATCATTAAAACATGAAATTTTCCTTCTAACATGGAAGATGGCAAGACCATATGTTTATTGAAGGTTGAAAATAAATCTTCTCTGTATTGGGCAAAAGATCTTTGCTAAAATATTATCATTAGATAATGGTATTCTTTTCAGATACATTGCATGCCCAAAAAGTATCACTGAAATCACTATAAAAACCATTATTTACTTTCTGCCTACCTTTCTCTAACCCAGGGGTGTCAAAGTCAATTTCATTGAGGCCGAATCAGGGTTGGAGGGTCAGGGTGGGCAGGCGTGGCATGTGGGCATGACACAGGACTCATGTCTGGGGCACCTGTGGTGGCCAAGTGCTAAGGAAGGATTTCCCTGAGACCCCTCCTCCTTCTCTTTGTAATCTCCTTCCTTCCTTCCTTCCTTCCTTCCTTCCTTCCTTCCTTCCTTCCTTCCTTCCTTCCTTTTCTCTTTTTTCCTTTCCTCTTCATTCTCCTTTCTTCCCTTTTTCTATATTTTTCCTTCCTTACTCTTTTCCCATCTTTCTTTCTTTTTGCCTTTTTCCCTTTCTCCTTTCCTGTCCCTTCTTGGATGTTCAAATGCAAAAGAGGAAACTATTTGTTTGTTTTGATAGCCCCCTGCCAGTGAAAATAGAGATTTTGGCCATGATGGCCTCCTCCAGCCCTCTGTCAGCAAAATGGAGCTTGGGGGAATATGTGTGGCCCCCCAAGCTTCATTTTCACTGCCAGAGGCACCACAGGCCAGCCCTTTGCTGTTTCCAGGCCAGCCTTGTAGGTATATCTAAGCACCCTGTAGGCCAGATCTGACCCATGGCCTTGAGTTTGACACCCCTGATGGAAGAGATGAAGTTGTGAGCTGACAGCAAATAATAGTCTGAATCTAGTGTAGTACATGTCTTCCCTGTTGACATGAAAGTGTTCTGCAAAATATGGGAGACAAAGAAAAAAATGAGCAATATTTTAACTGAGGGAGTAACAGAGGGATCTCCAAAGAAATTTGTCTGCATTCATATCTTAATGTGGAATTAGATGCATAACTGTTATATTATTTTATAATTTGAACTTTGTTTTTGCCAGTTCAGGATTGTTAAGCCTTGTCTATCCCTAAAGTCATTCAAAGAAATACTGATCCAAAGTTGTTTCAAAGTAAAAGTATTTTATTTGTAACAAGCAGAACAATTAATAAATAACTATAGAAAATTATTTACAGAGTCTTTCTTCTTATTCCAGGTTATTCTTTGTTTCTTATAACTGTCTAAATAGTTATAGGCTTTCTTTAGTTCCTTTCAGCTTAGGTGTTAAAGTCAATAGTCTTTTAGCCTAGGAACTTTTCTTCACTGTTTCCTCCTTCCCTTCCAGAAACTGAGGTAGTTCTTTTAAGAGAAATATTCGCCTATGCTGAATATTCTCTTTTAAGCAATGCCTTAGAATAACCCTTTTAGAAACCTTTAAATCTCTTTCTCTCTTTTCCCTCTCTCCAGATATAACAAACCTCACATAGAAAATCTCTCTCGTGGGTTGTAGATCTCCTCAGAGAAAATGACAGTTGACAGCCCCTTATATACTGTGGGGGCGTGTCTCAGAATGTTAGAGTAGGGTGCTCAGTGTCATCCTCTCATTGGTGGATTTGATCACCCCATCAAATCTATAAAGTTGTAAACTGCATAGCAACACCAGAAAGTTCTACTTTCTGACAATAACCAAATACCTAAAACAAAACATCATAAAAGTGGATAGTTTGCTTTGAATCATTTTTGTTCAATCTACTCATGAAATTATTGAGAAGGGAGAAAAGACTCAAATGAGATAGAGTTCCTTCAAATTCTCAGAGAAAAGCAATAAAGAAGAAATTGAAAAGGCCAGACTTTACAATGGAGTCTAAACAAACAAACCAGCATTATTTCAACAGTGCAACTTTTCTTACTTCTCATGGAGTAATTATTAAGCTCAAGAGACTAATTAGGAAATTTTCAACTTTAAAACTCTGCACCTTGATCAACAGGAAACAGAAAAGTGGAGAAGATAAAATTCAAATGTAAGTCCTGCACATGGATAGTGTCTGTCTCCTGAGAAGATATGTATAATTAGATTTAATATCATATCACTAAGGAAGCAATAAAATAACTTGGATACTAAATACATATCAATATATAAATTGTTCATCTTTGGATTTTTCACAACTAAGAACATGTACAACAATTCAAAACTACAAATCTATAGAAAGCATCAGAATTTATTCTACACTGTTTTCTATAAAATGAGAAGCAAGAGAGTAAGGAGTGAATTTCATAAGGAAACAAAACAGATTTTTCTTCTCCTCTCCTCTGAAAAAATCATTTCAGTTTTGATTCTAGAGTGAGGTTCTCCAAACAAAATATGTAAAATTCTACTGGGAAAATTGAGTCTTTGAGTCTGCATTACCTGTTTACTGTGCAACTTTTCTTAATTTTAGTCAATATGCTACTTGGAAAGGTGGGAACTCTTTCTAGAAGATCAGAGAACTGGTTGAGGAAATTAAGACATGTATACTGTGATAGGTATGCCAAATCTCTGACATAATATTGACTAGCTAATGAAGTTTAGTTTTCACATTCAAGACCTCCCTCCCCCTTATTTCCTTTATTTTCTTTTTTATGACTTTATAGCTAGGCTTAATTTTGTTAAATGATTATCCTATAATAGATCTAAAATTGAAAAAAAATGGAATAATGGCAGATTTAATTTTCATCTTTATACTTGTGTACTTGTCTTTAAATTATTTTTATTTTTTATTTCCTTCCTAGTCTGTTCCTGCAAGTTCAGATCAATCTGAAGATGATCCATTGTTGTGGCAAGAATTGACCAAACAGCTTGTCACTCAGACTTAATTTTGTGGGCTGGGAAAGATTGGCTTAAAATAACCCAGGCAGATTTCATGACTAAGGTAGGACTGGAATTCACAGTCTCCTGGTTTCTAGCTTTGTGCCTTACTTAATATACCATACTGGCTCTTATTAATTTAAATAAAAGATCTCCACCTAAATTCTGGTGACATTCTTTCAAATTTATTAGCATTGTCTTTAATTTATAGTTCTATTTTTGTTTTCTACATTAATTTCTTTTTCTTAAAAAGGCCATCAGCCAAATTCTATATCCTTATAAAATATAAATTTGTTAATTGATCTTTCTTTTTCTCTCTTTTGAAGTTCCCACACAGTATGGAAATGGAAAATCAGAGCATCACTGTGACTTCCTTTATCCTTTTGGGATTTTCATACAATCTGTATGGAAATATTTTCCTCTTCCTGGTACTTTTCCTTATATATGCCATAACTTTGGTGGGAAATATGATGATTGTGCTGGTTACAATTCATTTTCAAAGCCCCATGTATTTTTTTCTAGAACACCTGGCTTTCCTTGATATTTGTTTTTCTTCTGTTACTGTTCCAAAGTTGCTAGTCATGTTCTATGCAGGCCAGACTATTTCATATTCTGCTTGCTTTAGTCAAACATTCTTTGTCTTTCTAACAGGGACCACTGAACATTACATTCTTGCAGCAATGGCTTATGACCGATATGCTGCCATTTGCAAGCCCCTCCATTATGTGCAAATTATGAACAAAACATTTTGTAGGCTGCTGGTGTGTGGTGCATGGGCAGTTAGTTTCTTATGTTCTACAATAAATGTTTTACCTATTTTGAGGTTAAGTTTCTGTGGACCAAATATTATCAGGCATTTCAGTTGTGAATTTCCAAATCTTCTTGCACTTTCCTGCTCAGAAACTTTTTTCAATAAACTGGCATTCTTCATGACAGGAAGTATCTTTGCAGGTAGTTCATTAATTATTATTGTACTTTCATATATCCATATCATCTCAACTATCCTGAAGCTGAACTCTGCAGAAGCAAAAAGAAAAACTTTCTCTACCTGTAGTGCTCATCTTATTGTTGTGGCTTTGTATTATAGCACTGGATGTTTTAGGTATATGAGGCCTAGCTCAGCCTCTTCAATTATTGTCGATGAACTCTTCTCCATTCAATATGGCATTTCAACACCCATGATAAACCCCCTTATCTATAGCCTAAAAAACAGGGAAGTGAAGGTAGCTATCAAAAAGCTAATGGGCTACAAACCATAGATATGTAAAATCTAAACTGTTTTGTTATTAAACATGTTGACCAGTCTGTTGTTATTGAGCAGAAAAATAAATGAAACATATTGGAATTTTTACCCAAATATTGTTATTTGGTATAAATTCATTGAAGTATTCACACCTTCAGCCATGGTTCCTACTTTCCAAGATGGGCTCAGAATCATATAGCTACTCTGTCACTTTAACCAGTGACTAGTTAAACCTGGCACTGAACTCTTTTTTTCATTGCCTTGGAGGCAAGAGTTAGATGTGTCTTGTGTTTTTCCTTTTCTGAGTTGTGCACTATGTGTGGTGCAAATATTTCCTTTGACTGAATTAAAACATTCACTCTTGCTTTTCAAACATTGTGACTGCCTTGGTTCTCCTCAATATTTTAATTTATTTTTTCTTTATTTTGTTTATTACTTTAGCATTAGATAAAACCTGGATTAATACAATTCATGATTTAAATATTTGTCTTTTGGAGACAATTAATTTATTTATTTCAGATGCAGAAACTGCATATATATGTATGTATGTATGTATGAATGTATGTATGTATGTATATGTATGCATATATATATATATATGGTATTTAGGTTTCTTTGGGTATTTTCCCACGTCTCAACAGTTATGTTTTTATAGCGATGTTTCAGCGGAATCCCATATGCCATCTTCAGGCTTGTGTACTGGGTTCTTTTTTTAATCGTGTGTCCCAGGTTTGGCAGCCGTTTTCTGTTTGAATTTGGTGCTGGCCCTGTGTTTTATTTGAATGGTCCTCACTTCATCCCTATTGGCTGGGAGTCTAGGTCTGTGTTCATTGGTCTTCAAGTTGCTGTGTTCTTGATTAGCTTTCGTATATTGGACTAGTGATGAAATATGAAAGCCACAGGTCATAGCATCGACTTCAATGGCACCAAAACCATAGCTATTATAGAAAACCCCAGCCACAGAATCATCAGAGAAGCCATAGAAATTGATAAAAGACCTAATAGTATGAATAAAAGAGATGACTCCAGCAGACTATCAATCATCTGGAAGCCTGCACTCACAAACAAAAGGATCTCTATACCACAATACAAACACCTGGACGCAAACAACCCCCCCCAATACCTCCAACCCAAACACACCCCCAATACACAAAACACAATGTTGCCAGCTAATCAAGAACATCTTAAGAAACCCCAAAGACAAGATCCAGCTAGAAAACCAAGGAGTTTATAAAATACTATGCAAAATTTGCCCAGCCACATACATTGGACAAACCAACAGGAGAATAAATGCTCGCATCGCAGAACACAAGAATGCAGTCAAAAAAGAAGAAAAAACTTCCTCCCTTTTCCAGCACCTTAAAGCCAACCAACCCGCTTACAGCAGAGCCAGCACACCACACCTCCCCTCCAGTATTTATAGAGAGAAGGCAGCTCAGATCACGCTTTGCTGGCAGAAGCACAAAGCCGAAGACACCAGCCTGAAGATGGCGAGTGGGATCTCGTCAAAACGTCGCCAAGGTATTCTCAATCTTACACGGACAAGACCAATACACCAAGACCTACATACCTTTACCCGTGAAAATCTACGAAAATATATATATTTACTCAGTATTTAGATAAGGAAAAGTGCTTCATTATAACTAAAGTTAACATACTTACAGATTGTCTGCATACCCTGAGATAAAACATTCAGTGCTAAAAACTCTACATTAAGTACAAGCTTCCTATTTGTGATTTCCCTTCATGGTCTATTTGTCATTCTGAATCTAAAAAGAAAACTTGTAGTTAATAGGAAAGTTGTAAAAGGAAGCATTATATAGTATGCATTTTATATTTTAATTAGTATAGACTAACTAGGAAGAGGAAGCATTAGCTATGTTTCCTATTTTAAGTTATTCATAAAAATAATAAAGACAGAATTTAAACAAATAAATAAATAAATAACATGGTATCTCCTTTGCAATACATATAATAATAAAATGGTACACATGTGTGTAGGAGTGTAAATGAACACGTTCAATTCAAACTTTGGAAGGCATAAAAGAAATTTTTATGTTAGTAGCCTTAACAGGGTAAATTTCAAAAAGACCAAAAGGATGAGATTCTTTCATAAAATGGAGGTGACCATAGGGAGAAAAATTTTATTGTATCCTCCCATGGGTTTTACATTTCATCTGTGTGGAACACGAAGCATTCTGAACTGGGTGAGCTACTCATGATAGGTCAGTTCTACTAATGATCAACTTTTAGTGTAAACCATTTGCTTATTAAAAGTGTATATTATGAGATGAATTATTTCCAATTTAAAATAGGTGACAAACTGTCCTTCAGATAAAGTAGATCTCTTTAAATTGCTTAGCTCTATAGTTTGTCTTAATTTTTTTTTTGCAGAATTTAAATCTTTTTATTTACCTTTGACCATATCTTGGAATTTTAGTCAACTCAAGCATTTACTATTTGGCCTATTTGGTCCAGATATAACTATCTCTTTTGAAATTCCATAGTGTGGAATAAATATATTTGGTGGAATGAAGACTAACTTCTAAGTCAATAATTTATATCTGCGGTGAAGGTCAGGATACAGCACAACATCAAAATCATATGATTCCTGCAAAAGATTGACTATAGACCTAATGATAAAATATAAATTCATAAATTTATTAACAAGCCCAAGCCTGCCTTGGACCCAGCTGTTATGAACAACTTCCATCCTGTCTCCAGCCTTCGCTTTGTGGTGAAGGTTGTTGAGAGCATGGTGGCCTGACAGCTCCCGGTGTTCCTGGAGGAAACTGATTATCTGGATCCATATCAATCAGGTTTCAGGCCCGGGTACAGCATGGAGACGGCATTGGTCGCACTGGTGGATGATCTCTGGTGGGCTCGGGATAAGGGTTCTTTCTCGATCCTGGTCCTTTTAGACCTCTCAGCAGCTTTCGATACCATTGACCATGGTATCTTACTGCGATGCCTCGAGGGATTGGGAGTGGGAAGCACAGTTTTACAGTGGTTCTCCTTCTACCTCTCAGGTCGCTCACAGTCAGTGTTGACAGGGGGACAGAGGTCAACCCTGAGGCCCCTGTCTTGTGGAGTGCCCCAGGGGTCGGGCCTCTCTCCCCTTTTGTTCAATATCTATATGAAACCGCTGGATGAGATCATCCGTGGTTTTGGGGTGAGGTATCATCAGTATGCTGATGATACCCAGCTTCTTATCTCCACCCCAGACCAACCCAGTGATGCCCTCGACGTGATGTCCCAGTGCCTGGAAGCGGTACGGGTCTGGATGGGGAAGAACAGGCTTTGACTCATTCCGGCCAAGACCGAGTGGCTGTATGTACCAGCATCTTGGATTGTCCAGGATGGTCCATCTTTGGTTGTGGGGGGAGAGGTGTTACACCCCACAGAGAGGGTGCATAGCTTGGGTGTCCTCCTGGATTCACAGCTCAGCTTAGAGGAGCAGGTAGGAGCCGTGGCCAGGAGGTTGTTTGCTCAGGTTTGCCTGGTGTGCCAGTTGCGCCCCTATCTGGACCGAGATGCCTTACATATGGTTACTCATGCACTCATTACCTTCCGTGTGGACTACTGCAATGTTCTCTACATGGGGCTGCCCTTGAGGTCCACTTGGAGGCTTCAGCTGGTGCAGAATGCAGCTGCACAGGTTGTGATGGGAGTATCCTGATACTCCCATATTACACCCCTCCTGCGTGAGCTGCATTGGTTACCGGTTACCCTCCGGGTGAGATTCAAGGTGCTGGTAATTGCTTATAAAGCTCTACATGGCTTAGGGCCGGGGTATGTGCGGGACCATCTACTGCCAGCAGTGATTTCCCAGCGCTCCCACAGACAGGGCCTCCTTAGGGTGCCATCGGCCAGACAGTGTCAGCTGGCAGCCCCCGGGGGACAGCCTTCTCTGTGGGAGCGCCCACCCTGTGGAACCAGCTACCCTTAGAGCTGTGGATGGCCCCTGACCTTCAATCCTTTTGTCGCAACCTGAAGACATGGCTCTTCCAGCAGGCTGACCTGGACCTCGGGGGGGAGAGGGTTATTGGCTTTTACTGGTTTTATTGCTTGTTGTGGGTTTTTAAATTATTATTGGGATTTTATTTAATATTTTTTAATAATTTTAATTTTTGTACTCTATGTCTTGTTACAGTTGTGAGCCACCCTGAGTCCTTCGGGAGATAGGGTGGCATATAAACCCCATCATAAATAAATAAATAAATAAATAAATAAATAAATAAATAAATCAGCTAATTAAAGAATCTTATATAATTTTATTTTAGGATTTCCAGAAGAATTATGCTTAGTGTTAATTATGTAAAAAAAGGACACTATAACAAGAATATAAAAAAATATATGTTTTGAAATAAAAAAATTCAGAACTATTAGCTAATTCTTAGCTTTTATCCTTCCCATTCAATATATTTGGAAGCATGAAAACAAAAAAAAAATAAATGCAAATGTGATTCTTTTGCATCTCCTCAATAGATTTGCATGATTGGGTTTGACATCATTTGCCCCAAAGGAAGCAATTAGATATCACAGATATCAAACATACTGTGAACCAGTGTATAAAATAAGTGTCTTCAAATTTTTAGGAACTAAAATCAAAACAGCAGTTTAAAAGTAAGAATCTATACAAAACAGCAGATAGATTTCTAGATTCATTTTATAAATTTGTAGCAGCAAAGATTAAGGGATAAATTAATGAAGAAAATGAGTTACATTTTTATCCATTTCCCTCTCTCCTCTTCCCATACTCCCAAATATACCCATGCAAAATTAGAAATGTAAGCATTATTCTTAGTGAATATAGGAGTGAAGTATTCTCATCAAATTTAAAGTTGGAGTCTCAACATATATTTAGGAATTGATTTTCCATCTTTGATGTTTTGTTATTTTTTTAAAACATTGGATTAAAAGACATATTTTTTTAAAGTAGGACAAAGGATTGATTCACTTTTCAAGCAGGAATTTTACACTGATAAATTCATGTATGTTCCTGGAACAAAACAACATTATCTGGATGCATTGTTTTCAGCATCACCCTCTTCCAGAAATTTTCTGATCTCCTGAGATCAGGCCTGCTTTGATTTCAAAACACATTACATTTTCCACTGGGGTATGAAACCATTGAAATTGAAAACAAGAGGAAAAGAAAACTCTCAGCAAATGTTTCACTCAGGTAAGTGCAGTAGTTGTTTCCCACATCTTCAACTGATTGAAGGTTCTGATTGAAGGTTCTTTGCAACTTTCTTGAAAGTTAAATATTCCTGCATCATTGAGGAAAAAAGTTCATTTTATACATATGGACATCAAAAGTTTTCTGTTCAATCTGTTCTGTTTTTCATTAAACTTTCAAATATTAGAGCATTGGATATCAGGATGGAAATTCTACACAGATGCTACCAATAATTTAGTCCTACTTTCCTCAATTTAATAATATTCACTAGATACGTTGCATTGTAACTTCTCAGACAGCATACTAATTGGAATTGATGGGAGTTGTGTCTGAAGAATACTGATGGGGGAAACATTACAGGAAATGCAGAGACAGACATGCTAATTTTCTCACTCAATCCATATCTTCTTCTTTAGTCTACCATTCCTTCCGCCACCCAGATTTATATTTTCCCTAAAGGAAATCCTAGGTTTTATTTGGAGAAGGAAGAAAGAAAGGGATGGAGGTTTGAATTGCTCTGTTTCTTACAATTATGAACAAAGGATGGGTCATCAACGTCCTCTAACCATGTGTGACCTCCAAATCACTCAGTTTGCAGACCTCAGAGTCTTCCTAAAAATTTATAGAAGAAATTTGGCCAAATTATTGAATTCTACAGTGGAATTTTCACTGAGTAGATAATGAAAAGGAAATTTGTCTAACTGCATTAAGGACACAGTGCCACTGCACAATGATTCAAAATACATTTTTATATCAACTCTAAAATCCTGGAGAGATTTATGTATACATTTTAAAGGTCCTGGAAATTTTTTAAAAATTGCATATTTCAGAAGGTTAAAAATTGTTTGCATGTTGGAAAATGAATATATTTGTTTTAATATAAATCATGTAATATTTTCCCCATTTCTGGTCCATTTTCTTTGCCACTTCATTCATATATCTAGCTGTACAAGGCATTCTATCCTAAATAGTGTCAGTGAATGTTGATGTTCTCTTCTTCACTTGAGGTTTTTACATCATCTGAAAATAAAAATGGAAAATCAGAATGCCACCGTGACATCTTTTGCCCTTCTGGGATTTTCATACAGCATTACAATCAATACTTTCCTCTTCTTGGTATTTTTGCTTATGTATATCCTAACCTTACTGGGAAATATCATAATTTTGGTAGTCACCAGTCATCTCCAAAGTCCCATGTACTTTTTTATAATGCATCTTGCTTTCATTGATATCTGTTTTTCTTCCATCACTGTGCCAAAGCTGCTGGTGATTTTCTGGGCAAGACAGGCTATTTCTTACTCTGGATGCTTTATTCAGATGTTTTTTGTCTTTGTCACAGGAAGCACTGAAGATTATGTCCTTGCTGCAATGGCCTATGACCGATATGCTGCCATTTGCAAGCCCCTACATTATGTTCAAATTGTGAACAAAGCATGTTGTAGGTGGTTGGTGGGTGGAGCATGGGCAATTGGTTTCTTATGTGCCATGATAAATATATTACCTGCTTTGAAATTAGATTTCTGTGGATCAAATTTTATTAGGGATTTCAGCTGTGAATTTCCATCTGTGCTTGCATTATCTTGCACAGAAACATCCTCCAATTGGATGGCATTTCTGATATCTGGTGGTGCTGTTTCTGGTTGTTCATTGAACATCATTCTTGTCTCCTACATCCATATCATTTCAACTATCTTAAAGTTGAACTCAGCAGAAGCAAAATGGAAAACATTCTCTACCTGTAGTTCTCACATTATTGTTGTGGTTTTGTATTATGGCACTGCCTGCTTCAGGAATATGAGGCCCAGCTCAGTTTCCTCAATTATTGTTGATGAACTCTTCTCTATTCAATATAAGATTTCAACACCCATGCTGAACCCCCTTATCTACAGCCTGAAAAACAGAGAAGTTAAGGAAGCCATAAAAAGATTAATGGGTTACACACCCTTGTAATCCACACACATACACATGCATTTATGTGTGTGCACATCTCCTTCTGTATCTATGTATACAAACACACAAACAATGTACCTCGTTGTCTCTTTCTATCTCTCTGGGTTTGTCTATCTGTGTAATCTTAAACTGATCAATTGTCAATGTATTTTTTTGGAAAAAATATTTGAATGCAATGTAAACCTTTGTCACTTTTCCCATATCATAGCATCATAGTATTGATGGTGGTGGTGTTAATGTTGTTCAAAATAATAACATATAGTATAATTAAATCAAGCCTTCTCACCCCTTGGATTTTTTGCATAGAGGAATGTTGGAACTGAAGATGTTTCTTGGATAAGAAGTGAAATGTTTTCAAAGAAAAAAAATCAAGAAACTCCAATTGCCTTTTGGGGGTAAAAAACCATCTTTGGGACAACATGACTTGGATGATTGAGAATCTTCATAGGAAAATTGTTTACATGGAATGTTCATATATTTAACCAAGCTCACTTTTTTTCTTATCTCCGATTTCATAAATCTGAGTCTGAAATAATGGGGCTTGTTTTAGTGTACTTGCTGATATTTATTACAGTGTATTGTATTCTAGAAGCTCAATACTTCAACTCCCATTGCTAATTAATTCCTTGGATATATACACTACTCTCTACATATGAAAGCAAGCATTTAGCTGAATTACTGCTGTAGGAAGCTTCATCTTCATTAGGTCTAAAAGCATTTAGTAGCACAATATTTGCAAAGTTATCTTGAAGAGGTTGATTGATTAACTAATCACATTCTACTGAATTCAAGTACCTCCAAGGAACAGTCAGGAATGTATAAAAGCTTTCCATTTTCTGGTCTGTGTCTGGGAATTATTTTGTCTGACATAGTTGATAGTACATCAACACTGGTTTGAGGAACCATTGAATGAGTGCAATATTTTTATCAGTAGCTGGCTAATGTGGAGTATGAGTTGAGTCAGGACATCCTTTTCATCTCCATTCAGATATTTATGATCTTCTGTGCTTTCCCCATGAGAGAGATTTCTGCCACGTATGAGTTTTCTATCTGCCAAACTTTCAACATTTCTGGTCTCCAAAAAATGCACAGTATGAGAACTCCTGAGAGAAAAGAAATATGCAAAATGATGCAAGGGGGGTAAATATACTTTCTTGAAAGTTGTTTTGTAATAAAGAGTACATTTAAATTTATTCATCATCTCATGTCTTCATTAATTCTGAGTTTCATGAAAAATGTAGACAGACTTTTTAGTAGTCATGCTATATGTCTATGATGTTTTCTCAGATAAACTTCTTTAGTACCTACATTGATGTCTTTTCAATGTGAAATAAAAAAATCATTTAATTGGAATTTGCAAAACCATTTTCATAATTTAGAATTTGTATGATTTGTTTTATTTTGATTTTATCATCATACAAAATGTATTACCTCATTACTGTGACACTTATTCTATTCTGCTTTCTGATGCTTTCTTATATCTGTTCATTCATTAATCTGATAGATTTATAGACTTCTATAGCGATATTTTTATTTTCCATATGTTGTCTTAAAACTTTTGTTTATATTTCTTTATACTGCCTTCCATATATCTGTCTGTCTGTCTGTCTGTCTGTCTATCTATCTATCTATCTATCTATCTATCTATCTATCTTCTTATATTGAATAATGCAAATGCATAGTAAATCAGTAATTTAGTCAATCAATCAACCAATTACTCTTTTAACAACTAATGAGCCTAATTTAGGCATTGTGACAGGTTAAAGTTGAGTAGATGATATTTGGCTTCTACATTGCAATAAGGAAAGATGTAATTGACTATCTTTGCTTATTTTGTGAATGTATCCTGCAAGCCACACTGCAAAATAATACATCCTAATGAATGAGGAACAGTATTGCAATTTTCTTCTACAAATTTACTTACTCAATGTAAACTGTTCCAAACTTGATTGCAGAAAGTATGACTTCAGCAACAGAATGGTCAATGCCTGGAATGCACTACTTGACTCTGTTGTTACATCCTCAAACCCCCACTCCTTTGTGTGTGCATAAGTGCACAATTGTGCCTACTGTTCCTGTCCTATTGTCCCCATTTATTCATATCTATTTCCTGTATTCATACTCATGTTTATTCTTATACCTATTATCTTGTAAGAGCTTGACAAAACAAATAAATAAAAATAAAAACCTTCAAATTGGCTGACCTAAAGACAACTTTCTCTCATCTCAACTTCCTAGTCACATTTCCAATCATTCCACTGAAATTATAGATAAATTATGGTCATTTATGTTTCCTTTTTAAACTCATGGTGTTATGGGCCCAAAGTTGGTTACTACTGAGTGACTATTACAGCATATGTAATGGATACTGTTGCTCACTAATCTCCGAGAACACTATGATATGTGTTTATATGTATATGTGTATACACACACACACACATACATACAATATTCATTAGAAGATGGAAACTGGAACAATATTCTATGAAATCTATGTCACAGGTGCAAAAGAATTCTTACTGAACATTTATGCAGACATGTTTTCAATAAATATTTCATTTGGACTTTCTTTTGGAATGGACTTTCTTGAGTTGACCTGCAAATTCAATTTTGATACATTTGGAAGCTAAATCTAAGTAGAGCTTAACAAGGTCCAGGTATCTTTAACTACTATGATGCTCAAGATTTCTTACTCATAAGATTGCTTTTCAACTCAAGACCACTGCTTGGGAAATTACATATATGACCAATGGGAAGCCTGGATTCTATAAGCATTTAACCATAACTCTAATTGTCCTTTTACTTTAGGACCATTAGGAAAATTTTATCAGATAATTGGGCCATAGACTGTTCATAATGTATAATTTCATGATTTCTTGGGCTGACTTCACTCCCACATATTCATGTCAGGTGCTACAGGTCTAGGAAATTGCAGAGATGGATAAATGAGATCACAATGTTTTAGAGTTAATTGCATAGAGATGGTCAGCTAAAAAAACTGAATAAATAAAGTAACAGATAAATAAGAGACATGAAAATATATTTCTGCTATATGCTGCCCTTTAGTATGCACTTAATCCCACCATTGACACAACATAGCAGCATACAGTAAAACTAACTCAGACTGTGAGATCAATACTTAGAGAACTCAAATTTCTCCCAAGGAATTCTGGGTTCCCATATTATGATCCTATCTCATGCAATACAAATAGCAGTTTGATCATTAGAGCTATTTCAATCTATTTTCATCTCTGGTAGTATCCTGAAAAAAAATACCAAAAGAAAAAGAAACAATTTTCAGTACTGTAACCAAGGAGCTAGTAGGTCCGGTCCTTCCAGCTTCAAGGAAAATTTCACAGGAGATTAGGCAAAAAAAATCAATCTTTGAAATTTGAATACTCAAGTATTGTGTATACTATCTTGTTTTTCCCAATGAAAAATCAAGTATCAAGTACAATAAAGAAGAGCAGATTGCAAAGCTAATCTTCCTAATGGAAGCTTGACTGTTAACAGTATCTTTACTTCCATGGTGTAAATATACTTTGTTGTTACAGGGAACTCCAGAGATTCAGCAAAATTATTAGGATGTTTAGGAGAATGAAAACTTCACAACATCTGTATTTGGAAGTATGCTGCAGAAAATAAGTAAAACACTAAAGTGGTACCTGCAGCTTCAATATCTCTAATTATTATAAACAATTTCCCAAGGGAAAGAATTCTCCACTGTACATACTGAACTCATGTGAATGTATGAAAGGAACATTTATAAGTTTTTAGCCACATAACAGATGCAGCATTTTTCAGGCTGAAGAAATTAACTAAAAGAATCAGGTAAACTTCATTCTAACTGCTGTTTTCTTGATTTTCTAGAAGCAAGAAAAAAATCGTATGTTCCTTAAGAAAAGATTCTCCAATTCTTCAATATTATTCCTAGTAAAACACTATGAGCTAATTATCAATGTTTCAGTAGTAACATGTTTTGAATTAAATAAATTAATAACTATATCTATCTATCTATCTATCTATCTATCTATCACCTATCTATCTATCTATCTTTGGAAAGCAAAGATATATATGTAAATTCTGGCTAGTAAATATGGCCCAAATAAGAAAATTATAGTATTATATTTATATTACACACACAAATAAATTGTATGCATACAAACACTTTATATTTATAAGTTTGTTTCTTTTTATAAAAAAATAATCACAATTGGTATTGTTTTGTAGTTGTTGGTTTAATGGAGGACAATGGCAATATCAAGTCAGTAGCTTATGTAAATCTTCCAATATAATTAACTAAAGTGATACCTGCAGCTTCAATATCTCTAATTATTATAAAGGTCTGCTTTCTGCAAGGGAAACAGATGTTGTTGTCCCCTTGTTTATTTGGAAGAATGGGCATTAATGTTGTACACAGATTCCATATTATCCTTTACAGACAAATATTATAATTTTATTGGTTAGTTGGCTGGTTTTCCATTACGAATTGCATTTTTTCTAAAATTCATTGTATTCATATTAATAAATACAATAAATACATTGTATAGCAAAACAAAAAAACTGGGGTGACCTCACCCCATTCCTAAGAGATCAAAAACATCAGCAGCAACCATGAGGAAGATGAACAGAACAACTTCCCATTCTGATGGTGAGAGAACCATTACACACTTTGATGAACTAGATTCTGAATCAGAATACAGCGGAGAAGAAGAAGAGATTAACAGGCTCAGAATGGAGCGGAAATGAAATGACCAGGGCCAGAAGAAGCGAGATTTCCATTGTGCAGGTTGTGGGGGAAACCACCCCCGCACAGAATGCAAGTTCCTGGACGCCATTTGCCTCCATTGCGAAAAGAGAGGGCACATCGCAAGAGTCTGCAAATCATCTAGAACTCCACCAAACAGAAGGAAGTTTGTTTCAAACAACAAAGACAGAGAAGTTAAACCAAACAACAACAACGAAAAAATGGGGTGCCACAGAAGCAAGCGGAAAAATGAAACTCATCAAACTGTAACCATTGGTCATTCCTCATCATTGAACAATAGGAAGGTGCATGTCAAGGTATTTATTGAGGGAAGACCTTGCCAAATGGAGGTGAACTCAGGTTCATACCTTTCCATGGTGTCATGGGACACTATTCAGAGACTAGTACCAGAAATTCAGAAGAATCACTTCAAAAAGCAAGCACTGACCCTCAAAGACTACCAAGGGAACAAAATTCCAGTAGTTGGAACAAGGAAATTCAACATGAAATTCAAAAACCACACTAAACTGCTGCCATTGACCATCATAGATAAAGACCACCCAAGTTTGCTGGGACTTGAATGGTTCAACCCACTGGCATCAACCACATGAGCGACACTGAATGGGAAGAGTCATTGAAGACTGAATTTCCAGAGGTCTTCAGCGATGGATTAGGCAAGTATTTGGGGACCCCTATCACTTTCAATCTAGACCCCAAGGTACAACCAATACGGTTAAAACCCCGGTGGGTACCATTTGCATTGAAAGAAAAATCGATAAACAATTAGATAAACTGATAGCCCAAGGGGTATTAGAACCCACAGACCACTCCAGGTGGGAGACACCCATAGTTACACTGGTCAAAACTGATGGTTCAGTGAGGATCTGTGGGGATTACAAAGGGACATTGAACCATGCGCTACAACAGAGTGCATATCCGGTTCCAGTGGTTCATCACTTATTACAGTCCCTGGGTGGGGGCAACATTTTCGCCAAATTAGACCTTGCCCAAGCACACCAGCAGTTAACAGTAGACGATACAACTGCAGAGGTGCAAACCATTGTAACCCATCGGGGTGCTTTCAAATGCAAGAGGTTACAATTCGGAGTAAGTGTGGTGCCAGGCATATTTCAAAGCCTTTTGGAAAGAATATTACAAGGTTTGACTGGGGTGGTGCCTTATTTTGATGACGTTTTAATCTCTGCTAAAAATGACACTCAGCTATGTGAAAGACTCAGAGAAGTGCTGACCAGGTTCAAAAAAGCAGGGTTAAAAGGCAAAAAAGAGAAATGCACACTAAGAACTGACAAAGTATAATTTTTGGGCTATATGATTGATAAACATGGTATCCACCCCACAAAAGCCAAAATCCAGGCAATCAAGGAAGCTCCCAGACCAAAATGCAAAATGGACTTACAGGCATTTCTGGGACTTATCAATTTCTACCATATGTTTTTACCGCAGAAAGCAACCACTGCAGAACCCCTACATAGATTACTGGATAAAAAATCTGCGTGAGTCTGGGGCAGAAAAGAAGAAGCTGCATTTAACAATATCAAGAGACAAATCACTTCTGATTGTGTCTTAATAGTTTTCTGAAAATCTACCTGTTGTGTTAACTTGTGATGCCTCCCCTTTTGGAGTGGGGGGGGGGTTTCTGAGCCACAAGCTTCCCAGTGGAAGAGAAGCTCCCATTGCCTTTTATTCATGCACATTGACTAAAGCAGAGAGAAACTATAGTCAGCTGGACAAAGAGGTGTTGGCAATCATGGCAGCTGTTAAGAAATTCCACAAATACGTTTATGGAAGAAGATTCACCATTGTCACAGATCACAAACCACTTCTGGGAATTGTGGCGATAAACCAACTCCAATCATCCTGTCACCCAGAATGATGAGATGGACTGAATTCCTTGCAGCATATTCATATAAACTCATCCATAGATCAGGAAAGGACATTGGGCATGCAGACGCTTTGAGTCGCTGCCCACTTCCTGCACTGAGGACCCTGCTCCTGAAACTTACACGTTCTTCTTAGAAACTGTTGCCAAACTTCCTGTACATGCTGCTACAATTGCTAGAGAAACAGCCAAAGGCAGTGTATTGGCTCCTATTGTGGGTTGGATCGAAAAAGGTTGGCCACTACAGGACCTCCCTCAGGTCTCCCAACCCTTTAAGTCCAGACAAACTGAACTATCTGTGTTAAGAAGGTGTATTTTGTGAGGTAACAGAGTGGTTATTCCTGCAAAACTGCAGAAAGAAGTATTGGAAATGTTGCATGAGGGACATCCGGGAATTGTCAGAATGAAGGGGTTGGCCAGGAGTTATGTATGGTGGCCTGGTATTGACAAAATGGTTGAAAACTGGGTTGCATCCTGTACCAACTGTCAGGAGACAAGGCCTGCACCACCTGTCACCCCTAAACAGGAATGGGAATCTCCTAGGGGCCCCTGGTCCAGGATTCATATTGATTTTGCTGGCCCTACCAAAGGGCATACTTTTCTCATTGTGGTAGATGCATATTCCAGATGGTTAGAGGTTATTCCCATGTCCTCCACCACAGCAGACACTGTTATCAAACAGTTAAGGAAACTTTTTGTAACTCATGGTCTACCTGACATTATTGTTTCTGACAATGGTCCCCAATTTACTGCCACTCTCTTTGAATCTTATCTGGCACAACAGGGTATCAGGCACGCCCTTACAGCCCCCGGGCATCCCTCGACTAACGGCCAGGCTGAACTTATGGTACATTTTACTAAGGAGAAGCTCCAGCAATTAGGTCCTGGGGACATCACTGAGAAAGTAGACAAACTGCTCAGTATCCAACACATTACTCCAAACCCATCCAATAACCTAACTCCAGCCGAGCTATTGATGGGTAGAAAACTCAGGTCTCCTCTTGACTGCCTTCACCCCACTTACGCACCCAATGCTCCATTAGATTCCACTAGCAAAACTCGTAGTTTTTACGTGGGCGATCGTGTTTAAAAGGGCCTTGGTGGCTCAGGCTGTTAAATGCCTGCATTTAAGTTCCAGCTGCCTACAATTACTGTAGGCTCGAATCCCACCAGGCTCAAGGTTGACTCAGCCTTCCATCCTCTCGGGGTAGGTAAATTGAGGACCCAAGATTGTTGGGGGCAATAAGCTGACTTTGTAAAAATGCCACTTAGTAATAAGCAGGCATATACAATGGAATGAAGAATATTGCTGAGCACACTGGGTTGTATCCCAAAAACTGTAAGCCGCCCTGAGTCTCCAGAGAAGGGCGGAATATAAATATGAATAAAAAAGAAAATGCTAAAAACCTTGTGGGTGAACCTTTATGGATTCCTGCAGAAATAATCCAGGTTACAGGGCCCAGGTCTTACAGAGTTCAGACTGAGGATGGTGTTTTCTGGAGTAGGCACATAGACCAATTACGGTCCAGAAAGTCTCTGGATCATCCCCATAGTACTCTCTGACTCCCTACCCACAGCCTTTTCTAGGGAAGGGGTGACAATGAAGGTAATGAGCAAGTAAGAATCAACCCCATGTGTAACGAGCTAACACGACAGGAACTATCCCAAACCCTATCACAGCCCCAACAAGCGATTATCACATATGGAAGATTGCACAGCAATACCAGACTTAGAGGATGACACTGGGTTGGAAATGGATTGGGAGGAGAGACCAGGTTGTAACCAAGGCAGTTCTACCGGCACAAGAAGTCAAATAAGGAAATGTTATCAGATACTATGCCTTCCTCACAAGTGGAGGTCCCTAGGATACCAGAACCCGCAGATCCAAATGTAACCGTAAGAGCCCCACCTATTTACAAGGTATGTTAGATAGATGGGGTTTGAGTATGGACCAAACCTAGTGGGGAGGGCTGTAATGTATGCAGAGTTTGAAATGATTGGTTATTGAAGTGCAGAGTTTGAAATAAGTGGTTGTAAAAAGTGAGGGAATTCCCTGCACAGAGATTGGCTTGGCTAGCACGGCAGCCAGCTATAAATAGCTGTCGTGGCTAAGCCATTCGGGTCCGTTCTGAGCTGAAAGTCACAATAAATAAGAGCTGAAGCACTCCGCATCCTGTCTCTCTATGCGAACTTAACAGAAAGAATATCTGCCATTAGAATCTTCTCCTTCATTTTGAAACAAATCTTCAATATCTCAAGTAGAAAAAGATGTTTAAGCTACTGTCCTATTAAGATTCTTGGACCTGGAGAGAGGTAATCAAGAATCCACTGTAGAGTCACCAAATTCTTCTGTGTGCAATCTTGAGGATCTTCTCAATTGTGTATGGTTCAATTCAGCAAATATACTGAATTATTAAAAGTTATTTGTTTTGCATCACTGATTTTCAGGGGGAAATGAAAGATACATTTCTTTGGACCAACTTAACTTGTATATTACTATCAAAATGATTTAATATGCATCCCTAGAAAATGGAGAAAATAGTCCCTAAATTCCATCTTGTTACTCAGGTTATATTATCATATGATGTCTATTTCCATGGCCTGCCCAAAAAATAGTAAGTCACAAATTGTGCAATAAATCTATGAAAAGAAATTGCCATTTACATTGTAACTTGAGTTGGTGACTTCTTTCATTGTTATTTTATTTGTTATATTACATTATACTACCACTTTATGTCTTCTCTGTGCTAAAATTGTAGAAAACTGTTCCAGCCTATTTAGAATCACCAATTCTCATTTGGTTCATCAAAACAACTTGGTTAATTTTATTAAGAAAGTGTGAATGTCAAATTAATTGAAGTAGCTGAGTAGAAGTCTGAAGAGGATTCTGTGTTGGTGTAAAATGTATTAGAGACTGTTACGTATGCAGATTTGAATGTCATTGGTTTAGTTTGAACTGTTCTTGTAAAATGTCAAATATGATTGGTTTAAAAAGTGCAGGAAAAACCCTGCACTCTGATTGGCTGGCAACTGTGGCTGCTGGCTATAAGTAGCAGCCGCAGCCCAGCCAAATCGGGTCTGTTATGAGCTGTAGTCACTAATAAACTCTTCACTGAAGCACTCGCATCTGACTCTTCATGCAAATCTAATACTGCCAATGAAGGTGGGATCCTTCCTGAAGAGAAGACAATCGGAGAACAAGCTGAGAGATGGTTCAGCTGAACACCCCCCAACCCGTTCGATCTGGACGGCAGAAGACTGGGACTCGTATGCAGATCAATTTCAAATGTATTTGGAGGGAACGATCTTGCCGACATTTCAAGAAGCGGAAGAGGGTGGTCTTTCTCACCCACTGGTCCCGACCATTTTCAAGATGGCGAAGGCATTGGCGGGAGCTGCAGACATGAAGGTAATGGACTGGCCTGACTTAGAAAAGTTATTAAGAGCCCATTACGCACCACAAGTATCATGCCTCATTAAGAGACACAAATTCTACCATCGGGATCAAGGGGAAAGCGAAAACGTTAATGACTTTGTGGCAAGTTTAAGGGACATTGGAGGTGCATGTGAGTTTATCAACTTTGAAGAGGCCATGCACGATTGATTTGTTCTAGGCCTAAAAGACAAGGTTTTGCAGAGCAAATTATTAATGAAACCTAAGATCACGCTTAAAAAGGCCATAGAAGAAGCTTCTTCAGTGGAAGCTACCAAGTCCTCAGCAGCAGCCATGAAGAAAATTAACAAGGCCAGAAAGCCATCCTGATGTGGAAAAATCCACAACAACCCATTGCGAGCAAATAGATTCTGATTCAGACTGGAGTGAGGTGGAGGAAGGAATTTATAGACTCAGAATGGAGAAAAGAAAGGAAAGACCTGGAAGAAAAAGGCAAGACTTTTATTGCAGAGGTTGTGCCACCCCACACTGAATCTGAAGTTTTTGATACCATCTGCCTCCGTTGTGAAAAAAAGAGGTCACCTAGCAAGAGTCTGCAAATCATCCAGAACTCCACCAAGCAGAAGAAGTTTCTGATAAAGATTTCAAGCATAACAACTTCAGTGAGAAAATGGGGAGCAACACAGAAGCAAATGGGAAGAATGAAACTCATCAAACAGTCACTATTGGTCATTCTTCACCCTTAAGAAGCAGAAAAGTACATGTGAAGGTACTACTGATTGAAGGAAGGCCTTGCCAAATGGAAGTGGACTCAGGCTCCTATTTATCTATGGTGTCATGGGACACTATTCACAGGCTACTTCCCAACATTCAGAAGAAGCATTTCAAAGCAAGCACTGACTCTTAAAGACTACCAAGGGAACAATTCCAGTAGCTGGAACAAGAGAATTCAATGTGAAGTTCAAAGGCCCACCAAGCGTTTGCCCCTGACCATGTGGACAAAGACTGCCCAAGCTTGCTGGGACTTGAGTGGTTCAATCCACTAGGCATCAGTGACTGGCATCAATCATGTGAGCAACACTGAATGGGAGGAGGCCTTGAAGTCTGAGTTTCCAGAGGTCTTCAGCGTGACGGATTGGGCAAGTATATGTGGACCCCTATCACTTTCAACCTAGATCCCAAGGTGCCCCCAAATTGTTTAAAGCCCAGAAGGGTCCCATTTGCATTAAGGAAAAATTGATGCACAATTAGATAAACTAATAGCTCAAGGAGTTTTAGAGCTCACTGACCACTCCAGATGGGAGACACCCATAGTCACACCGGTCAAGACTGATGGGTCAGTAAGAATCTGTGGAGACTATAAGGGGACATTGAACCATGTGCTTCAACAGAGCGCATATCAGTTCCAGTGGTGCATCATTTATTACATTCACTTGGCAGGGTACAGTTTTTGCCAAACTGGATCTGGCCCAGGCATATCAACAACTAACAGTTGATGATGCCACTGCAGAAGCCCAAACCATTGTGACTCCTTAAGTGCCTTCAAATGTAAAAGGTTACAGTTTGGAATAAGTGGCACGGGCATTTCCAAAGCCTTATGGAAAGGATGCTCTAAGGACTGCCAGGTAGTGCCTTACTTTGATGATGTGTTAATCTCTGCTGAAAATGACACTCAGCTACAAGAGAGACTCAGAAATCTTACCAGATTCAAAGCGGGGATTAAAATCAAGGAAAAAAATGCACTCTTAGAACTGACAAGGTTGAGTTCTTGGGCTATGATTGGCAAGCATGGCATCCATCCTACAGATGTCAGGTTCAAGCAATCAAAGAAGCCCCTAGACCAAAATGCACAACAGATTTGCAAGCCTTCCTTGGACTTATTAACTTTTATCACATTTTCCTACCTCAGAGGCAGCAGAACCATTACACAGATTGACAAAAGATCTCTGTTTGGGTCTGGGGAGGAAAACAATCAACATTTAACAGTATTAAAGACTAATCACGTCTGATGCTGTACTCATTCAGTTCTCTGAGAAATTTACCTGTTGTA
>CM019155.1:116501636-116569912 GCA_009733165.1 Naja naja
AATCCTATTTAGCACAACATGGTATAAACATGCCCTGACTGCTCCCTGGGCACCCTTGCTAACGGCCAGGCTGAACGATGGTACGTTTTACCAAGGAAAAGCTTCAGCAATTGGGTCCTGGGGACATCACTGAGAAAGTTGAAAACTTCTTAGTGTTCAGCACATCACTCCTAACCCATCAACTAACTTATCCCCAGCAGAGTTGTTGATGGGTAGGAAACTTAGGTCTTCCCTTGACCGCCTTCATCCCTCTTACGCACCCAACGCACCACTTGATTCCACTAGCAAAGTTCGACGTTCAGTGTGGGTGATTCTTTTTATGCTAAGAACCTTATGGGTGAACCTTCATGGATTCCTGCTGAAATAACTCAAATAACTGGCCCTCGTTCTTACAGGGTACAAACAGAGGATGGTGTCCTCTGGAGCAGGCACATTGATCAGTTTAGGTCCAGATTACCTCAGGAACATCGCATTGTTCCTCTCTAGTTCCCATACCTAATGCCTTTTCTAGGGGGAGGGAGGAGCATGAGGATAATCAGCAAGCAAGAATCAACCCCATGTGTACGAGCCATTATGACAGGAACCATCCCAAAACCTGTCACAATGCCAAAATCCATCCTTACAAGTGGAAGATTGCACATCACTACCTGACTTGGGTGCTGACATTGGGCTGGAGATGGGTTGGGAGGAGAGACCAGATTCTAACAATCAAACAGGGTCTTCTTTCACAGGAAGTCCAACTAGGGAAATGTCAACAGACACATTTCCTCTCACTGGGTGAGAACGTTAAAACTTCTGAACCACGGGTCTCAACGCATTACGTAAGAGCCCCACCTATTTAAAAGAATACATTAGATAGGTTGGGGTTTCAGTATGGAGTGAACCTAGTGGGGAGGTGTTATGTATGCAGGTTTGAATGTCATTAGTTTGAACTGTTCTTGTAAAATGTCAAATATGATTGGTTTAAAAGGGAAAACCCTGCACTCTGATTGGCTGGCAACTGTGGCTGCTGGCTATAAGTAGCAGCCGCAGCCCAGCCAAATCAGGTCTGTTATGAGCTGTAGTCACTAATAAACTCTTCACTGAAGCACTCCGTTTCTGACTCTTCATGCAAATCTAACAGAGACCACCATGCAATGCCAGGGAAAATTTTATAGTACAAACAGTAATGAAAAGCTTATTTTTCTTTTCTTCAGTATTTCATTGTTATGTGAATCATTCTGCAAACTTCCTTTTTCTTAAGGTAAAGAAAAAGGGAATTAGATATGATGTTCAGATTGTAGTACAAAAGGAAGCTTAAGAACATACTCAGATAGTCTCCAGCTGTTTTTTTTTAAAAACAGCTATTTCCTGGATAGTGCAATTATATGAGTGTAAGCTACATAAAGTTGCCTCAGCAAAATGGACCATAGCTACACACACACACACACACACACACACAAACAAACACACACACACCTTGATGGCATATAATCCATTCTTCGATTCATCTGAACTCAAATCCAAATTATTGCAGATTTTGAAAGCAGCCCCAAATTCAGAAAAAAACAACATTCCTTCCCTAAGTCGAAAGGAGAGAATAGGCTTTTGCCTTTTAATTAGGAAAAACAATTTTATCTATTCTCTATTCCAGTTTTTCTTTAATTATTCAATGTATTGTATAGTAACAGAGCATCATTTTGTCTCCTTTTCTTGAAGTTTCTACGTTGAGTGAAAATGGAAACAGAAAATCAAAGTACCACAATCATTTCCTTTGTCCTTTCTGGATTCTCGAAGAATTTGCCAGTGAATCTCTTCCTCTTTGTATTTTTGTTTATAAAGCAATCCTTACTGGCAAACATAATAATTATGGTTGTTACAAGTCATCTTCCAAGCCCCATGTACTTTTTCCTGGCTCATCTGGCTTTTCTTGATGTTTGTTTTCTTCTGTCACTGTGCCTAAGCTCTTAGAAATTTTGACTGAAAAGCAGACAATTTCATATTCTGCATGTTTTGTCCAAATGTTCTTTATTCTTCTAACTGGGAGCAATGAACCTTGCATTCTTGCAGCAATGGCCTATGACAGATATGCTGCCATTTGCAAACCACTCTATTATGTGCAAATTATGAACAAAGCATGTTGTAGATTGTTGGTGGGTAGTGCCTGGACAGTGGGTTTATCATACGCCTTGATAAATACATTTCCTGCTTTGAAACTGGGTTTCTGTGGAGCAAATTTTATCAGGGATTTCAGTTGTGAATATCCATCTCTACTTGCCTTATCTTGCACAGATACATTCTCCAATTCAACATTGTTATTCATAACTAGTAGCACCCTTGCCATATCTTCATTAACTATAATTCTGTTTTCTTATATTTATATCATCTCAACTATCCTGAAATTGAACTCTATTGAAGCAAAAAAGAAAACTTTCTACCTGTAAAAAGCCTAATTTTGTTGTTGTGGTTTTGTATTATAGCACTGGATGTTTTAGGTATATGAGGCCCAGCTCAGCCTCTTCAATTATTGTGGATGAAATTTTCTCTGTTCAGTATAGTATTTCCACACCCATGCTGAACCCCCTTATATACAGTCTGAAAAACAAAGAAATGAAGGAAGCCATCAAAAAAGTAATGGGCTATAAACCCTTCATTTCTCCCATTTTATAAATGGCTTCATAATAAAGCAAACTGAATATTACTCAAAGAGTGACCTGTGAAATGAACATATTGTCTTAGAAAGATATTCCAAAGGCTTTGTTTGTTTGTTTCATATAAATTAACAGATATGGTAAAATCAAAATAATTTGATTTCATTAGTATAATCATAATTTAGTAGGCTTTTAAAAAAATGACAGTCAATTGTTATTCAATCAATCTCTTGAAGGCAGATATTTTTAGAACTCTTGTCTAAAAATCCTCGACTGATGAGTCTCATTTCAATGGTTGTTTTGTGTAGCAAGGATTCACAGAATTTGTGGTTGTACAACATTCTACAATAAAAAGTAAATCTATGATCATCCTCAAGAATCTTAATACTTATAGTATTGTTGATGGTGACAATGATGAGAATTACTAGCAAAAAGAAACTTGTTTTCATTTGTGTATGGTTTTTTGAATGAAGAATTCTGTATGTAATTTGATAAAAAGTGAATGTTATTTAATTCATTTTGAATTGTTATTTTTTATTGAATTGATCAATCTCACATTTAAATAATGTAACATTATTTTCTTTCTAAAATGGGATTTCTTAAACTTTTGTGCACTATAAGTCCCTTAGAAAGTCTTGTAAAATATAAGGATCCCAATTATAATCAACTATAGTTATCCAAATATTATTTTTAAAAATTAACAAAACTGGAATAGATGTGAACATATATGAAAGGAAAGTTGCTATTGTTGTTTTTCTGATCCAAATTCATAGATTTTCATTCATAGAAATATATTCATAGACCACTGAGGGGCTCATTGAATCCAGGCTAATTGCTACTCGTCCCACTCTGTTGATCTTTTGGTCATCAGATGGATTCCTGGGCAATTCCACAATTTGGGTGAATGAATTGCAACACATAAAGCTCTCAGAAGTTATAGTACATTGCTCAAATAAGAGATATCAAAAAACACTATAGGAACTTGTTTTGCTGCCATCTTCTGTTTGCACTTTATTTTGAAAAGTATAGTCTTCCATCTTTATGGGAACAAAATGTATTGCTGATCCTCAATAATGTACTGGAGCAAGAAATGGAATGCCCTTCATTGACAATTTTCTTAAATGTATTGACATAGCCTGCATGACACATTGCAAAACAAGGTTCAAATTATGCATATTTGTGAATGAGGGAAAGTATTCCACATTTATTCTACTATTCTATTAATATTTCTCTCTCTCTCTCTCCTTCTCCCTCTCCCTCCCTCTCTCCCCTCCCCCTGTGTGTGTGTGTGTGTGTGTGTGTGTGTCTGTGTTTCCCCCTATTTCTCTAGGGGGCAGTACTCATCTCTGTTTCTTAGCCGAGGAAGCCAACATTGTCCAAAGACCTTTCATGGTCATGTGGACAACATGAGAACACTCTGCAATGCAAAGCATGTGGCAAAACTCAGAACACGGTTATATTTCCCACCAAAGTGATATTTATTAATCCAAAGCATTTTGCATGCTTTGAAACTGCTAGGTGAGTAGGAACTGGGGAAAATAATTGGAGCTTATTATGCACCTACTCATCAACACACACACACACACACACACACACACACACACATTATTCATTATGGGATGGAAACTGGAACCATCTTCTATCATATCCATTTAAGTTGTGGGTATAAAAAAATTCTTATTGAAGTATTCACTGACACATTTCTTAATAAATCCTTAACCTGGTTCATCTGGACATCATTTGAGGACAGATTTTCTTGAGATGAACTGCAAATTCAAGTATGATACATCTGGAGGCTGATTGGTCATAGCTCTAAATAGTGTTTGACAACTTCAGTGTAACTTTAACTACTGAGAGGCTCAGCATTGAGAATTTATAATTTGGGGTAATTATGTATATAAATTTTAACATTACAAACATTTATATCATACCCCCATTAGGAATATCAAGTCTAGTAATTCAACCATACAGTGTTCAAATTGCATAATTTAATGATTTCATTGGCTGTCTTGATGGCCACATATTTATTGCAGCATTTTTAAAGATGAATTTGATTGAGAGGAGTGGAAAAAGAGGGGGGAGGAAGGGAAGGAGGGAAAGAAAGAAAGGAAGGAAGGAAGGAGGGAGGGAGGGAGGGAGGAAGGAAGGAAGGAAGGAAGGAAGGAAGGAAGGAAGGAAGGAAGGAAGATTTCTGCTACATGCTTCTTTAGTATATTCTTGATCCCACCAATGCCACAATATAGCAGCATGTAGCAAAATTGACTCATAACACAGTGTAACTAGTTGGAGGTCTCAAATTTCTCCCCAGGAATTATGGATTCCCATAACCTGATTCTGTCTTTTACAATCCAAATAGCAGTAAATTACAGTCATCACAATTGTTTTTCATCTCAGCTAGTATCCTCAAAAAATGCCCCCTCCCCAAAAAACAATTTTCAGCATTGTAACCATACATCTACAAGGTTCAATCTTTCCACACCCATAGAAAATAAATATGTATCAAAACAACATTATTCTTTGAAATGTTAATAATAAAATATTAAGATCAATTAATTTGCTTCATTTGCATGTTGTCTCTATCGCCTAAGGAATAGCAATACACTAAACAATAAATAAACAACAGATTGCAAAGCTAGATCTTGTAAGGGAACGTTGTCAAGTAAAGAAATCTTCATTCCCATTCTTTAAATATGATCTTTCTTTATGGGGAATTTCAGAGTTTTAGGAGTGCTACTAGGAAATTTGGGAGATTGAAAACTTCACACCAACTATATTTGGAGGTTTAACACAGAAAAGTAATAAAACTCCAATGTGATTCCTTCAGATACAATATTTCTAATTATTAAGATAGTAAGTTTACATTGAGGGAAACAATTCACTACAACAAATACCAAACTCATGTGAATGTATCAAATGAACATTTATAAATTTTTCACAACCAATGCCAGATGGAGCATTTTTCAGGCCAGGAAAAATTAACAGTAAACTTCAGTCTAGAAGCAAGAAAGGATTTGGTAAGTTTCTTGAGAAAAGATTCCCATCACACATACGTGCTAGTCGTTTCTGGCTCTAGGGAGTGGTGTTCATCTCCATTACAAATCCAAAGAGCCAGTGCTGTCTGAAGACATCTCTGTGGTCATGTAGCCAGCATAACTAAACACTGAAGGCACACAGAACACTGTTACCTTCCTACCAAAGTGATTCCTATTTTTCTACTTGCATTTTTACATGCTTTCGAACTGCTATGTTGGCAGAAGCTGGGATTCGAACCACCAAACTGCTGACCTTTCTGATCAACAAGCTCAGCATCTTAGCCACTGAGCCACTGGATCCCTGAAATGATAGATAAATTAGGATTATTTTTGTTTTCTCTTTGATAAACAGGAGTTATAGTTATGATCCCAAGGGCCCAAACTTGGTCACTGATAAATGAGGGGTATGTAATGGATGCTGTTGTGCACTAAACTTTGAGGAGACTATGGAATATACGTAGTATTCACTAGAGGATGGAAACTGAAACCATACTCTATTATATCCAAATACATCATTAAGTACAAGAAAATTCTTATTGCAGTATTTTCAGAATATTTCTCAGTAAACTCTCAACCTGACTTATTTGGATTTCATTTTGCAATTTTTTGAGCTGACATACAAATTCACACTTAAAACCTTTGGAAGCTGATTGGTCATAAATTTACATAGAATTTGGCAAAGTCCAGGTAATGTTAATTACTGTGAATTAACTCTCACTAATTGGCTTCCTTTACAATTCAAGGCCACAACTTGGGGTCTAGGACAACTGCCTCAGCTAACTTGCCACAGTCAATTCACCATGGGACAAGATTTACATTAATAGTGAAGAAAGAATGCAGAAGGAGGGACAAATGAATTGTGAATGACAAAAATTAAAATATTTTTAAAAGTAATTTAAATAATTAAATTGAGTTGTTAAATTGTCCATTTGCCAGTTGCCCCATGGCAAGTTGGCCTTGCGAGTTAGCTGTAGCAAGTTGGTTGCAGCAAGTTGTCCCATTCTGGTAACCTACATAAATGTTTGACACCAGTATGAAGTCTGGATTCCATAAGCATTCAATCTATAACTCCAGTTGACTTCCTTTTTGGGGACAATTGGGATATTTTAGTCAGGTAGTTGGGCCATGGACTCTTCAAATTGCGTGAATTCATGATTTCTTGGGCTGACTTGACTTTCATGTATTAATGTCAGGTGTTATTTGAATAGAAACTGCTGAGAGGTGGTTTATAGAGTTAATTGGATTGAGATGTTCAGCTATAGAAATTGAACAAATAAAATAATAGATAAATAAAAGATTCTATATATTTCTGTTATACCCTTTAGTATGTAGTTGATTGTGTCACTGCCACCATAAAGCAGCATGTAGAAACTGACTCAGGTAGATCAGATAGGTGTATATACTTAGAGATCTCAAATATTTCCTCAAATATAAATCCTGGGTTCCCAAAATATGATCCTTTCTCTTGCCTTTTAAATAGCAACTTAGTCATTACTGTTATCAAAACCAACCTTGGTGGTTGGGCTGTTGGTGGCTCAGGCTATTAAATGCCTGCTCTTAAGTTCCAGCTGTCTACAATTACTGTAGGCTTGAATCCCACCAGGCTCAAGGTTGACTCAGCCTTCCATCCTCTCGGGGTAGGTAAATTGAGGACCCAAGATTGTTGGGGACAATAAGCTGACTTTGTAAAAAATGCCGCTTAGTAATAAGCAGGCATATACAATGGAATGAAGGCTATTGCTGAGCACACTGGGTTGTATCCTTGTAAGCGCCCTGAGTCTTTGGAGAAGGGCGGCATATAAGTGTAATAAAAAAAAACAAAAAACCTTCAACTCACCAGTATCCTGTAAAAATGCCAAAACAAAAAGAAACAACTTTTAGTAGTGAATCCATGTAGCTAGAAACTTCAATCTTTCTTCCATCCCAAAGGGAAGTAAAAACATTCCATAGAAAAACAAATTCAATCTCTGAAAATTTAATATTCAAGTTTTAAGATCCTCAATTCTGCTTCACTATTTATTTTATCTTGATTTCCCAAAGAACAGTCAAATTGAATAACACAGAACAGAACAGAACAAAAACATAAAATACCAAGATGATTGGTATTTTATAATATTTCTAATTATTATGAAAGTCTGTAAGCTTATCCCAAGGGAAACAATTTACTAAGGCAGCTCATGTGAATATATAGAATGTACATTTACACATTTTAGCAGTCAATAACAGATGCAGCCTTTTTTCAGCCTAGGCAATCAACAAAGAGAATGAGGTAAACTTTATTCTACACTGTTTTTTATTTGATTTCCTAGAAGTAAGAAAGGAATTGTAAGTTTCTTAAGAAAAGAACAAGCTTTTTATTTTTATTTTTTAAAAATCCAGCTCTTCATTCTTTAATATTACTTCTAATAAAACTTTGTTGACTAATACTGAATAATTCAATAATAAAACATATTAAATTAATTAAGGCAATACTAAACATATTTTTCTGAATTCAAGATGGCCTGTGATGTGAATGTATGTACAGTATGTATGTTTTGCCATCATTTTGTATAACTTGGCCCTTTTGGATGCTATGACTATTGTTATATTATTCTTGGGTTGGTGACACTGTTTGATGGGCAGTGTTCTTTTTTTTCACCCGAGAGTGGCATAGGAATTTTATTTTAATATGTACCATTGTATATACTGGAAAAATGATAATAAAGGTTATCTTACCTTACCTTACCTTATAATCTTATCTCATCTCATCTTATCTTCTCTAGTTAGTAAAACTAAAGGCTTTTAAAATCTATCCCCTTAAATTTTAAGCTAAGCTAAAACAATTCTTATCTTTCCTCCCTCCCTCGCTCCCTCCCTTCCTCCCTTCTTTCCTTCCCCTTCCCTTCCTTCCTTCCTAATACAGGGGAATTGCTCCCTTTACAAGCAAGAAACTGACACTCTGAATAATCCATGCCCATTTTTTTTTACTAGTACAGCATTATTTCCTGGATTTGTATGTTCCAACAATAGATGCAATCCAGACACCAAGCTTTCTATAATCTGAAAACATGTCACCTTTCCTTTTGATGGAAAATTAAAATTAATAGAAACAAAGGAAAAAGTAATCCCTCCTGCAAGTCTTCCATAAAGGTAAATCCAGTAGTCTTTACTAAATCTTAGACACTGAAAAGCATTTAATTTTCTATGATACTTTTGTAAAATACAAATATTCTATAGCATTAGTGAAATATTTTTCCTAAAATTCTTAGAATATAAAGTAAAAGTTCCATATTTCACCTCTATCATCTTCAGGGAAAGAAGAGTGGATGCCAGCAATTTTCCAACACATTTCTATATTTTAATTATTAAAGAATATGTTAGTTGAAAATGGTTAGGAAGTACATTTTGAGGACATTGGTTGATGAAAATAACATAGAAAATAGGAAATAGGGAGCATGAAATAACACTGTTTGGACAACTTTCACAGTTTAAGGTGCCACTCCATGGGAGTGTAGTGAACTTTAATCCATTGCATATTGAAGATTTTCTGCCTTGTATGAGGAAAATACAAATATGGATAATATTTATCTTTTATAAGTTCTTCAAAATAATGTTTGCATAAGTTTTATCTGCTGTAATTTCTGACATTCATCCCAAACCAGTTCAGTGACATAATTTAGTTCTGGATAATATTTATTTCCCATAAAATCTGTAGAACAAAAAACTGATTTTTATCCTAGCCTTATTCAGTTGTACAAGTAAATGCTAAACTAATTGAAAGAGCTAAGTGAGGAAAAGGATTCTGTGTGTAATTTGTATTAAAGGCTAGGGGATTCTAGGGGAATTTTTACAGCACATCAGCAAAGGAAAGTTTATTTTTATTTATCTTCAGTATTTCAGTATATCACTATTTTGCTATTATGTGAATCTTTCTGCAGACTTCTTAATATATAACGGAGAGTTAAATATGGTCTTCAGTTTTAGCCCAAAAATATCTTTCAGAACATACTCATGTAGCCTTGCTTGTTTCCTGGGATAATGCTTTTTTTACCTTATTTATTTGTTTTGAATGCTTACATCAAGTTAGAAACAGATCATCATGGACAATACATGTGGTCACTAAGAGTCAATATGACTTGATGGCATACAATCCATCCATTGATCCATCAGTTTTGAACTCAAATCTAAAGCCTTAGACACTTTAAAAACAGTCGCAAAATGAGAAACAGAAAATTTCCAAAAAAGGGCATCAGACACCCCCTATTTATAGAGTTTAAAGTATAGAATAGGTTGTTGCCATATAAGTGGAAATCACAATTTTCTCTACTCCAATTATTCTGCTGCTATTCTACCTCAACCTTAGTTAGGCAATTCATAATACCCTAATTCATTGTATCCTAATTCATTCTCATGTTAATTTTCTCTCCTTTTCTTAGAACTTTTTTTATTGTGTGAAAATGGAAGCAGAAAATCGAAGTACCATGATCATTTCCTTTGTCCTTTCTGGATTCTCGAATAATTTGCCAGTGAATCTCTTCCTCTTTTTTGCATTCTTTTTTGTTTATGTGCTAACTTTACTGGCAAATATAATTATTATGGTTGTTACAAGTCATCTTCCAAGCCCCATGTACTTTTTCCTGGCTCATCTGGCTTTTCTTGATATCTGTTTGTCTTCTGTGACTGTGCCGAAGCTCTTAGAAATTTTTAATGAAAGGCAGACAATTTCATATTCTGCCTGTTTTGTCCAAATGTTCTTTATTCTTCTAACAGGGAGCAATGAAACTTGCATTCTTACAGCAATGGCCTATGATCGATTTGCTGCCATCTGCAAACCCCTCCATTATGTACAAATTATGAACAAAGCATGTTGTAGATGGCTAGTGGGTGGTGCCTTAGCAGTGGCTTTTTCTTATGCTTCAATGAATACATTTCCTGCTTTGAAGTTGGATTTCTGTGGAAAATGCTTTATCAGGCATTTCAGTTGTGAATTTACATCTCTACTTGCTTTATCTTGTACAGACACAACCTCCAATTTGACACTATTACTCATAACTAGTGGTATCGTTGCTATATCTTCATTCATTGTGATTCTGTTTTCCTACATTCACATCATCTCTACTATCTTGAAGTTGAATTCCCCAGAAGCAAAAAAAAAAACTTTTTCTACCTGTAGTGCTCATCTTATTGTTGTGGCTTTGTATTATATCACTGGATGTTTTAGGTATATGAGGCCCAACTCAGTCTCCTCAGTAATTGTGGATGGGCTTTTCTCCATTCAGTATAGTATTTTCACACCCATGCTGAACCCCCTTATCTATAGCCTGAAAAACAGGGAAGTGAAAGAAGCCATTAAAAAGCTAATGGGCTAGGCATGCATAATTTCTGGTAATGTGTAAAATAGCTTGATATAAGGTAAATTGAATATTATTGAGACAATGATCTAAGAAATTATCATTGCACCATTGTATGTAACTTCCACATATAAACTTTGACATATAAAAAATTCACTCCTCCCAAAATATCAAGAAATATGTCAAAATATGTTGTCTTTATTTGGGATACAAATCATTGTATTATAGTATTAAAATGTATGCATACATACACATATTTTATACATGTGTGCACATGTATGTATTATCTCCCTCTGTGTATGAATATCCAAATACATTCTCTCTTGTCTTTCTCTCTCTCTCTCTGTTTAATTTCAAACTGATCAGTGATCAATACATTTTTTGGAAATTTATTTGGATGCTATGTAAACTGAATGACTCCCCTTTCCCCATAAAGCATGATGATGATAATAGTTATTTCTAGAATTTCTACTGGAATTAAAATAAGTCTCACCAACCCCATGGGCTTTTTTGTTTTGAGAAATAGATTTGTATGGGATATTCAGATATTTAAACAAATTCACTTCTTGTTTTTTCATCTTGTCTCACTGATTTCATAAAACTGAGTCTGAAACATATTACAAATGGAACAGATGGGCTTTGGAAAAAGATTTATTAAGGCAATTGAGGCAATATCTCATAAGCAATCTGCTAAAGTAATGATAAATGGAGATTTGACAGGTAATATTAATATTAAAAAAGGAACTAGACAAGGATGTCCTCTGTCACCACTGTTGCTTGTATTGACTTTGGAGGTGTTAAATAGAAATATTAGAGATAATAGAGAAATAAAGGGAATGAAAATAAAAAAGGAAGAATATAAATTACAAGCATTCATGGATGATCTGGTCTTTATATTGGAGGAACCTTTGGAAACAGCACCTAAATTGATAGAAAAGATTGAAGAATATGGGCAGGTGACAGGATTGAAAATAAATAAAGTTAAAACTAAGATTTTAGCTAAGGATATGATTGAAAAACAAAGGAAAGAATTGACAGAGAGATTTTTTTAATTACATTTATATGCCACCCTTCTCCGAAGACTCAGGGAGGCTTACAATTTTTGGGACACAACCCAATAAGCTTAGCAATAGCCTTCATTCCATTGTATATGCCTGCTTATTACTAGGGCTTTTTTGCACACACCCCCCAGCAGCATTTTTACAAAGTCAGCTTATTGCCCCCAACAATCTTGGGTCCTCACTTTACCTACCCCAAGAAGATGGAAGGCTGAGTCAACCTTGAGCCTGGTGGGATTTGAGCCTGCACTAATTGCAGGCAGCTGGAACTAAGTGCTAGGCGTTTAACAGCCTGCACCACCAAGGCTGAATATCCAGATCACAAACAAAGTAAAATATTTAGGAATACAGCAAACAGCAAGATGTGGAACACTAAAGGAAGATAATTATTATAAATGAAAACAACAGATTGTGACAAACTTGAAAAAATGGGAAATTTTATAACTATCTCTAATAGGGAGAATATCTACAATCAAAATGAATATATTACCAAGAATATTATATTTGTTTCAGACAATTCCAATTAAACTAGTGAAAGAATACTTTGAGAACTTAAATAAAATAATGTTGATATATATATGGCAGAGAAAGAAGGCAAGAATTAAATTAAAATTGTTATAGGATGCTAGAATAAGAGGAGGTTTTGGAGTACCCAATTGGGAATTATATTATCAGACAGTAACACTGATGTGGGTGAAAGAATGGATTATTTTGAGAAATACTAGATTGTTAATGTTGGAAGGTCATAATTTGCAATTGGTGTGGCACACATTTTTATGGTATAAGGAAAGTAAAACACATGAATATTTTAGGAGGCATTATATTCGAAATGCATTATTGTCAATATGGGAGAAAATAAGAAAACAACACTATATGAAAATACCAGTCTGGTTGTCAACTATAGAGGTATTTGCATATCCAATTGTTTTTAAAATGGAACATATAGTTAGATATAGTGAAATATTAAATGAAAAGGGTGAACTCAAAACAAAGCAAGAACTAGATGGACAAGAGATAAAGATGAACTGGTACTCATATATACAAATACATTCTAGATATGATAAAGATAGTAAGACAGAAGGGTTTTATGATGAATTTACTGAATTACATAAAATCTTATCAGGTACTGATGAGGATAATTAAAAAAATATATGGTTATTTACTTGGAGTGAAATTAGAAGAACAACTTAAAGAAACAATGATTGCTTGGGGGGGGAATTTGAATATGGAATAGATTTAGAAAAATGAAACTATAGAAACTATGGTCTCAAAACTATAAATTAACCATGTCAAAGAATATAAAGAGAATTTCTATAAGATGTTTTACAGGTGGCTTCTACCCTCAGCAAGAATAGCAAGGATTTTCAAGGATAAAACAGCAAAATGTTGGAAATGTCATCAGATACCTGGATCATATTATCATATGTGGTGGATATGCATGGAAGCTAAAAGATACTGGACTAAAATTCACACATGGCTGGAAAAAATGACAAAACAGCACATAGACTTAAAACCAGAGATATTTTTATTGGGTATCTTACCTGAAAGATACAACAGAGAATTGATATATTTGATTATTAACATTTTAACTGAAGCTAGAATTGTATTTGCTCAAAACTGGAAAAATGAAAAAGTTCTGATAGAGGAGGAGGTGATAAAGAAAATAATGGAATGTGCATAGATGAGTAGATTGACACTGGCAATTAGAGAGCAAGAAGAAAAATAATATTATAAAATATGGGATCTATTTTATCAAAGGTTAGATAGGAAAATAGGAAAATGAAATTTATTATAATATAAATATAATACAATAGTAAATGTAATACAATGGTAATGATATGTTATATTTGATTACTATTGCAGAAACTATAACATGAAATAGAACTTGTAAAAATTTAAATTTGCTTGAAAAGGTAGTGTGAAGTTGCAATTAAAGTCTAATGATGATATAATAATAACAGGATATGGAAAGTTGATTAATATAAGATGAATATAAATTTAAATCTAAGAGGGAAAGACTATGGATGTTGTGCACAAGAAATATGTACCAACTGACATACTGTGTAACTGAAAGATTTTATTTGTTGTTTAGTGTTTATGTTTGTTTATGTTTGTTGTCTAAAAAAAATTGGAAAAAAAGAAAACTTCTTCTCACTTGCCTTCCAAGAACTGTGCAGAATTTGAACTCCCTTTTTGCTTGCCTTTCATCTCATCTCTATTCAGATGCTGAAGTGAAAATTTGATACTATTGCATGACATATCAACATTTTCTTCAGTTGATTTGTTTGCTTAGAATATCCTATAAGCATGAATGCCATTTTCTGCCCTTTTAGTAACAATATTTTAATGCAATAATCAGCTTATGTTTAGCCAAAATACACTGCAAACCAGCATTAAGTAACTAACAGTACAATATAGATATAGATAGATATAGATGTGAAAGAGATACAGATGCAAATATATAGAGAAATGAGGGAAACAGATATAGATATAGATGCAGATAGATGTAGATGTACATGTAGATGTAAATATAGATATACAGTAGATATTTATATATAGATGATATAGATATAAATGGGGGAGAGGGGAGAGAGAGAAAGGGGGTGGGTAGGTGGGGGTGGATATGTATGTGTGATCCATTTAAATAAATTATCTAATATAAGAACTACCAAAATTGAAATTGTTATGGAATTCTGCCCTCAAAAGAAAGGTTCTTCCAATTTCTTTAAAACTCTTGGGAGGAAAAGGTCCTTCTCAAGTGCCAGCTATTCAGATTGTAAGTATGTGGAAGTCACTTCCAAAGAGCAAGAGTGGATGATAAGAAATCTGGTCAGACTGTGAGAAAGAAGAAATAGGACTGAATTGGGAGAGGCTAATGCTGTTCTGTATGTGAATTGGAGAACAACCCCAGAGTCAGGAAAATCACCCAATAGATGCTACAACAGTTCATATGAGATTGCACAATTCCAATTCTTAATTATCTTAATGACAATAAAAGGATATATATCCAGGAAGTAAAAGCTAATAGTTTTTATAATCTTATCACTGTAATTGTCATATCATTGTAATTGTCATGCATGAGAACTCCCTAACCTTACACTTGTCACACCTGACTTCTAAAAATTATTTTAAAAAATAAAAGAAAGAGAAGGAGAAAAATGTTGAGCAGCAAGATGAGGGATTATAAATTAACATATGTTTGATTTAAAAATAATAGGCAGAATCAAGCATGTTGACATATATAAAAGTCATGTTAAAATTTTAGTTCTGTTGGGGTTTTTTGGTGGGGATGTTGAGGAAGGGATTTGGAGAAAATCCTTTCCATGAGTCCCTGGCTTATAGCCAAACTCACTTCTCCAAAAACAGAAATCATTATTAAAAAATGTTTACAGTTCTTCTGGATGGTAAATACATTACTGGACCACTCTGGGGCTGAATTGCAACAAAAAACCCCTCAGAAATTCCAGCACATTGCTTAAATAATAGATGTGTGATAAAAGTCTTTTTTTCTGACATCTTCTGGTTGGAATTCATTTTGAAAAGTGTCTAATTTACTCTTCCATTTGTGTGAGAACAAAACATCCTGCTATAGCTTAATATCCTTTCTGGAACACCCAATGGAATCCTTTTCACTGACACCCTCCTTGAAGTATTGTCATGAAGACTATATTCCACTGGCTTGTATTTTTCTGAAGGGGGAAGTCCATCAATCAATTTACAATTTTAGAATAGTAAGCCACTTAAAGCCCCTTGGTTGAATTGGGCAGCTATATAAAAGGAATGAACAAAAGAATCAATCAATGAATCAATCAATCAATTGAAACTCATATGATTGCTGATCAAAGGAGTGGAGCCAAATCCTGGCCAAATTTGTTTAAGAGCCGAAATAGGAAATGTGAAGAAACACAAAGAAGAGTTGGCAAAGCCAGTCTTTCCAGTAATGCCCCAAAAAGAACAGGAGCTGTTATCTCAACAGTATATGCACTCTTAATGTGCTCAGGAAAGTGAAAGGCCCTGGAGACTATTAGGAATTTATCAGCCTGGATGCTTTACATGCAACTCAGTTGGAAACATAAAAGGCAAGGAAATGCATTCAAATGTTATTCCTCTACATACCTCCTATGATTTGTATGGCACAATTTGTTCCAAAGGAAACTGTTGATATTACAGATATCAAAAACATATTTGTATATCAAATGAGCAATCATAGATCTTCAGCAGTCAAGAAGAGATACAGCACTTTAAAATTACAAAATCTTTACAGATTATCAATTTGACCTCAGTGTAGATTGCTTGCCAGAAGGAAGAAAGGAAGAAAGGCATGAACAGGTAAGTTTTCTAAGAAAAGGAATCATGTTTCTTTCTTAAAAAGAAAGAAAATCCAACAATATTGTATTAAAATAAAATTGATTGCTGTTGGCCTTTACTCCTCTGAAATTGGTCAAAGCAGAATCTCCAGAATTCATTTTGTGTAATTTTCAGTGAATTGTTCAGATAGCAAAGGATAAGACATTGTTAAATATTCTGCAGAGTTACTACCAATACCTGAAGAGAAGTTTTTCACAATACAATACCTTCTAAATAGGTTTCATTGAAAATTCTCTTAATTCTTCATCAAATTGTAGGAGCTTTTCTGAAGGTCCCTTGTTGGGCAAATAGTTTAGGAAATATTAAAATTTTATTTTCTTTGACTTCTTCTACAGTTCATTTTGCTACACGTTGAAATTAGCTAAGTTTTTGTTAGTGCTTATCTTATAAATTCCTTGGGAATGAAATACAGAATTTTATGCAAATAGTGTTAATGGTACAATTTATTTTCATTCCTACCTATGGATTGTATTTTGCATTAATGGTGGAGAGCAAAAATGCACAAATAAATTATGGTTGAAGAGCTAAATTTGTTAAAATCACTGATATATTTTGCTTTCTCCTCCTCCTTCTCCTTCATCTCTCCCTCTCCCTCTCTCCCCCTCCCCCCTCTCTGTCTGTCTCATCAGTACATTAAATCTCTATTAAGTTTAATATGCATACTATCATTACAAGGACCAATTTCCTGACCATACATGAAAAAGTGACCAAAAGCCATAATTTTTTTCCTCTAACAACATTATATTGCTGTTGTCTTTAGTGGTACCTGGAAAATATATATCCAAAAATCTGTAATGTTGTAATTTCATGTGGCATATTGCTGTTTAAATTCTGAAATCATGTTCAAATGATTCATCAGCTTTGACAAGCTTTTATTAATGTTTTCAGCTCTGAATTCCCATCTCCTTTGCCTTATCCTGCCCAGAACCTTCCTATTTGGATCTTATTCCTAATATCTGGTAGTTTTGATGCAAATTCTACATTATTATCCTAGTTTGCTACTTCCATTTCATCTCAGCTATCCTGAAGTTGAACTCAACAGACACAAGTAGTTTGCTGCTTCCATTTCATCTCAGCTATCCTGAAGTTGAACTCAACAGACACAAATAATTTTTTTCTATCTGCAGTTTTCACCTTATAGTTCTGAATTTGTGTTACAGCACTATCTGATTTATGTATATCAGCCTCCTCAATTGTTGTGTATGAATGCTTCTCTGTTTGTTTCTTCCAAATCCCAACTAATACACAGTTTGAAAGTAATACAATTTTCGAAAAAAAATTTTTGGGGGATAAATGGGTGTCATGTTCTCCCTTTTGTGTGGATTTGAAGATAGGAAATGTGTTGGCCCTAAGTTTTTCTCATAGTTTTTACCCTGGTATTCTGCCCCCTCCTATCTAATATGTATAATGCATTGTATTATGTAACAAAACATTATTTTTTCTTCTTGGTTTGATATTTCTACAGTATTTGAAATGGAAATGAAAAGTCAGAACACCACAGTGACTTTTTTTGTCCTTTTGGGATTTTCATACAATTATCCAGTCAATACTTTCCTTTTCCTGACATTTTTCCTGATGTATGCTTTGACTTTATTGGGAAATATGATGATTATGATAGTAACAAGTTATCTCTCCAGCCCCATGTATTTTTTTCTAGCACATCTGGCTTTTCTTGACATGTGTTTGTCTTCTGTTACTGTACCCAAGCTGTTGGTGATTTTTTGGGAGAAAAAGATTATTTCATATTCTGCTTGCTTTATTCAGATATTCATTGTCTTTCTTACAGGAGGCACTGAAGATTGTGTCCTTGCTGCAATGGCTTATGACCGATATGCTGCCATTTGCAAGCCTCTCCATTATATACAAATTATGAATAAATCACTTTGTAAATGGCTGGTGGGTGGTGCATGGGTAGTTGGTTTTTTATGTGCTTTTGTAAATATATTACCTATTTTAAAGCTAGATTTTTGTGGACCAAATTTTATCAAAGATTTCAGCTGTGAATTTCCATCTCTACTTGTATTATCCTGCACAGAAACATCCTCCAATTGGATGGCATTTCTCATAACTGGTAGTTTTGTTGCAAGTTCTTCATTGATTATCATCCTAGTGTCCTATATCCATATCATCTCAACTATTCTCAAGTTGAATTCAGCAGAAGCAAAAAGGAAAACTTTCTCTACCTGTAGTTCTCACCTTATTGTTGTAGTTTTGTATTATGGCACTGCCTGCTTTAGAAACATGAGGCCCAGCTCAGCCTCCTCAATTATTTTGGATGAATTCTTCTCTATTCAGTACAAGATTTCAACACCTATGCTGAACCCATTTATCTACAGCCTGAAAAATAGAGAAGTGAAGGAAGCCATAAAGAAACTAATGGCTACAAACCCTTGATTCCTTCTTCTGTGTATTCAATTTAATCTTGGATAAATTGACTGTTCAATAGGAATTTAATTGAAAAACAAATGTACTCTTTCAGAAATATATTTAAAACACATTGTTTGTCATAGGTGGAATATATTGGTTGAATTCAAAACAAGTGAATTTAATTTGTAAAGTTTGGTAAGCTTGCACTTAGTGAAAAATATTGAGCCAGGCAATATGCATTGGAAGATGGTTTTTCCCTAAAAAATTCATCTCTATATCTACTTATGAAACATATTCAGGTAGTTATTGTATACAACAGGAATTCTCAAAATCTGTGGTTGTGTGACATCCTAAAGTAACAAATGAATTAGTGTAATTATTCCCAAAAATATGATATTGACGAGGATGAACATGATAACTGATAGGAGAACAAAACATTTTCCATTTGTGTGCAGCCTTTTGTGTGAAAAATTTGTATGCAACCTAATAAATAGTAAATATCTATTTTAATGAAACTGTTATTTATTTACCTGCACTCATATTCTGTTCCTTCATCTTTTTTTCATTCCATCAATCTGACACTTCATTTATGATGTTTTAATCATTGACATTTTTTCTTTCTATTTTGTACTCTAGAAACTTCTCAATTAGTGGAGATGATGGAATATACTGCTAAAGCATACAGTAACTCATAGAGAGGCCTTTGATGACAAAACAAGGCTTATTCTGCTATTTTTACTATGGCAGACTTCACCTGCTGCACCCTGCTAAGTTCAAATGATAGTTTTAACTTTTTAATTTGGTTTCATTGGACTTTATAGTGGTTTAATTATTTTTAAATTATTTATTGTATTTGTATGTTTTAACTGTGAGCCGCCCCAAGTCTTCAGAGATGGGGCGGCATATAAGTCCAATACAATAAATAAATAAAAAATAAATGGTGCAAGCAGGGATTTTAATCGACCAAAGGGTAGCAAGGGTCAGTTAATCAATTTTTTAACTAAATTCTTAAATGGGTTAGGGAGCGGGATGGGGTGTAGGTCTTGGAGGGAACTTGTGGGGGTTCCACCATTCCAAGGCCAATCTTTGTCCAGGTTGGGAGCAGGTCATGGCGGAGGGGGGTTGGGGGACTCCGGGGCTTCGGGGGATAGGGTGGGGTTTGCATCCCCATGGTGATTGGGAATGGTGGGAGATGGAGAGGCAGAGTGCTGGGCCAGAGTTTGGGAGTGTGCCCACACTATCTTAGAGCAGTGGCATGCTCCGATCCTCTGGTTTCTATCCACTTCCCCAGGGGTACGGGAGATCAGGCCCCTGTGCTCAGGCTGGTTTATGTGAATGCCAGGTCCGTGATGAACAAAGCTCCCCTCATCTGTGAATTGATAGAGGAGGAGCACGCAGACCTGGCTTGCATTACGGAGACCTGGTTGGGCTCAGAGGGAGGAGTCCCACTGTGTGACTTATGCCCTCCAGGTTTCCAGGTGCTACACCAGCCTCAAGCCCAGGGTAGGGGAGGAGGTGTGGCAGTTGTTATTAGGGAGACCTTCTGTCTGAGGGAGGTCACTGTTCCACAGATAGGCGGGTGTGAATCTCTCCTCCTGAGGCTGGGCCCTGGTGGTCAGTTGGGTCTGTTGCTCATGTACCTTTCACCCAGCTGTGTGACAATGGCCCTACCTGAGCTACTTGATGTCCTTTTGGGGTTTGAGGTGGAGTTCCCCAGACTTCTTGTCTTGGGGGATTTCAACTTGCCTTCTCTCAGTGGGGCATCAAGGATGGAACAGGAGTTCATGGCTTCCATGACAGCTATGGACCTGACCCAAATAATTCAGGGTCCGACCCATGTAGGGGGGCACATGCTTGACCTGGTTTTTGTCTCTGGACAGTGGTGTAATGATCTAGGTGGGAGATCACCAATTATCCAACCCCTGTCATGGACTGATCATTATCTCCTCCAACTGGTCTTCCATTATGCCGCCCCTCATCACTGGCATGTGGAACTGACCAGGTGGTTCTGCCCCAGGCACCTGATGGACTCGGATGAGTTTCAGATGGCGCTTGGGTTATTTCCTGCATCCCTTGCCCACAGCTTGGTTGAGGCCCTGGTGGACGCCTGGCAAAGGACAGCCTCAGAGGCTCTCGACCACGTTGTCCCTTTGCAGCCTCTCACCTGCTGCAGATCCCGTATGGCTCCCTGGTTTTCTGCAGAGCTCCGAGAGATGAAGCGGCAGAGAAGGGGCCTAGAGAGCAGTTGGAGGTCCAGTCGGTCCGAATCTGACCAAATGCAGTTAAGATCTTTCACGAGATGTTATCTTGTGGTGATGAGAGTGGCGAGGTATGCTTACTTCTCCTCTTTCATTGCATCTGCAGATAATCACCCAGCTGCCTTGTTTGGGGTTGCCCGTTCCCTGCTTAGTCAGGGAGCGAGAGGGGACCCTTTGCAGGGGAAGGCTGAGGAGTTTAGTCAACATCTGTCAGACAAGAACACTCAGATTTGGGCCAGTCTGGACTCCGACTGCTCAGTGTCTGTTTGGGGGAAGCAACTGGTCTGGTGGATACCATTTGGGATGAGTTCGATCCTGTGACTCTGGATGAAGTGGACAGGATCATGGAGAAGCTCCAATAATAAGCTCCATGCCACCACATGTTTATTGGACCCGTGTCCCTCCTGGCTGGTTTATGCTGCCCAGGAGGTACACGAGGCTGGCTCCAGGCAGTGGTCAATGCTTCTTTGGGTGAGGGATGCTTCCCCTCTGCCTTGAAGGAGGCGGTAGTGAGGCCCCTCCTCAAGAAGCCTGCCCTGGACCCAGCTAATTTGAACATCTTTCACCCTGTCTCCAACCTTCACTTTGTTGCAAAGGTTGTTGAGAGCATGGTGGCCTGACAGCTCCCGGTGTTCCTGGAGGAAACTGATTATCTGGATCCATATCAATCAGGTTTCAGGCCTGGATACAGCATGGAGATGGCATTGGTTGCACTGGTGGATGATCTCTGGAGGGCTCGGGATAGGGGTTATTCCTCTATCCTGGTCCTATTAGACCTCTCAGCAGCTTTTGATACCATCAACCATGGTACCCTACTGTGATGCTTTGAGGAACTGGGAGTGGGAGGCACTGTTCTGTGGTGGTTCTCCTCCTACCTCTCAGGTCGTACGCAGTTGGTGTTGGTAGGGGGATGATGGGGATCAACCCTGAGGCCCCTCCCTTGTGGGGTGCCCCAGGGGTTGGTTCTCTCTCCCCTCCTGTTCAACATCTATATGAAACTTCTGGGTGAGATCATCCATAGTTTTGGGGTGAGGTATCATCAGTATGCTGCTGATACCCAGCTTTTTATCTCCACCCCACACTATCCCAGTGATGCCCTCGATGTGATGTCCCGATGCCTGGAAGCGGTACAGATCTGGATGGGGAGGAACAGGCTTTGATTCAATCTGGCCAAGATCGAGTGGCTGTACGTACCAGCATCTCGGATTGTCCAGGATGTTCCTTCTTTGGACATGGAGGGAGAGGTGTTACCACCCATTGAAAGGGTGCACAATCTAGGCATCCTCCTGGTTTTCTAGGTCTAGAACTTCAAGTCTGGTGGCATAAGGTATTCTGCAATAAGTAGAGGAGTGAAGAACTCTTCTTGTGTTATCACTCCACTTTTGAATCCCATGATTTATAGCCTTGGGAATAAGGAAGTTAAACAAGCACTTTAAAAAATTGTATGTAAAAGGTTGGAAGACCTATATGCTCAAGAAGTATTCTGAAAAACATTAAGTAATATAAAGGGAACAAAAATGTGTTGTATATTCTAACTTCTGTTTGCAATTTTGTAATCACTCAATCTGGAAATAACTGTTACTACTCTGTAGATCCTCTTTCTTGATAGACCAACCTACAATTGCTTTCCTAGTAACAAATATAGTGAACATTTCATAGCATATTGACTACTGAAGTTAAAATTGATGGGGCATATTTAGGGTGATTTTTCTCATTACAAAGAAGGAAAATGGGAGGAGGGGGAGGGAGAGGAAGAAAATATGTAGTTTTCTGAATCCAGTTTTAAATATTTCTAAATGGTAAAACAGGTTTCAGTTTCAATTTGCTAAATGTAAGAAGAAATATATTTTCATACTACTCTGCAAACTTTATCTTGCATATAAACAAAATGATACATTTGCCTCCTGTTTTGCAGTGAATAATAAATGATGACAGCTGTCTTTAAATTTATTTATTTTTAATTATTTATTCATTAAATGTTTGAAATTGTCCATCTCCCTTAACGTGGGACTCTGGAAGGTGAACAAATAAAAAACATTGAAACATAAAATCAGAATATAAAATTTACAACTTAAAAAGGCAAGGATTATAAAATAATATTAAATATTAATTAAAAGATAGGTAGAAGAGCTTAGTGCTAACTAACAGCTACATGCTCTTCTGTGGGATCCATATTTTTATGTCTTTCCAAAATTGCTGCCTGCCTCACCTCTGGGGAGAGAATGGTAGAGAAAGCTCATTTCCTGGACCTCACTAGTTAGAATTCTTTATCCGACAGAGTCCACAATATGCCTCACAGGTGGCCTAGTCTAATATAATGGGATGAAAACATTTCCATAGATAGCATGGTCCCAAACAATATAATTTTGCTTAGTAAAAGGTAACTTAAAAGAGTATAATAAGGTTGGCGAAAGACAAAGCACAAACCAAAGATATATACTGAAAGGATAATGCCACAGGAAGAAAAACAATGGCATTGTTTCTTTGCCGTGTTTCTCTCTCTATTTACATTTTCAGTATCACATTAATATCTTATGATATAAGCAAGACAATAGCTTGAAGTCAGTATGTTTTTGCTTTCCATACAGAAAGAAGAAATCTAAACTGGCCAATTTAGCCAGCTCTATCAAATATTTTTATAATCAATATGATTTCAAACTATATTAGGAATAATACCTTATTGTGCTTCATAACTCTCCATAAGAGGAAACAACATAATTATCACTGCTTCTATTTCTGTTAAAGCATGCTGCAAGTAAATGAAGTAACATTCCTTTGTTAATTCCGTCACAATATATACTAATGAAAGGAAGCTAATAGTATTATAGAATAATCCCAATGGGTTATCCCTCAATAATTCCAATGTTTAATTCTGGACCTGAACAATGAAGACTTGTATTTATCTTCATATCATCCTTATGATATCCTTCATATCGTTAGTATAGGAAGGTGAAAAAATTATTCATTTATAAAATTTATGTACCTCCCAACTTCTAATGATCCCAGGCACCTCAAAAGAACTAAAACAAGAAAAATAGAATTAACAAGAAAAAAAATCTTTGTTCCTAAAATCTAGGAAACAGCCAAATACAATATTTCAAGGAATGAAATCCTTTAAAAGATGTATTTTATATTTTTTTTAACCTAGAAGCATGCCATGTATGCATTGAATTTTCATCAGAAATGTAATAGTGGTAGAAAAAAAGTTTGTAAATATAACAGAAGCAGTTAAAAAAAGGGAATAAATACAAATGAGTTTCATAATGTGCCACATTTAAGCATATGTATGAGACATTGAAAACATACTTAGATTTTACTTTTTTTAGAAATCTGTCTAAAAGTCAGCTAAAAATGTGTTCATGGTTATGCTCTACAGTCTTCCTTAAGCCTTTCATGTTTAGGGAAATACATGAATAGGCCCATTAAGAAAGTATGCACAACTTTTTCAATTGTTTAAATATGTGCACACATGCACACAGAGACACACACACACATATAGGGATGTTACTTAAGTTTGACCAATCTTCCTAAAATCTTGTAAACAAGAGGCCACTTCATATAAATTATGAGCCATATGTTCAAATATAGACTTGATACTATACAACAAGTTCATCCAGGAAAATATATTGACTAATAGAAACCTTCAACTAAATGAAAGAATCCTGGTCCTTTTCTAATGAAAAAAAACCCCATAAGTCAACACAATATGTTGCATGGTTATTAAATACTAGCATAGAATTATGGCAAAATCTCCATCCATAGATTCTTGCAAAAAGGAATATTAACAATAATAGAAATGCAGAATCTTCAAATCACAAAGTATTCAGAACATGTATTAGAGAGACCTAGATTCCTGAGAGAACTGAGAAAAACACAAAGCCCATTGGGGAGCAATAGGCCTTGGAAATGGTTGTGGAATTGAAACCTGTGGGAGAAACCTGTATTTTAAATGCCATGGAGTAATTTCAATAGGTAATATATTTTACCATACTATGTTTCATTAGATCAAAGACAACTTTTTCACACTGTTATTCTGTTATACTTCCTTCTCAAGATTTTGTGAGACAAGCAAGCATCTCATCTACTAGCAGGCTTGAGTGTAAATGGTAAAAGAATTCCTTGCTAAAAATTAATTCTACTTGTCACCTATCAATGTATTTTTCTTTCATTATATTGTTTTCAGTAATGCATTATTGTTTTATCCATGATTAATTTTACCCCATATCAATTAGATCTCTTCAAGATTCATTGGCATAAATGAAAATATTTTGCTTTGCTTTATCATACCATACTGCTACAAAAGAAGCAAGAGTAATGTTTCCTGTGCAAAGTAAGCAGTTAGTGGAAGTGAAATGTGTTTATTATATCTATATTTGATGTTTTAAATATTAATAATATTAGATGTCTAACTTATTTCACAATAAAATGAAAGAAATGCAGTGCATTGTTCTGAGAATTTTTCTGAGAAAAAATGACTGAAGTGGAAACCAAATCAATACTATCATAAACAACATCCAAACCAAATGATGTTGGGGCAAAACTGTTTTAAATTTGGTTACATTTTTTCAGGGATTTTTTTTATTTTTTTAGTATTTTAAATCAGTCTATACCTTGTACCCTATACACCTCCCTATAGAGTCTTCTCTCTTTTATACTCCATTCTGCCCACCAGGATTTCTTTCTCAGCATTTTAGTAATTAAGCAAAATATTCCACTTGCTAAAATATCTTAAGTTGAACATCAGGGAAAAAATTTCCTGACTATACAAAGTCTTGTTAATGAGATGCTATCTATCAAAGATGTGCTATAAATCCTGCATTGAGAAAGGAACCGAATACAGGTGACTTCTATGGTCATTTTTAACTTTAAGTTTCTGTAACTATACAAACATTGTGCTTGTGAGGATAAACAAGTTGTGATCCAGTAAAGAGTTCTTCTACAAGAATATTCCAAACAGAGATTTATAAATTCTCTCAGAAATGTCTTATGGTAAATTTAAGTAAAAAAATGTTGATAAAAACACATAACTCATAATATATGTGTTGATAAAGGAGATTGGACGTACATTAGGGGCAAAGTCATTAATGATAAAAAAAGTTAATCTTCTCATAGGAAGATTTAAACAGTTCCCTTAGCAGACTTCTTTTTAATTATATAGGTCCAATGCTGCCTAGATTGTAGCATAACTGTATTTTTATATAAAGCAATAGTCTCTTTTGCATTTCTTAATTAAAAAGTGGGTTTCTAGACCAAATTATATACATGATTCAATTGATACTAAAGAATATTGTGATGCTGAATCTGATAATGCCTAAGGTAAGATTTTAATTTGAAATATTTTAATTCAAAGGTAAAACTTTGTCAATAGACAAAACTCACCTGTTATGAATGGGAAAAGCATTTTAAAAATTCTGGCCATGAAAATAGTATGGAGGAATGAATGAAGACATTGTTGAAATGCAAAATAGTAACAATATTTAGTCTGAGAAACTGAGTATCTAAAATAATAGTATACAATGGTAATACATGGGAAGAAATGTTGCCGCCATGAACACATAATAAAAACATATTGACCAGAGCCATGATTAAGTACATATATGATAAGATAATAAATGTACTTTTTTCTCCCTCCATATCCAGTGTAACATCATGTTCTTATCTGAAACTGGGAATCAAACATCTGTTACAGAATTCATACTACTGGGATTTTTAAATATTACACATGGAAGGAATTTCTTCACCATCCTTTTCCTTATTATGTATATTATCTGCATTTCAGGGAATTCGTTCATAATTACTGTAACAATGTTAAATCAATCTCTCCACACACCCATGTACTTTTTCCTTGGCAATCTTTCTTTCTTGGATATTTGTTATATCTCTGTGACTGTACCAAAAATGTTAGCAAGCCTTTGGCTGCAGTGTCCCATCATTTCCTTGGCAGATTGTATAGCACAGCTTTATTTCCTTGTTGCCTTAATGAGCACTGAAGGATTCCTACTTGCCTTCATGGCTCTTGACCGCTACTTTGCTATATGCCGCCCTTTAGTCTATACCAGACTCATGACTAAATACACCTGTCTCCAGCTAGCTACCATATCTTGGGTTTGTGGTTTTCTAAATTCTTCTCTCCATACAACACTCACATTCCGTTTGTCATTCTGCCAGTCTAATAGGATTAGTCACTTTTTCTGTGACATCCCTCCGTTATTGAGTATCTCATGCTCTGACATATTATTTAATAAAGTTGCTATTTTCACAATAGGCATATTTATAGGTCTTAGCCCTTTCTTTTTTACATTGGTCTCTTATGCATTCATCCTTCATGCTATTATGAGCAACGATCACAAAGGAAAGCATCACAAAGCCATTTCTACTTGTGCATCTCACATTGTAGTTGTGATTCTGTTTTATGGTTCTGCTATCTTCACGTATTTCAATCCCACATCTACTCATTCATTTGAAAAATATCAGATTGTAGGGGTTTTATATAATATTTTGACCCCAACACTCAATCCCATAATCTACAGTTTACGGAACAAGGAAGTGAAACTGGCTCTGAAGAAATTGATGCATCTGAGAAAACTGGTCCATGGAGTTAGGATCCAATTCAATTGACTTAAATCAGCTTTCTTCAACTGGTACAGTATAGGGAAGAAGACTAACAAAAGAAGTCTTGTATAAAATATGTTATCAACCAACATGTGGCACATGAGACAAGTCATGCTGCAAGCCCTCTTTCTTTCTTTCTTTTTCTTTCTTTCTTTCTTTCTTTCTTTCTTTCTTTCTTTCTTTCTTTCTTTCTTTCTTTCTTTCTCTGTCTTTTTTTCTTCAGCTCTGTACTCATCCAAAGCCTTTAACTGTTTTTCAGCTACAAATTTCTGTTTTATAACAACATACTGCTGATAATTGCCAAAATAAAGTTATATTTAATTAAATTTGTTTAATAGTTCCTAAATGATATGAATACCAGAAAGAATTGTTGTGCTTGAAAAACATGATAAATCTTTCAATTTTTATTGATATTTGTCCTCTTTGTTTTTCCTGAATTGTAATTTAGGGAACAAATTGATAGCACACATCTGTTCATATTATATTGTTCGATGTTACTGTTGTTAATTAACTTTAGTGTATGGGCTATTTCATTTTCTTTTGTTCTGTTTGGAGAAATGCATTCTAATAAATAGAAATATTGAATACTTGCTATTTTAATATTGTTTGTGATATTCATCTCTTGCAACTACATCATAAAATAAATTCAAAGAAAATTCATGAAGAGATGCTACAGCTCAACACAATACATTTAGGATAAAAGGTTATATTTGAAAATATAACATAGAAAGCTCTTACTTTGTTTCAAGTCATTTTACTTGGTTACATCATTTCCCATTTTTCATTCTTAGACAAGTTCCTAAATGAAATGTATTAATGTTACTGAGTCATCCTATGTCAGTTGGACATTAGCATAATTGACTCCATATTTTCAAGAAATTAAACAAAATTACTGAATATGGTTACTCTAAATATAAAGATGGGACTTGTACAGGGACTTGATTGAATAGTTAATGGAAATAAAGGCCTCCACATAAATCTTTAAGATAGTTCAAATTTTAAGAAGAAAAAAACACTCTTATGGAAAGAAGGAAAAGGTAAAAAAAAGAACAATATCTGAGGTATCTACAATTTCATATTGAAACAATGTAAGTTATAACAACTTTTATCTTAAAGGTGCAGAAGGAACTCCTATGTTCAATCATTTATAAATCCAAATTAAAATTCCCAATCCAGACATCAAATTTGAGAAATAATCAATATTGCTTACCTTTATTCCTACTATTTTAAAAAAGGTCAACAAACAAGATAGAGTGATTCTAAGTTTTCAGATCCATTGAGCAATTTATTTTGACAGATATACAAATAATTTTATCAAGACAATATTATAGATGTTTGAGTTGTGCTACATGCTGAGCAATATAACCTTCCTTTTAGCAAGCCCTGTAAATATTTTAAAAATCTAGCACATCAGAATATTGTTTTTAATCATGTTGGAATCCACTATAAATAACAACCACAGATATTATACAAGGGCAAATAAGAATCAAATATTTTTATTACATATATTAAAATTCCCATCCCACCATTTGGATTTTTGTAACCAAAATATCTTAGTAGACTTAGATTACAGAATATAGTTCTGCATCATGCATTTTACATAACTGAAGTCTCACTTGATTAACAACCTGGAAGAAGTTAAGAAATAATTATTAAAATAAGAATAGAGTTAAATGTAGTGAATATATATTACATAGTATATTTAGGGACTAAATATTTGTTATATCTACAGTTTTGCTCTATTGTCTCCATATGTGCCACCTGTCATTTTAAAGCATGTTTAAAACATGTATGAAATATTGAAAACATGCTTAGAATTTTTTTGGGGGGGAAGAAGCCTACATGTGTCATGCTTTTGCTCTACATACTTTCTTAGACTTTTCATGTTAAGAGAAATACATGTATAGACCTATTAAGAAAGCATACTGCAACTTTTCAAACTGTTTCAAACACATACATACACACACAAATAGCTAGGGATGCTACCTAGGTTTGACCTATCTTCACAAAATATACTAGAGTAACAAATCTTTAACTGGGGAAAAAGAATCCTAGTACTTTTTAATGAAAAATATAATCCCAGCACAATCTGTTAGATTGCCACTAAGTACATAGAATTATGCATATAATTATGGGAAGATCCCATACACCTCCATTCATTGTTTTCATGATCAAGTTGTAAGTAAGAATTCAAGACATAGAAATAGTAATTTGTGAGGAATAGTTTTTGGATGCTGAGTAAGAAGACTTGAAAATAAGACTTTTTACAAAAAACAAAAACAAAACAAAACTGCAGAATCTTCAAGTGTCGAAGTATTCATAACATGTATTGGAGAGATCTGAGTGAACTAAGAAAAAACACAAAGCCCATCGGAGAGGAGCAGATCTTGGAGATGGTTGTGGGATTAAAACCTGTGGAAGAAACTCTTGTTTTAAATTCCCTAAGTGCTGGTACAATATTATTTCACCAAAATTATATTCTATTAAATCAAACACAACTTTCTTATACTCTTATTCTTTCTCATGCAGTTATTCTTCCTTCTCAAGGTTTTTGTGAGACAAGCAAGCATTTCATCTACTGGCAGGCTTGTATATCCTGCTAATTAATTCTGATTGCTCTATATAGATGTATTTTTCTTTCATTGTATTGTTTCAGTAATGTCCTTTATCCCTGAAAAATTTTACCCCTTAGTAATTAGATCTCCTCAAGCACTCATTGGCATAAATGAAAATCTTCTGCTTTGCTTTATCATACCATACTGCTTCAAAAGAAGCAAGAGTAATATTTCTTGTACAAAGTAAGTGCTTAGTGGAAATGAAATGTGTTTATTATATCTATATTTGATGTTTTAAACAGAGAATAATGTTAGATGTCTAACTTATTTCACAATAAAATGAAAGAAATACAGTACATAGTTCTGAGAATTAGGGAAGAAAAAAATGATTTAAGGAGCAATCAAATGAATACAATTATGACATAGGGGTGGGCAGCTGGGAGCTTGCAGGGGCTCAGGCAATCCCCTAGCTAAGGCTCTGCGGGGCTCAGCAAGCCCCCAAATCCCACTCCTGGCTGGTCCTGCTCAGCTCTGCCCCACCCCACCTTATAGATAGCCTTTGCCAGCTGCAGTTGCCTTCATGTCAGCTTAGGAAGGAGGAGAATGGGGAGGAGAAGGAGCCGCTATTGCCAGATACAGGAAGGTAAGAGCTCCTGCTCAATGTGGCTCTACTGCACAGCTGGCTACTCACCTCACTGCACAATGGTGACAGCAGGAGGAGGAGTCACCATCACCACCACCACCATGATCCCAGCCCAGGACAGGAGGGTATTTCACTTGTGCATGTGCGCACATGCACAAGAAAGAGATGAGAGCAAGAAAAAGGGGGGAGAAAGAGAGAGAGAAATGAGAAAATGATAAAGGGAGAGAATGAGAGAGAGAGGAAAAAGAGAGAAAAATAATTGAAAGAGAGAGAGAGGGAGAGAAAGAAAGAAAGAAAGAAAGAAAGAAAGAAAGAAAGAAAGAAAGAAAGAAGGAAGGAAGGAAGGAAGGAAGGAAGGAAGGAAGGAAGGAAGAAAGGAAGGAAGAAAACAAACTCTCTCAGCTCTATGACGAAAGCAATGGCAAGCTAGATCTCTTGCCAAGAAAACTGCAGTTTGCCAGAAGGCACAAATTGGAAGCAAGTCTGATTATTTTTAGGAAATAACAGAGATGGCAAAAATGCATCTGAAAATAATATTATTTATAACTTTGGATAATGAATTATATTGTCAAACTCAAAAGAAGTCAAAATATATATGCTATTGCTATTAGTACAATCTTCCCAGCTTCCATCAACTTAGAGCTCACTATGAAAAGATTACAGAGAAGGAATTTACCACAGTTAATAACTTTATTTTGGATTTGCTATTGTATTCAATAAGAAAGAAAGAAAAAAGGGGGAAAGGGAAGGAAGGAAAGGAAGGAAGGAAGGAAGGAAGGAAGGAAGGAAGGAAGGAAGGAAGGAAGGAAAGAGAAAGAATAGAAAGAAAGAAAGAAAGAAAGAAAGAAAGAAAGAAAGAAAGAAAGAAAGAAAAGAGAGAGGGAGGGGAAAAAGAGAAAAAAACAGAAATGGGAGGGAGAGGAAGGGAGGGAGGGAGAAAGAGAGAGAGAGAAAGAAAGAGAGAGGGAGAGGGAGAGAGAGAAACCCATTTCCCAGAGAAAACACCTTGAGCCATGAAACTTGTATAGGTGTGATTGGGGGGGTCATGTGACTGGTGGGGATGATGTTGAGTTGGCCACACCCACTCACCCAGTCACATGACCACCTAGCTATGCCCACCCAATCATATGACCACCCAATGACATGAGCACCTAGTCACAACCACCCAGACCCCTGATCACCCAGCCATGCCCACCCAGCCAGTCATTAGGGCAGAGAGCCCCTTGCTAAAAAATTTGAACCCCACCCAGAGGTAGTATTCAACTGGTTTGCACCAGCTCGGGCGAACCAGTAGTGGTGATTTGGCATGGGTAGCTGAACTGGTGGTGACCCCTGGCTGGCTATGCCCCAGACCCGGACACCCAGTTGCCTGGACACTCACTTGTCCCGGGCACTTTCCTAGCTTTCCCTACCACATGGTGGCCATGGTGCAGATCGGGCAGATGTCCCAGGGCTGCTGCACATGCGCACTGTGTGTGCAACATCTACATATGCAGTGCACATGTGCACAGCCCCGGGACATCTGCCTGCCTGTCCACCTTCCTGGAGCATACTTTCTTCCTTCTTCTGATGGATGCACCTTTTCCAGCCTGGCTAGCCAGCAGATGAGTGGGCGGATGTCCTGGGGCTTCTCGCCTCCCCTTGTCATGAGATGCCTGAGGCTGCTGCATATTTTTTTCAATGCAGCTGCAGTCCAGCATCCACACCAAAAAAAGCATGGCCTGTTCTATGTGCCAGGCCCAGCAAGTCCAAGCAGCTGGAGGATAGAACAGGGCAATGCCAGTGTAGGGCTCTGAGTCCACTCGGAGCCTGTCAGCTCCAAATATACCTCATAGCAAGTCAGCTGGCCATGTCACCTTATCTCTGCTGCTACTGGATCTGTATTTCTGCTTGTGTGCTAGCCGATGGCTTTGGAATGACTCAGCAGAGCTGAGGATGAATTCTGCAACAACTGCGGGGATGGAGGATGGATTCTGAAACAACTGTGGGGCTGCTGGAAATGGCTCTTTTCATGTATTGATGTGGTCCATACTGTTAAAGGGGGTTGGGGCACATATAGGTAGTAATTAAGCCTTAGATTAAAACATGGTGAAGGTGGCACCAGGTGGAGATCAGTTACTGAGGGTTGGAATAGGGTAGGGATGTAGACATGTTATAGGGTTAATAGCATTTAGAGATAATGGGTTAGGCACGGCCAGAATTAGAACTGCGTATAGGCCTGGGTGTGGTCATGATAATGGTAATAAAAGGAAAGGGAGCAAACTCAAACCCAATTCTAACCTTGCCTGGCTTATAACCTTTCTTGTCAGAGAAGAGCATTTGTTGTTTTCTGAGTTAATGAATAAACCACCATTGCATGACAAAGGAGCTGGAGCTTGCATTCATTTCAGGACAAATCTTCAATACTCAAGGACTGGCTGAGACACAATCCTACATTGTGTGAAATTCGAGATGGCATGGCATGGAAGGGCACAAAACTGTATATACCAAAAATACTATGACCCAGGGTCTTGAAACAGTGTCATGATGCTAAACCGGCTGATCACTATGGGTTTTTAAAAATGTTACATCTAGTGAAATGTCAATTTTGGTGGCCCTCTATGAGGACAGGATGGACTATATTAAAGGATGACTATATTAAAGGATGTCATGTTTGTGAGACAACAAAAATTAGGCCAGGAAAACCATTAGGATTACTACAACCAGTATCGGATCCTCGTCATTCATGGCATGATATCAGCATGGATTTTAATGAGGATTTACCTAATAGTTGGGGTTATACTGTTATTTGGACCATAATAGACCTTTTCTCCAAGCAGGCACATTTTATACCCTGTACTGGTCTTCCATCAGCATGTAAATTAGCTGGTCTATTCATTAAACATGTTTATCAGTTACATGGTGTGCCATGATGGATTATATCTGATAGGGGGGTACAGTTCACTGCCCAATTTTGGAGAGAATTCTTACAGATTATAGGGTCATCACAAGGACTGAGTACAGCATACCATCCCAGTACTAATGGGGCTTCATAAAGAGGCAATACAGCGATAAAATGTTACTTACATTGTTATGTGTCATACCAGCAGACAGACAGGCTGGGCTACATTAATACCTTTTGCTGAAGTAGCATACATAGCAGCACAGGACATACCCCTTTTGATTGTATATGGAATAGATTTCGTAGCTGTACCTGAATTACCTGAGATGATGGACAATCCTTTCACTGCTACCACCTGGTCTACGAAGATCACAGAAACTTGGAGAAACATACATAAAGCTATACATAAGGCATTTAAAGCTTATAAGACACATGCCGATAAGAAACGGAGTGTCTACCCACCATTTCAAATAGGAAATTTAGTATATTTGTCCACCAAATACCTGAAGTTGGGTGTCCCATGTAAAAAGTTGGGCCCCAAATATATAGGACTTTTTACTATAGGTTGGGTGATTAATCCTGTTATGGTACAGTTGAACTTACCGCCACGGTTCAAAAAGGTCCACCAAGTATTTCATATTAGTCTCATTAACCCCCGGGGGATTATTATTATTATTATTGTTGTTGTTGTTGTTGTTATTTATTGGACTTATAGGCTGCCCTCTCTCCCTAGGGACTCAGGGCGGCTTAAAATAAAAAAAAAATGAAAGTACAAATATTAAAATACAATTAAACCAATTAAATTAAGTCCAATAAAAGTTAAAACCCAATTAAAACTTAAAATAGATAAAACCCCACCCCTTACCCTTCAGTCCAGGCCGGTCTGTTGAAACAACCAAGTCTTTAGGTCATGGCGAAAGGCAGGTCAGGGGCCAACAGCTCCAAGGGGAGTCGATTCCACAGGGTGGGTGCTCCCACAAAGAAGGCCCAACCCCTGGGTGCCTCCAGCTGACACTGTCTGGCCAACGGCACCCCCAGGAGGCCCTGCCTATGGGGGCGCTCAGGGCGATTGGAAGTCGACACTGGCAAGAGATGCTCCCGCAAGTACCCCGGACCCAAGCCATGTAGGACTTTGTATGTGATCACTAATAGCTTGAATCTCACCCGGAGGGCAACCGGCAGCCAATGCAGGTCACGCAGGAGGGGTATAACATGGGAGTACCGGGGAACTCCCATCACAACCCGTGTGACCGCATTCTGCATCAGTTGAAGCCTCCGGATGGTCCGCAAGGGCAGTCCCATGTAAAGAGCATCACAGTAGTCGATTCGGGAAGTCATGAGTGCATGAGTAACCATCTGTAGGGAATCTTGGTCCAAATAGGGGTGCAATTGGTGCACCAGACGAATCTGGGCAAATGCCCCCCTGGTCACAGCTTCCACCTGCTCCTCCAAACTGAGCTGTGAAAACAGGAGGACACCCAAATTGCAAACCCTATCCACGGGGGGCAACACCTCTTCCCCCATGGCCAATGATGGAACATCTTGGATTATCTGAGATGCCGGTATGCACAGCCACTCAGTCTTGGCTGGGTTGAGTCGGAGCCTGTTCCTCCCTATGCAGATCTGCATCTCATCCAGGCAATGAGACATCACGGAGAGAGCATCACCGATTTGGTTCGGAGTGGAGATGAACAACTGGGTATCATCAGCATATTGATGATACCTCACCCCGAATCCACGGATGATCTCTCCCAGCGGCTTCATGTAGATGTTGAACAGGAGAGGTGAAAGGACCAAACCCTGAGGCACCCCACAAACTAGGGGCCTCAGACTCAACCTGCCCCCCTGCCAGCACCGATTGCAAATGACAAATGAGGTAGGAGGAGAACCACCATAGAATGGTGCCCCCCACCCCTAACCCCCCGAGGCATCACAATAGGATACCATGGTCGATGGTATCGAAAGCCGCTGAGAGATTTAATAGGACTAGGACAGAGGAAAATCCCCTGTCCCAAGCCCTCCAGAGATCATCCATCAGTGCGACCAATGCTGTCTCCGTGCTATACCCCACCCAGAAGCCCGATTGGTATTTATTGGATGTAATCCCAATGATCAGTTACCTGGTCCAGTGAAGGCAGATCATTATGAGAGTCTATTTTTGATTGACAGACATATAGAGGAGGTCTACAACATTTAGTAAAATGGAAGGGATATCCTTTAGGTGAGGCATCATGGGTTGGCCATATTGATATTAATGCACCATACCTTCCACGGAGGTTCCATAAACGGTACCCTGGGAAACCCGGGGGGGACATGAACCACTATGGTGATAATTATTCCCTTTTTATTACTTTACAGGTGGATCTCTGGTAGAGAGGGCCACCTGTCAGGCTCCAAGTCCACTTGGAACCCGTCAGCTCCAAATATGCCTCACAGCAAGTTAGCTGGCCATGTCACCTTATCTCTGCTGCTGCTGGATCTGTATTTCTCCTTGTGTGCTAGCCGGTGGCTTTGGAATGACTCAGCAGAGCTGAGGATGGATTCTGCAACAACTGCGGGGATGGAGGATGGATTCTGAAACAACTGTGGGGCTGCTGGAAATGGCTCTTTTCATGTATTGATGTGGTGCATACTGTTAAAGGGGTTTGGACCACATATAAGTGGTAATTAAGTCTTAGGTTAAAACCTGGTGAAGGTGGCACCAGGTGGGGATCAGTTACTGAGGGTTGGAATAGGGTAGGGATGTAGACATGTTATAGGGTTAATAGCATTTAGAGATAATGGGTTAGGCATGGCCAGAATTAGAACTGCGTATAGGCCTGGGTGTGGTCATGATAATGGTAATAAAAGGAAAGGGAGCAAACTCAAACCCAACTCTAACCTTGCCTGGCTTTTAGCCTTTCTTGTCAGAGAAGAGTATTTGTTGTTTTCTGAGTTAATGAATAAACCATCATTGCATGACAAAGGAGCTGGAGTTTGTATTCATTTCAGGACAAATCTTCAATACTCAAGGACTGGCTGAGAGCTGGACCATTGGAGAAGCGGAGCGAAGCCAGAGATCATTAGCTGCCTCTTTCGCAGCACAAAAAAACCTCCTCCAACCAGCTGGCTGCTCTCCCCCTTCTCTGCCTGTTTGTTCTGTATGGCCGAGGAGGAGGAGGAGACCATCCAGCCAGTTGAGGGAGGCTTTCTGCACCGAAAGAGGTGACTGGAGACCAAAAAAGAGTCACTTCCAGCAGCCACTCCTTTGGCCAGCTGGTCTCCCCTTCCTCGGCCATTCAGAACAAACAGGCAGAGAAGGAGAAGAGCAGCTGGCTGGTTGGGGAAGGCTTCTAGTGCTTCAAAAAAGGTGACTACTGATCTCCAGCTTTGCTCCACTTCTCCAATGGTCTGGTGCTGCCCTGTTCTATGCACTGGCTACTTGGATTTGCCAGGCCCAGCACATAGACCAGGACATGCTTTTTTCAGTGTGGCTACTGGACTGTAGCTGCACCAAAAAAAGCATGCAGCAGCTGCAGGCATTTGGTGACAAGGGGGACGAGAAGCCCTGGGACATGTGGCCACCTGCAGGCTGGGCTGGAAGAGGCATGTCCTCCAGGAGAAGGAAGAAAGCATGCTCTGGGAGGGCAGCCACCAGGCAGGCAGGCAGATGTCGCAGGACCACTTAAAGGTTGACTTTAAGAGTGTCCCCATGGAAGATGTTGAGAACCGAGAGCAAAAGTAGTGGCGGCAGGGGTGACTGGCATGTGTGTCCTAAAGGTTGACTTTAAGAGTGTCCCCATGGAAGGGAGTCCACAGGGAGTACGAAGGGAGGCAGACACCACACCTCTGAGGAAAAGAGGATTTGCAAAGCCCTGGCTGTCACCCGGGAGGAGACTACGGAGGGATCCATCACACACACCTGTTCCCCCTGCTGCCGCTACTTTTGCTCTCATTCTTAGCTTTTTCCATGGGGGAGCTCTTAAAGTCGATCTTTAGGAGCTGGAAGACATTTTGGTAGATCGCCGCTAACTCATCATTGGAAGAGGTGTAGCCCCTGAATACAAAGGAGGTCTTGGGCAAAGTTCTCTGATTTTTAAAATGCATCTGCGCAGTGTCTTTTCACACTCCTTGTGCATGCTGGGAGTGCCTAACCAGACCAAGAGAAAGTGAAGTTGGCTGCTTTGAGGTGAGCACCTTGACTTCCCCTCTTGCTCCTCATAGTCACCCTGAGCCAGTACAGTTCTTTACTTGGGCAGCCAGATGGCTGCAGTAGCAACAGGCTGTGCTGCAACAATGAGGTACAGTAAGATTTGGCAGTACAAATTTATCTCCGAGGGGCTTCTGGCAAAAAACAAAACAAAACCACCCCAAAACCAAACCCATTCGGCAGGGAGACTTGGCAGGTAGTCGCAATCTTTTTGGGGGCTTTTTTTTTTGTCAGCCCAAGGGCAGAGGGGGTGGGGAAGGTATGTGGGAGATCACCCTGTCTCTGCAGCATCGGTCATGTGACTGAGTGGGCGTGGCCAACTTGACATCACTCGCAACAAGATGCTGCACCACCTTGCTGAGTTGGCCACACCCATCCAGTCATATGATCACAAAGCCACACCCACAAAACAAGCCATGCCCACAGAACCAGTGGTAAAAAAATTGAATCCCACCACTGAGCCCACCCCAATTATAAGCAATATCCAAACCTGTAAAATTAGTTCTCTTCAAGCATTAATTACATAAACGAAAATCCTTTGCTGTACCATAATATACTGCTTCCAAATAAGCAAAAATAATGTTCCTTCTGCAAAATAGGAATTTAGTCAAAGTGAAATGTATTTATGCTATTTCTATCCCATTTTTTTAAACAGAGAATAGTATTAGATTTCTAATCCATTTCATAATTAGAATGAAAGGAATGCAGTACATGATAATTAGAGAAGAAGAAAAATGCCTTATGGAGAAAACAGGTAAATACTATGATAAGCACTATCCAAACCAAGTGAATTTTGGGACAAATCTATTTAATGTTTGGATAAAATTTCCACCAGGGATTTGAACTTCTTTTATGTTTACATAGTCTACAACTTAATTATGGGGGCTTCTGGTCTTGCTTTCAATATTTCTCATCAGCATACTTTTTTCTTAGCTTTTTAGTAATGATAAAAATAATAATAAAGAAGCAAAATCTTCCACTTGTTTTTGAAACATCTTTTGGTCTGTCTAAAAATAGGAAATTCACCCTGACAAACTTCTTGTCTGTATTGACAAATTGGGTTGTTGTTTTTTTTGTTGTTGTTGTTTTTTGGTGAACTTGAAGAAGGATTGCTGTCCAAGGCTGGTTGAATTGCTAATGTTCCCTTTTGCACATCCTGTTCAGACAAATTCTTATGTGGGGCTATAATCCTTTCTCCATTCTTCCTTGTTTGTTTTCATCTTTTTTCTTCTTTCTCTCAGCAACTTATAGTTATTAAACCAGTACATATTGCCATTTAAAAATAAATAAAAACTAGAATCCATGAGCTTATGAGTCTTCCTGCTAATAGCTTACCATGTTGCTCCATTCCTCCTCCAACTTTCTCATTTAAGGAAATCTTATTGAGAAAGTAGTTAGGATACCACTTAAAAGAGGCTAGAAGAAACAGCTTATGACTAGTAGTTTCAGAACTAGGTATAGCACAGAAATAGCATTAACTATATTTGATGACAATTTCTGATGTTGCAAATATTTTGGTTTGTTCTTGTTTTTAGGTAGCTATTTTAAAGGACAGTTCTCATTTCATAGTCTTTGAAAATTTTATTCAAGCTGTATTTCAAATGAGATTCATCATCTTCCATTGGAAAAAGTAATTGTGATTCTTCGCAGGTAATTATTCCATATTCACAAAGTTGTCTTTGGGGAGAAATGCGTTGCTAAAATAACAATCATCTGGGAATGAATCAATTCCTTTAAAAAGTCATCACTCTTGTAATGAATAACCCTTAAATATAAATGTAAAAATGACTCATTAATCATTCATTTAGAAGATCTTGCCATTTTATTGGAAACTATGAATGCAAGTTCTGATAATGTTTAGCCATCTGCAGAAATAAAAAAAAATGTTAACAGCTAGGCATTTGGTATCTATGGGACATTTATTCCCATAGTTCATCAATAACATTCCTATGATTCAGTAGCCTTAGAGTCTCCATGAATAGCTATATTGTGGAAAACAAATCCAAGACTCTGCCTTACGGAAGGTAAGCAGATCAAATGTTGGTTTCAGAATAGGAAGAGAGAGATATGAAACTAGTATGAAGTATGTTTTTTTTTTCTTTTTCAAAATTTCAATAGGCAGAACAGCTTCCTTAATAAGAAATGCATTCCTCCCTATCTGCCATCACTGCAACTAATGCAAATCTTAAACAGATTTGGATGATTTAAAGAAGTAGCCAATATAAAAATACTATTCTTAATTTGTCTCAGGAATGAGCCATATTTCCTATTCCTTAAGTGACACAATTTATTATGGAACTTGAATCACTTCCCTCTGATGAATCAAGAGCGTGGATAACTTCCATAGAATATCTGAAAATTCAGGGATTGAGTGAGACATGTGTCATACTATGTATTATATTAAATGTTTATTCTTATTTAATATACATGAAATACTGACTTAGTTATTTTGCTTTTTTTGCTTTTTTATAGATAGGCACTCTTGGAAAAGTTATCAGGACTGCAACTTACAGGAACACAATTATTTCTTTCTTTTATCCCAAAGCTGAGACGACTTTCTCAAGTTACTGTTACTTGCAGGGGAAAAGCTGCTATTATATATATTATTATACACATTAACTTACTGCAACCATACCTTGCATGCCTAATCAATTATACTATATATTGCCATAATAAACACTAGATATAATTTCCACTTTGGTAAAAATAAACTAATCATAAAATTAAGAGATAAATGAAGATGCTATTTGCAGTGCTTCATTTAATTAGTATGCAGCTTGACCATTAAATTATATTCTCCAAATCAGGATAAAAATAATTAGCTTTCAAGGCATAATCACAAATCATAATGTGGAAAGGAAACCTGGATTAACCTTTCTGGGCCTGGAAAAAGAAACTGTGAAAATTGGAACTTTGTAAAATAATTCATAATTTATTTAGGATTATTGTGTACTGTGTGACTTTTTTCCTTGAAAATGTGCTGATTTAGGAGACCAAACAGGATTGAAAGCCATGAAAGAATACTCAAAATGGTAATCAAGGCAGTAAAGTTTTGCCAAGGGAATATTAGATGCTGGAATCCTTCTGAATCACACAAACCCTTACTTTATGTGTATCAGGATTAAAGGCAATTATTGAATCAAGCATAAAAACTGTACAGCATTAAGGCTTTAATATCATTTTTATTCATGGTAGTCAGTTTCTAGATCATGATTTCAACATGTGCTGAAAATCAAACTTTTGTCATGGAGTTTATATTCTTGGGATATATGGATATTAAACAAGGGAAGATTTTCCTCTTCCTCCTCTTTCTTATTATGTATATTATTTGTTTAGTGGGAAATTCACTCATGATCATTGTAGTTGTGCTAAATCAATCTCTCCACAGTCCCATGTATTTCTTTCTTGGCAATCTCTCATTGTTAGATATCTGCTACATCTCTGTTACTGTGCCCAAAATGTTAGCAGATCTCTGGGTGGAAACTCCGCACATTTCCTTGATGGGCTGTGCTGCACAATTATATTTCCTCGTCGCATTGGTAGGCACTGAAGGATTCCTATTAGCCTCCATGGCTCTGGACCGCTATTTTGCTATATGTTGTCCATTGGGGTATACTAGGTTTATGAATAAACATATCTGTCTGCAGCTAGCTGGGATTTCCTGGGCTTGTGGCTTTCTTAATGCTTGTCTTCATACTGTATTCACATTCCGTCTGTCCTTCTGCCGGACAAATGGAATTAGTCACTTTTTCTGTGATATTCCTCCATTGCTAAGTATCTCATGCTCTGACACATCAGTCAATGAACTTGCACTGCTCACTTTGGGTGTTTTCATAGGGCTTAGCCCTTTCTTCTTTACATTAGTTTCTTATGCTTTCATCCTTCATGCCATTTTGAGCAACCAACAGAAAAGACATCTTCACAAAACCATTTCTACCTGCGCATCACACCTCACCATTGTGATTCTCTTCTATGGTTCCAGCATTTTTACATATGTTCGTCCTATTTCCAGCTACTCATTGGAAAAAGACCAACTTGTGGGAATTCTATATAGTATCTTAACACCAACTCTCAACCCAATCATCTATAGCCTACGGAACAAGGAAGTGAAAATGTCAGTGAGGAAATTGATAGGTGAGAAAATGTGTTTTATTATCTTTAAATAAAAGATATTTAAATATCTTTAAATAAATACTGTAATACTGTAATACTGTAGATAAAGTTCTATAGCCGGTTTCATATACCATATTGTTACAGACGTTCTGCAGAAATAAATTGATGGACATTGCACTGTAGTAAAAACAATATTATAAAAGACAATATTATAAATTGATGGACATTGCACTGTAGTAAAAACAATATTATAAAAGACTTGGTATTTTGCCTAATTTTAAACAATTTGCTAATGAGAGTTTACTTGTAGATGTTATCTAATCATTCATGATTTTTCCATATCTCTCAGTTTTGTTTTTAAGTTTGATCTGGGTCTTTATTTCTTTCTCCTCAGGGTTTTTGTTTGGCTTGTTTGTTTGTTGTGGTTTTTTTGTGGGGAGAGGGGTAGGTTCCATGGCATGATAAATATCACTTTGTAAGTTATATATGCCCTTTCAATATTTTTTCCAAGGAGAGTTAAAATGATAATATTTGTATAAAATAAACATCTTGGTGGATTTTTAAAGATGTTTATTTCCTTTCTAATGTAGTTGTCAGGTTTCCAAGTGATGAAATCCATTTAAAAAGAAAATTAGAAAGTCCATCTTCAAAAGAAATTTCTTTTATTTAGGAAAGCATCAAATTGGCAAAGTCCATGCTAATTCCGGATCTGACACAACCTGGAATTACCCCACAATATTACAAGTTAGAAACAACCCCCAAAAGTCACATTCTCCAATAGAAGTAATTCAACGTTGCTTGATGTCATAAATCTTCACCTCAAGGGGCCCAAGCAAGGACAGCTCGTTTCCCACAAGAAGAAAGATCACCTAGCCAAAACACTAACTTTATCTCCACTCCTCCCCCCTGAGGAATGTGGTGAGCCCGAAACCCTTCCCCCATGACTGCCACAGAGAAAGTAAGGAAAAGAATATATATTAAGCCTAACTAAAATGGCTACACATATGTCAATTTCAGTCTTGACAGTAATTTCATATTTTTCTCCTGAAATCTGCCTTCATCATTTCTTGGATGGAAGGCAGAGTAATAAATAAATACATTGTATTATTTATCTTGACTTCCTTTCATATATATGTTGCCCTGAAGTCCAGGGCCTGCTCTAGGCCTCTCAAGGTCTTCCCCACACCTAAGGCACCATGAAGTCCACCTATGTGATTGCTTAACAAGGAAGTTGCATTAATAATAAAATTACACTCACTCACACACAAACACACACACACACTGTAGTTAGCTTTTTTGTTATGTCTATTAGTGTTGACATTACAGCAGATTTTGATCATAATAAAGCTTTACATTCTGGTAATATTAGCATTCATCAATATGCCTTATATCTCCTGTATCCAAATCTACTTTTGAAAAAAAGGAATGGTTAGAATACATATCTTTTCAAAATATTTTAAAATGCAATAAAGCAGATACAACAACAAACAAATGCTAAATATGTTTTAGTTTTGAAGTTTATATGACACATTACTCCAACAATTCTAGACTACAATGATTTTTAAGATGCATGATTTGGGTAAATATTTGGTTCAATTTTACATTAAAACTTGCTTCTATGTCAGTCCAAGTGTCACTGGTGCCCCTCATAAATACCATCTTGCATCAGTCTCCATGCATGCAAGTCTCGGGGGAACAGCTCAATTGCCCCTGCTGCCCAGTATTCCCAAGGCTCTGAATTTTCCTGTTTTCTTTCCAAAATTGTGCAGAGGTCTGAAGCAGAGGTGGTATTCAGTAAGTTCTGACCAGTTTTGGAGAGTCAGTAGCAGAAATTTTGAGTAGTTCAGAGAACCAGCAAATATCACCTCTGACTAGAGATTTTACAGTATCCTTACTCTGCCACACCCACCAAGCCATGCCCACAGAACTGGTAGTAAAAAAAAATTGAATCCCATCACTGGTCTGAAGCTACATGAGGCTTTCTGAAGTCTTCTGTCAGGCCCCAAACCAAGAATGACATGTGAATTTCAAGCTGAGTTTGTCCTTAGAATTTGGGTGGGGGAGTGTAAATTCTTAATCCCATCAGCTCCAGCCTTCTATGGGAGCTGTGGCTGAAGACATTTTGTTTATGAATAGATTGGTCCAATCTTCCTGTATGGATACAAAATCTGCATTTCTAAAAGCTAGCCTCTTCAGTTTTCTTAGTTTGAAGCTGTTTTCATATGGCAGGAAGAATGGAGTTGCTTTCTGCCTTTATTAAGATTTTTCTCCATTTCTTCTTTGGGGAAATATAATATTCTGCCTCTTTTTAATATTAAGAATAAAGAATATTTTAATCTCGGATAGAGGGAGAGGCTTCCCTCATATCTGACAATCTGAGGATCTCCATCTATAATATAATCTGTTAACTATTAAGAAGGGTATATCTTTCCCCTCTTTCGCCCACATATCATATCTGCATGGGTCTCTGAACAGCAGGAAAAATGCTTGGGATTGACAGTTCCTTGGGAGTGCTTATCAGTGGAGGCAATTGCAGCTTTCCCCAAGGTTCACATGGCTTGAAGAAAAATATGGTGCAGCTGATGTAGAAATGTAGGAAGATGGCAGCTGGTTCAAAATGCTGAAGGCCTTGGGCTTCTATTTTGGGCCCAGCCTCAGTACTTCTACCAAGTACCACTCTATAGGTGAAACTTAGATCAATGGAAGGTAGCATGTGAGGGAAGCTGTACAATATCTCTTCATTGTGGCAATAATGCTAAGGCTAACTTAGAAACCTGAGGCTGGTTATTGAAGGCCCCCAGGCCTCAACTTCAAGCACAGGTCTGGTACTACTGCCAAGTGCCATATTGCAGGATTGGGAACTCCTTGTTACTATATTCCATCACAGTTTCCAAGGAGTAGAGCTTGTTCATTTGGGGCTCCCCATAACCTTTCATATGCCCTGAGGCATTCCAATGCTCCACTTAATGACCTGCATGATTGCTTATTCCTTGCAACTGGCTAGGATTGTGGTCAATCAGTGAGGCAATCATATGGATGTGATTTATGCAATGACTTATGTCCAAAATTCCATTGTGATTGAAAGTTGAGGACTATCTGTATGATATCATTCTTCCCATTCAATTTTCAAAGTTGCATGGATAAGTCCTTGTAGTTTTCTATGCAAGATATTTCAAAAATTGTTTGCCATTGCCTTCTTCCAAGAACTGAGAGAAACTAATTGGTCCAAGGTTGCTCAGATGGCAATGTACCATAATGTTTCATAATGTATTTCATGAAGTAAGATCAGCTAGGTTTACTAACAATAAAAATGAAATGTTATGTTGATCCACAAATCATTTAATTAAATTGTTGTGAACTGTCACTGAATCAAAATATAATAGAAACGATAAGGATTTTTTGTTATATGTTTAATATTCTACAATGCAATTAAATAAATGAATACTGTGCTTCACTGAGATGAAACTAACTTTGTTTTTGATACTTTTTTTGAAAATCTTTTCCTATAATTAAGGTTTAGTAAGAATCTTCTAATCAGTTAAAGCTATATACATTTCATTAAAATTAATATTATATGCCATAAAAGTACAATTTGAAGTTATCTATCTTTATCCTTATGGCTTATTCTATCAGTTCAGTCAAATTTTTAAAGCCAGGATTATCCTCTTTATAAATTTTGAAGCACTTTTTATTTATTACATTGGTTATCTACTTGTGAATGGTTGAGGCATTATCTAAAATATAGCCATACAAGATGCAATACAAAATGTTATGTATGTAGGTTTGAATGTTATTGGTTTATTTGAACTGTTTTTGTAAAATGTTAAATGGTATTGGTTTAAATAGTGCAGGAAGAAACCCTGCACTCCCATTGGCTGGCAACTACTGCTGCTGGCTATAAGAAGCAGCCGTAGCCCAGCCAACTCGGGTCCATTCGAGCTGTAGTCATTGAATAAACTTTTTACTGAAGTTCCTCGCGTTTGACTCTTCATGCAAACTTAACACTGGCGACAAAGGTGGGATTTCCCTGAAGAAGAGACAATGCGAAGGCTAACAGAAGAGCGAGATGGTTGCTGAACACCCCCCAGCCCCATTCGATCTGGTGGCGGAAGACTGGGAATCGTATGCGGATTGCTTCCAGATGTACCTGGAAGGAAACGACTCGCTGATATTCGAGAGACGAAGAGGGCGTATTTCTCACGCTGTGGTCTGGCAGTCTTCAAGATGGCGAAGGCATTGGCAGCTGCAGAACTGAAGGTAATGGAATGGCTTGATTTGGAAAAGCTTTTAAGAGCCCATTACGCCCCCCAAGTATCATGCCTCATTAAGAGACATGAGTTTTACCATTGGGATCAAGGGAAAGCAGAATGTTAATGACTTCATGGCAAGTTTAAGGACATTGGGGGTGCTTGTGACTTTACCAACTTAGAAGAGGCCATGCGTGATTGGTTTGTCTTAGGCCTCAAACATAAGGTATCTTAATGAAACCTAAGATCATGTTTAAGGAGGCCACTGAAGAAGCTGTTTCAGCGGAAGCCACCAAGTCCTCAGCAGCGGCCATGAAAAGATTAACAAGGCCTCAAGCGAGGCCTCAAGCCATTCTGATGTGGAAAAATCCACAACAACCCATTGCGAACAAATAGACTCTGATTCAGATTGCAGTGAGGTGGAGGAAGGGTTTTTAGACTCAGAATGGAGAAGAAAAGGAAAGACCCTGGGAGAAAGAGGCAAGAATTTTATTGCAGAGGCTGTGGGGGGCATCCCGCTGAATGCAAGTTCTTAGACACCATCTGCCTACGTTGTGAAAAAGGGGTCACCTAGACAGAGTCTGCAAATCATCCAGAACTCCACCTAGTAGGAAGAAATTTCCTGAAAAGGATTTTAAGCCCAACAACTTCATTGAAAAGATGGGGCACAACTCAGAAGCAAATGGGAAGAATGAAACTCACCAAACAATCACCATTGGTCATTCTTCACCCTTGAGAAGCAGAAAAGTGAAGGTGTTCATTGAAGGAAGGCCTTGCCAAATGGAAGTGGACTTAGGCTCCTATTTATCTATGGTGTCATTGGACACTATTCACAGGCTACTTCCCAACATTCAGAAAACATTTCCAGAAGCAAGCACTGACTCTTAAAGACTACCAAGGAACAAGATTCCAGTAGTTGGAGCAAGAGATTTCAACGCAGTTTAAAGCCACACCAAACATTTGCCTCTGACCATCGTGGAGGATCGGGACTGAGTGGTAAAAGCCACTAGGCATCGAGGTGACTGGCATCAATCACGTGAGCAACTCTGAATGGGAGGAGGCCTTGAAGTCTGAGTTTCCAGAGGTCTTCAGTGAAGGACTGGGCAAGTATATGGGGACCCCTATTGCTTTCAACCTAGATCCCAAGGTGCCCCCAATTCGTTTAAAGCTGAGGAGGGTTCCATTTGCTTTAAAGGAAAAAATTGATGCACAATTAGACACATTAATTGATCAAGGGGTTTTAGAGACCACTGATCACTCCAGATGGGAAACACTCATAGTCACACCAGTCAAGGCTGATGGGTCAGTAAGAATTTGTGGAGACTATAAGGGGACACTGAACCATGTGCTGCAGCAGAGCGCATATCCAGTGCCAGTTGTGCATCATCTGTTACATTCACTTGGCAGGGGTACAGTCTTTGCCAAATTGGATCTGGCCCAGGCATATCAACAACTAACAGTTGATGATGCCACTGCAGAGGCCCAAACCATTGTGACTCACAGAGGTGCCTTCAAATGTAAAAGGTTACAATTTGGAGTGCGTGGCACCAGGCATTTTTCAAAGTCTTATGGAAAGAATGCTTCAAGGACTGCCAGGGTAGTGCCTTACTTTGATGATGTGTTAATCTCTGCTGAAAATGACACTCAGCTTCAAGAAAGACTCAGAGAAGTCCTTACCAGATTCAGAAAAGTGGGGTTAAAAGTCAAGGAAGAAAAATGCACACTTAAAACAGACAGGGTTGAGTTCCTGGGCTACATGATTGACAAGCATGGCATCCACCCTACTGATGCCAAGGTTAAAGCAATCAAAGAAGCCCCTAAACCTAAATGCAAAACAGATTTGCAAGCCTTCCTTGGACTCATTAACTTTTATCACATGTTTCTACCTCAAAAGGCAACCATTGTTGAACCTTGCACAGATTGCTTGATAAGAAGGCTGTTTGGATCTGGGGAGGAAGAAACAATCAGCATTTAACAGTATTAAGAGACTAATCACATCTGATGCTGTATTGATACAGTTCTCTGAGAATTTGCCTGTTGTACTGACTTGTGATGCATCCCCTTTTGGAGTGGGGGTTTTGAGCCACAGGCTTCCCAGTGGGAGGAAGCCCTATTGCATTTACTCTGCACTTTGACCAAAGCAGAGAGGAATTATAGCCAACTGGACAAAGAGGCATTGGCAGTTGTTGCAGCTGTTAAGAAATTTCATGAATATCTGTATGGCAGGACATTTACCATTGTTACAGATCACAAACCTTTGTTAGGCATTGTGGCTGGACACAAACCTACACCTACTATCCTGTCACCAAGAATGCTGAGGTGGACTGAATTTCTTGCAGCTTATTCATACAAACTGATTCACAGGCCTGGCAAGGACATTGGACATGCTGATGCACTGAGTCGTTGCCCACTGCCTTGCCACAAGGAGGATTTGAACCTGAAACACACACCTTTTCCTAGAAACTGTTGCTAAGCTTCCAGTTCATGCTGCTGAAATTGCCAGAGAGACTGCCAAAGACACTGTGTTGGCTCCTGTTATAGGCTGGATTAAGAAAGGTTGGCCTCTTCAAGATCTACCTCACCTTGCCCAACCTTTTAAGTCCAGGCAAACTGAATTATCTGTATTAAGAGGATGTATTTTGTGGGGTAACAGGGTGGTTATTCCTGCAAAACTGCAAAGAGAGGTTTTGGAAATGTTACATGAGGTCATCCTGGTATTGTAAGGATGAAGGGATTGGCCAGGAGTTATGTATGGTGGCCAGGTATTGACAAAATGGTTGAAAACTGGGTTGCATCTTGTCCCAATTGCCAGGTAGTCAGGCCTGCCCCACCTCACGCCCCCATACAGGAATGGGAATGTCCTAGGGGCCTGTGGTCTAGGATCCACATTGATTTCGCAGGTCCTACTAGAGGGCACACTTTTCTTGTTATAGTAGATGCATATTCCAAATGGCTCGAGGTATTTCCCATGACATCCACCACAACTGATGCTGTCATCAAGCAGCTCAGAAAACTGTTTGTAACCCATGGGTTACCTGATGTCCTTGTCTCTGACAATGGCCCTCAATTTACATCTAACATTTTTGAATCCTTTCTAGCACAACAGGGTATCAGACATGTCCTTACTGCCCCTGGGCACCCTTTGGCTAATGGCGGGCTGAGCATGGTGCGCTTTACCAAAGAGAAGCTCCAGCAACTGGTCCTGGGGACATCACTGAGAAGCTTGAAAAACTTCTTAGTGTTCAGCACATCACTCCTAGCCCATCTACTAACTTATCCCCAGCAGAGTAGTTGATGGGTAGGAAACTTATGTCTTCCCTTGACCACCTTCATCCCACTTACCCACCCAACGCACCACTGGATTCCACTTCCAAAGTTCGTACATTCAGTGTGGGTGATTCTGTGTATGCTAAGAACCTTATAGGTGAGCCTTTGTGGATTCCTGCTGCAATATCTCAAATCACTGGCCCTCGTTCTTACAGGGTACAAACAGAGGATGGACTCCTCTGGAGCAGGCACATTGATCAACTCAGATCCAGGTTCCCTCTGGAACATTGCCCCTGTCTCTCTCTGGTTCCCTCACCTGATGTCAATTCTAGGGGGGAAGGGGAGGAACAGGAGGATAATCAGCAAGCAAGAATCAACCCCATGAGCCATTATGACAGGAACCATCCTGAACCCTGTCACGATGCCAAGATCCATCCTTAGAAGTGGAAGATTGCACATCACTACCTGATTTGGGTGCTGACATTGGAATGGAGATGGGTTGGGAGGAGAGACCAGATTCTAACAGTCTAACAGGGTCTCCTTTCACAGGAAGTCCCAACAGGGAAATGTCAGCAGACACATTTCCTCTCTTACTGGGTGAGAACGTTAAAACTTCTGAACCAGAAGGTCTCAACGACACGTAAGAGCCCCACCTATTTAAAAGAATACATTAGATAGGTTGCGGTTTGGTATGGACTGAACCTAGTGGGGAGGGGTGTTATGTATGTAGGTTTGAATGTTATTGGTTTATTTGAACTGTTCTTGTAAAATGTTAAATGGTATTGGTTTATATAGTGTGGGAAGAAACCCTGCACTCCCATTGGCTGGCAACTACGGCTTCTGGCTATAAGAAGCAGCCGTAGCCCAGCCAACTCGGGTCCATTCGAGCTGTAGTCACTGAATAAACTCTTTACTGAAGCTCCTCGTGTTTGACTCTTCATGCAAACTTAACACAAAACTTTCAAAATACTGAAAATAAAACAATAAAAAATTTAGTAATTCAGAATCCCTAAAATCAAATGCATAAGCACATTGATGTAGCATGAACCCTTTAGCATATGCATAATGATTTCAATTATTTTTATATGAACTACATGTTCATATAAGAAAATGTTTGATTCATATTATATAAGAAGCTAATATGTTTACATTTGACTAAATACTTAGAATGCATCTATCATGTACTTATCTCCTATCTATCTTTGGATAGATGTAGATGATTGCAGTAGTATTGTAGCATTAGAGTACATAATAATGTAGTATTGAAATATTAAAAAAAACTTTTATTGAAGGTTCTTGGTGGTGCTCTCTGAGCTTGGTCATTTTCTTGCAGATGTTTGATCATTTATATAACATCAAATTATATAACATCATCAGTGTTAGTGCTAGTGATCATCTTATCTAGTTTGGTAATGAAATGTCCACAAGAAAACAACCAAGCCCAACTAGCACCAAAGACCCCTCATTTCAACCCTGAGCTACATATAATCTCCCCTATTGATAATTTTTATTAAAATGCAAATCTCTTTTAACCAAGAAACTTTTTTTAAAAAATGCTGACAGATCCCTTGAAATTCTTCCAACCTTATTAACTTTTCTCATTCTTTAGAGATAGATGCCATAAAATAATAGTTATTTAGATCTTCCAGGTTTATTTGATTATGCCAAATAGATTTTGTGATAATACTTGGGGTATTGTAACAATGATAGGGATGATGAAGCCACATGTATGGGGAATATCTCACAGGTTTAACAATTTCTTACAGATCACTTTTTTTCCAGATATTTGATGTAGTCACAAAAAGTATCAGCAAAATAATAGGTAGAATATAAGATGGGAGGAATAATTGACAAGTTCAGATGCCATAAAATTGAATATGAAGATTGTGAAAACTCAGCACCCCTCATTGAGCAAAATTGAACAAAAGATCCAAAGTCAATATTCCTCTATATTCTGTAGATGCTCACGTGGTCAAAAAAGTTTCAACCAATTACAATCTTTATGTCTTATTTCTCAAGACAATCTTATTTCTTCTGTTCTCACAGGTATAGTCGAGTCATGGCATGAACAATCAAACAAAACAAGGAAAAAAATTAATAGGCTAACTGTGCAAAGATTGGCTGTAGGAATTTTTATGAACTAAAGTTTCATTCTTTAAGATGAACAATCAGGTTTCATATTGGCATAATTATAATAAAGAAACACATTGCAGGAAAGGAGATAGAAAGCTGTACAATCAGGCCAGAAATGTATTAACAAGGGAGATCACAGCAGCAAAAAGAAACTACTCTGAAAAGCTAAAGAATTAATACTCACAAATGTTGAGTATAAAACAAACAAAAGTTTCCTCATTTTTTAATTACATTTCTCCAGGCATTCATTACATCATTATTGCGTAAAGTATATACGATAGGATTTAAAAGTGGGGTTAAAATACTATATATTACTGGAATGAGTTTAGCTTGATTTGAAGAATTATTGTCATTTGACCTTGAGTAAGTGAAAAGGGCACTTCCATAGTATAAAAAGACCACTGTGAGATGGGAGGAACAGGTGGAAAAGGCTTTTTGCCTGCCTTCTGAAGAGTGCATACTTAAGATGGTTGAAATGATATAACCATATGACAGAAGGATGCATGCCAAAGGAGTCCAAGCTATGAAAAAACCAATGGAGAGCAAAAGAACTTGATTGAGAGAAGTGTCTCCACATGATAATCTCAACAATGGAGCAATATCACAATAGAAAGCATCCAGGTGATTGTTGCTACAAAATGGTAACTGGAAGGCAAAGGTTGTATGTATTACTGAGTTGAGTAAGCCACTGGCCCAGCAAGCTGTAGCCAGTTGGAGGCAAATTTCTTTGCTAATAATCAATGTGTAGCGAAGAGGATTGCAAATGGCAACATAGCGGTCAAAGGCCATCACTGCAAGCAGGAGGCACTCAACGCCCACAAAAGAAAAAAAGAAATATGCCTGAAGTGCACAACCCACATAGGAAATGCTATTTTTCTCAGAGATTAAATGAGACAGCATTTGGGGGATAGTGGTGCTTGTATAGCAAATGTCCAGAAAAGAAAGATTTCCAAGGAAGAAATACATGGGGTTATGGAGCTTCTGGTCCATCAATGTCACTAGGATAATGAAGGTATTCCACACCACAGTGAAGAGATAAATGATGAAGAACCCAATGAAGAGCAAAAGATGGATTTCCTGCAGATTTCTAAAGCCAAGTATGATAAATTCAATCAGTTCAGTTTTATTTTGTACCACCATGTTTCAATTCAAATATGACCTATTCCTATACAGAAGGAAAGATTAAATATTATATACATGAAATTTAAAAATAATATAAAAGATGAAATATGACATGTGCTATTAATGTAATTTTTTCAAGGGAAATGAGTATTACTTGGTATAAAACATACACAAAAAGTTTCATAGTTATCTATTTTTATTTTTATTCCTTATGTCATTAATTCAATCAAGCAAGTTTCTAAAACTGGATTGTCCTCTGCATAAAATTTGAAGCAGTTTTCATTTCTCATATTGATTACATACCTCTTTACCCTAGGTCTTTGAAGCATGTTCAACAATACAGCAATAAGAAATAGATTACAGAATTTTTTAAGCACTAAAAATAAAACAAATAAAATATTCAACTGTTCCAAATCTTCTAAAATCAAGTACAAAAGCCCCTAGATGTTGTATTCCTCTCTCCAGTATATGCATGGTGATTTCCACAATGTCTTTTTTTATTTGTGAACAGAATTCCATCTTTATACAAGAAACAACATGTTCCATATTGGATAAGAAGCTAGGGTACTTACATTTGTTCTAAATTTTCAAAAGTATTTGTCACTTGTCTATTCATCATCTTCTATTTATTACTATTTATCTCTAACTAAAACCAGACAATTGCAGTCTCTTGTAGTATTAATTATGGAGCCACATTTTATTAAAATGTAAATCTCTTTTAATAAGGATAAATTCTTATTTTCTCTAAAGTGCTGAAACAAATCAAATCCCTTGACGTTCTTCCAACCTTATTAGCTTTTTTCATTCCTTAGAGAAACCTATCACTAAAGAACAATTAAATGGAATTAAGTTCTAGGTTAAACAAATTATGCCAAACAATTTATGCTAATTCTTGGGTCTCATAGAAGCTGTCTTGACCATTTTCCTCTCAGAGAAACTAATTAGCTTCTCTTCCAATTGTGGAATGCAGCCCTTCCTCCTGGGAATCCAGACTACATCCCATCACAATCTGGCAATTTTAAAAACTACTTAGACAGCAGAGTAATTTTTCTGAGATTTTTCTTTATTCATAAAAAATTTCAGCAAAATGGTAGATAGTAGATAGGATGCATAATGACTGGGAGGAATTACAGTTACATTCAGACAATGTAACCTTGAAAATTAAGGCTTTGAAAGGATGCTTATCATAATGCTCTACTGTATAAACTACTCTCAGAAACACACTCTACATATCTCTGTCAGTCACTGAAGAAAAGAATTCAGTATTCCCCTGCACTCTTCATGTACTTCCACAGACATTTGAAAGGCAGAACTTTCAATTAGTTAAAAATATTTAGTCTTATTTTCAAAGACTACTCTTCTATTCACAAGATATAGCCAAGTCATGGCATAAACAATCTGTTTTAAATATATATTAGAAAATATTGAGTAAACCAGCTGTGCATGAATTGACTGTATGTATTGTTATCAAATAAAGTTTCATTCTTTGTGATGAGCAACCAGCAAATTACATACTGGGATAATTATAAAAATCATTTTTAGACATTTTAAACTCTAATTAATTGTGAAAAAAGAGGCATATTTTAAACTAATGAACTTTTCTTTAACATTTCCATAGAGATCTGCTGCTGATGCCCTCCTTATGCAACACTTCCATAAAACCCAGACTACTAACAGGGAAGAAATGTGTTATTCTGAAAAAAACTATTCCATTTCAGAAGAGCAGTATATAAAGATAATTAGTTGAAAATTGTTGCAAGGGTGTTTATGCTAGTGAAAGTGTGTGTGTGTGTGTGTGTGTGCATATAATTGCATGATGTACTACACACACACATATACACACATAAACACACACACAAATACATAAAACCCTACACATTTTTTGTAATGTTAAAGTCCTATTAGATTTGCAGATATTTGAATGGCAGAGTTTCAGCTTTACTTGCAAGACTCAAATGTGGTATTAGAAGGATGCATAGTATTAGGAAGAAAACATTGCAGGGGTGGGATTCTACCGGTTCAGATTGGTTCTATAGAACCAGTTGTTATGATTCTGCACAGTTTGGAGAACCAGCAAATTGTGCCCCTGGCTGGTCCTGTCCCTTTCCACCCAGTCAGTCCTTATCACATATGCGTGACATTGTGTGCATACCCAACATCACTGACTGCATTCTCTCCTGCCCACTCACTCCTTAAGGTATTTCTTTTTCCCCTCCCAATGATCAGCTGTTCCGATGATCAGCTGTGCCAGGATCCCCGTTACTGTCTTACTGTTTCACCCAGGAGGCTTCCCTGAGGCTCAGGAGGCAAAAAGCAGTGCAGTGGGGGGGGGAGCTGTGCCCCCTCAGGCTCAATTTTTTGCCTTCCTGGGCCCCAGGGAAACCTTCTGGGAGCAAAAATGCCCTCCCAGGAGGCAAAAAAACCCAGGGGTGCTGCAAAAAAAGAGAAGCCACGCCCACCTAGCCATATCCATTTAGCCACACCCACAGAACTGGTTGTTAAAAAATTTGAATCCCACCCCTGAAGTATTTGCTGTATTTAACCCTCATTTTGTTATAGGTAGTCTTTAACATGACTATTTAACAGTCATGATACTAAATTAACAATTTCTTTAAAAAATAAATTTTATTCAATTTTTAACAATTTTTTAAAACAGCTCTTTTCAGTAGACAGCATGTTCCCGGGTCGTCACTTTTACATGCAAATATGACAGTAGGTCTATTTTCATTTTAAGCATTTAACTTCACTTCTATTCCATTTTAACAGACAAAGGGTCAAAGAAATTAATCCTAATCTCAAATCTTAATCTCAATCTATGTAACCCCCAGTTCATTTCAAATTAATTGCATATATATATATATATTAAAAACATCATTTATAAATCTTACAAATAACAATATATTTGCCCATCATATTAAAGATAAAGTTCATCCATATCTATCCTTTAATTATCTTCACATTGTTAATACTCTTTTATCATTTACAGAATTCTTTTGTCCATCCATTTGCCCTTTCATCACATATTCTCTCCATAATTCTAAATCTACAAATTTTAACACTAAAAAGAATGAGAAAAAAACCCCTAGACTTGCCCCCTTTTACTACTTTGAAAGTGACACCTCAGTGGTTAATATAGTAGCATAATCATAATCATTCCCTTTAAAACGAAAGATAGAGAAAAAAGAAAAAGAAAAAGGAGAAAAGAAAAGCTCCCTTACAATATATCTCTAATCGATCGGGTTCTGCAATACATATCCCCCCTAAGATTTATTTATGGTTCCAAGATAATAAAAATAACTAATCTTGGTTATTGACAAATCTCATTTTAGACATTTTCTAAAATCATTTCAATTAATTCAATTTATCTAATCATCATTTACCTTTCTTTTGTAAATAAGAAATAAAAATGTGACCTTTACCAGTAAAATTGTCAGTAACCCCTATTGTTTTACACTTTTATAATTACAATATATTCTTATTACCATTTCTTCATGCAGAACCCCCCTTTTTAATACATTAGCCATTATCTCTATGCAAACAAGTTTCATTCTTCATTATGTAATTCCCGTGTCTCTCTATCTTTTGTTCTTGTTTCTTGTTCCTTCTCCTCTCTTTTATCCCGCTATCCCCCTTCTCTATCCAGTTTGAATCCCTCTCTCTCTCTTTACCTTTCTGCTCCCTTTCCTTCTGAACCTTTCTAACATGCTTAATTTCATAAATGTTCCCCTTTTTAGATACTTTCTTAGGTTCCGTTTTTTTAGCCACCCTTCCTTTCCCTTTTATTTGTATTAATCTTTGTATTAATTGTCTTTTTAAGATGGCTTTCTCTTGTGCTGGCTCCTCCCTTTCCAAGGCTCCTTCTTCTTCTTTATTCAGCATTTGAATGCCCATGTTTTCTGCAACAAGCCAAGTTAGTTCAGTCACTTCCTGTAGCAGTTCTTTCATACTTTTAAACTCCAATTATTTGTACTGTATATCCTTGAACTGAAACTTTGCAGCATGAATTTATAACGGATACAATGTCCTAGTGTCAGATGATTGCCATTTGTGACGTTCCAAGGTCACAACAACCAGATGCAGGGGTTTGGAGAAGAAGACTTTTTAGGTTCCTTCCAACTCTATGATTCTATGATATTAAGTCAAAGCTGAACTCATTTACTGACTATGATTTACAGTGATTTGCTTAACAACTGTGGCAAAAAAAATTGTCATAAAATTGTGGGCTACTCATTTAACAATCTCCTTACTTAGCAACATAAGTTCTGGTCCGAACTGTGATCATAAGTTGAGGACTATCTGTACAAATTTTCCATCATCACCTTTATAGCACAATAACTTAGGTAGGAGCCTTTCTGAGTGTCTTTTCCACCCACTACACACTTATATGGTCATTATCTAGTTAGCATCTCTTTGCTCTATCACTCAAAGTCCATCTCATTGTTACAATAAGGGAACTAATATAGACACAATTGTATCCTTATTATTTATTTATTATTTATTGAATTTATATTGCTCCTTATTCACTATGGCAACTCAAGGTGGATTACATAATATAAAATCACATTTAAAATAATAAAAATTAACAAAAACAATCAAAAAATTAATACGATACAATATAACAAAATCACCCCCCAACTCCCACTCCCTGCCCCAGCAACAGCAGTCCCTCAGATAACTTGTTTCCAAGCCATGAAGAGCTTTAAAGGTGACAAACCAGCACCTTGAATTGCACCCAGAAGCAAATTGACAATCAATGCAGCTCCTGCAGGAGAGGTGATATATGTGCACACCAGGTCTGCAAAAAACCATTTGGGCACCTGCATTTTGCACCAACTGGAGCTTCCAGATGCTCTTCAAGGGCAGCCCCATGCAGAGCGCATTGCAATAATCAAGATGGGAAATAACTAGGGCATGAATGAGTGTTTGTCCAGGAAAGAGTGTAACTGGTGCATAACCTGCAGTTGTTCAAAGGCCCTCCTGGCCATGACCGCCACCTGTTCTTCAAGCAGGAATTGTGAGTCCAGGAAAACCCCTAGATTACGCACAGAGTCTCTTTGGGGTAGGACCATCCCATCCAAGACCAAAGGTAGCAATTCTCCCTGAGCCAACAAACCCCAAACCCAGAGCCACTTGGGCTTGCAAGGGTTTAGTTTCAACCCGTTGCTCCCCATCCAGACCCTAACAGCCTCCAGGCACTGCAAGTGGGAGGATATGACATCACTTAAGTCACCATGGGCTGAGAAATACAGTTGAGTATCATTAGCATATTGGTGATACCTCAGTCCATGGTGATGGATGATCTCAGCCAATGGCTTATTATACTCCTTTCATTAATATTATTAATTATCCATTAATTATTAATTATTTGCCCACAGTTGCTATAATATACACTAAATCTAGCGTGTCAAGGAAATTTGTAGAATAATATATCTATTAGTAAATGTCTATGGAGATGCTCAGTCATCCACATCATGGTTGTCCCAAAGGTGCTTTTTTCAAGAGGCAAGTGGACTTTCTTGTTTTGTTTTGTTTTGTTTTTAGAACATGTTTCATTTCTCATCCAAGAAGCTTCTTGAAAAAAGCACCTATTATAGTAGTAAAACTTTGTCATTTGCCTATAATAGGGACCATGACATGAAATTGAATACTGCCCTGAAATCTATTAAAACCATAATTTTGTAGGTACTATGTGTATATTTAGCATTAGTTAAATGCTAATGGTTGGGCCCGGAGGGCGGTGTCCCTCTGGTTGAATTATGCCCTCCAGGTTTTGGGTTGTGCACGGCCACGGGCCAGGGAAGGGTGGTGGGGTGGCTGTGGTTATTAGGGAGACCTTGCTTCCAAGGGAGGTCACTATCTCAGAGATAGGCGGAAGTGAGACCCTTCTCCTGAAGTGGGGGCCTAGCGGTCAGGTGGGCTTGCTGCTCACATACCTTTCTCCCAGCTGTGTGACAGCGGCCTTACGGGACTTCTTGGCGTCCTCTCGGGGTGGCGGTGGAGCTCCCAGGCCTTATAGTCCTGGGGGACTTTAACCTGCCGTCCCTGGGGGATCGCGTCGGGATTGGCCGGAATTCATGTCTTCTATGGAAGCCATGGGCCTGACCCAATTAATTCATGGCCCCACTCATGAGGGGGGAACACTCTGGACCTAGTTTTTGTCTCTGAATGGTGGCGTAGTGACAGAGGGCATCCTGTTTATCGGCTCTGCCGTTCCATGGTCTGATCACTATCTCCTGCGGCTGGTTTTCCAAAGGCCACCCCCACTGCTGGGACAAGGAGCCTCTTGGATGGTTCCGCCCCAGGCGCCTTATGGACCCTGGCGGTTCCAGGCGGAACTGGGGCCTTTTCCCTCTTCCCTTACTCACAGCTCTGTTGAGGATCTGGCGGCCGCTTGGCAGCGGGCACGCTTCAGAGGCCCTTGACAGGGTTGTCCCCATGCGTCCCCTCACACGCCGGCGGATCTCGGATGGCTCCTGGTATACAGAGGAGCTCCGGGAGATGAAGCGCCATCGGAGGGGTTAGAGAGCAGGTGGAGGGCCACCCGCTCTCAATTCGACCGAACCCAGTTAAGAGCCCATATTAGGACTTACCTGGGAGCTATGAGGATGGCGAGAAGGTCTTATATCTCCGCCCTCATAGCGTCCGCGATACCGCCCAGCCGCCCTGTTCGGGTTCGCGCTCTCTCCTTTGTCCTGGGGAGGCGGATCCGTTCTTGAGGAAGGGCTGAGAATTTGGACAATATCTGTCGGATAAGATCACTCGAATTGAAGTGGGTTGTCCACTGATTTGCAGTGGTCTGAGGAGCGGGATACAGGTAGTCTGGCAAGTGTGTTCTGGGATGAGTTCGATCCTGTTTCGAGGATGAAGTGGGCGGGATTATGCGGCGCCTGAGTTCCACCACATGTTTGTTGGACCCGTGCCCTTCCTGGCTGTCTTATGCCGCCAGGGAGGTCACCTCTTGATTGATCGGGCAGTGGTCAATGCTTCGCTAAGGGAGGGTGTTTTCCCTCCGCCCTGAAAGAGCGGTGGTGAGGCCCCTCCTGAAGAAGCCTGCCCTGGATCCGACTGTGTTAGATAACTTTCGTCCAGTCTCCAACCTTGCTTTAGCGAAGGTTGTTGAGAGTGTGGTGGCCAGACAATTTCCGCTTTTCCTGGATGAAGCGGACTACCTAGATCCGTGCCAATCGGGCTTCGGTCTGGTTTCAGCACGGAGACGGCATTGGTCGCACTGATGGATGATCTCTGGAGGGAGCGGGACAGGGTTCTTCCTCTGTCCTGGTCCTGTTAGACCTCTCAGCGGCTTCGATACCATCGACCATGGTATCCTTTGCGGCCTCGCGGGGTTGGGGTGGGGGCAATTGTTTTCGGTGGCTCTCCTCCTACCTGCTGAGGCGGTCCAATCGGTGTAGCAGGGGGCAGAGATCGGCCCCGAGGGCACTCACTTGTGGGGTCCCTCAGGGGTCGGTCCTCTCTCCCCTTTTATTTAATATCTACATGAAACCGCTGGGTGAGATCATTCGTGGTTTTGGGGTGAGGTATCATCAATATGCTGATGATACACAGTTATATATCTCCACCCCTGGCCAGATCAGTGATGCCCTCTCCGTGATGACTCGCTGTCTGGATGCGGTACGGATCTGGATGGACGGAAATATGCTTCGACTCAACCCGGCCAAGACTGAGTGGCTGTACATACCGGCATCGCGGTCCAGTTTGGAATGTCCATCGTTGACCATAGGGGAGTGGTGCTGCCCCCTGTGGATAGGGCTAGGAATCTGGGGGTCCTCCTGGATGCACGGCTCCGGTTGGAGGAGCAGGTGGGAGCCGTCACCAGGGGGCTTTTGCCCAGATCCGGCTGGTTCGCCAGCTTCGCCCGTTTCTGGACCGCGATGCCCTGCGCACGTCACTCATGCCCTTGTTACCTCGCGACTCGACTACTGCAACGCTCTCTATTTAGGACTGCCCTTGCACACCATCCGAGATTGCAGCTGGTGCAGAATGCAGCGCGCGGGTGGTGATGGGAGTTCCGGTTCTCCCATGTTGCCCCCTCCCGCGTGGCTTGCATTGGTTGCCGGTTGCGCCCGGGTGAGGTTCAAGGTTCTATCCTTAACATACAAAGTCCTTCACGACATGGGTCCCTATTATTTAAGGAGCGACTGCTGCCGACATCGAACACCAACCGCCTGTACGATCCCACAGACAGGGGCTCCTTGGGGTCCCGTCAGCCGGACAGTGCCGGCTGGCGGTCCCCGACGACGGGCCTACTCTGTTGCGGCCCCTGACCTGTGGAATCAACTTCCCTGGAGCTTCGCCTGGCCCTGACCTCCGCACTTTCCGTGCGACCTGAAGACCTGGTTGTTTAACCAATCCGGCTGTGACCCTGGGGTGGGGTGGTCTTTTTTAGAGTTTTATCTCTGCAATTTTAGTGTTAATTCGGCGATTGTTTAATCTGGTTTTAACTAATTTATTGTTGTGTGTTTTTATTTTTGTAAGCCGCCCGAGTCCTTTTGGAGAGGCGACATATAAGTCGAATTAATAAATAAATAATAAATAAATAATGAAATAGACGTAGACCTAAAGGTGATCTTCTTGCATTAAATCTGCATAGTCAGATTATTTTCTGCCTCAAAGCAATTGTACAACTTTCCCAATAGATGCATCACATGAAGTTTATGGATTTTATTTTGAAACTCATTGGTTCAGCAAAGACCTGCCATGATTTTTGAATATGGGAATAATTATGATTTTGCCCCAGTGGTCTGAAAAACAACCAGAAGCATCTATGAAAGTGGAAACTGATGTAAGGATTAAAGACTATCATTCCATGTTGGACCTGAGTACTTCTGCTGGAAATGATACAATGAGGATCCTAAGTAGTTGCATTAAATCTACTCCTACTTGCTGGCTCCCCACCTTGAGCCACATTATACCACCAGCTCTACAAAGAAAGGAAGCCTTAGTTAAGGGTACAACAAAATTATGAGAAACCCACTTCTTCCTGTGCAAGCTGATCTTCCTCATCTATCAATTGGCAGTTTAAATCCAGGAAGCCCTCTCTGGCACTCGCTCAACAGCTGTCTAACAACTTTGACATCAACACACAGTGGAAAGCCAAATGGGCTGATGAACACCCAGATACAAGCAGTTACATAGTTGACCCTACACAAAAGGTGCCAGGTTTTGACCTTCCTCACCAGAATTGGTCATCTCTGAACAGGATCCATACCCAACATGGTGTCTGCCAAGACTCATAGTTTAAGGGAGGTCTTGTCTCTACTTCTCAGTGTGATTGTGGTGCTCCTCAACACAATATCCATCACATTGTTCTGAATGTCCATCAAGAGCTTATACCAGCCCAATACCTGATTTTTTTCAACATAGACCACCCTGTCCTTGAATGGTTGGGTGGACTGGACATTATCATTTGAACCACTAGAAATCCATGTATTTGCCATATGCTAAATGAATAAAACTTCTGCTGGCATGAAATTATTTTCTATTTCCATTTTCTATTTGTCAGAAAATTATGTTGGGTAGCTTCCAGGTGAGTTTGTCACCAATATAATCTTAATCAATCCCTATATTCAGATCAGATCAAGTACATGCACAGCTATGGTAAATTCTGCTGGCAAAAAAGCTTGTTTATTTATGAAACATTAGAAAACAACTAACAGTTAACTTATACATTTGCCTTCAGTATGTGGTATTCAGTGGTGGTGTTTGATTTTTCTCCTACTGGTTCTGTGGGCATTGCTTGGTGGGGGAGCGTCATGTGACTGAGTGGGTGTGTTCAACTTAATGTCACTCATGCCCATGCCCACTCAGTCACATGACCCCACACCAAGCCATGCCCACAGAACCTGCTAGGAATTTTTTTTTTAATTTCTACCTATCTACCTATTTTCTGCCCAGGCAGGCTTGGCCTAATCTGTCAAAGGCCTGGCCTAATCCTGCATGCCACTCACTCTCCCTTCACTAGCTACATGCATCACCATGTTTCCCCTCTTTCACAGCCCTGGCCCTTAATCTCCCCATTTCTGCCCCCGTGACTTTCATCATCCCACGGCCATGACTTTACCTTCCTCCCATGGCTGGCTGCCAGGGAAGGCAAGCGAGGGCTAAGCCATTGCTGTTGATGGGCTCCCTGCTAGCCCACATCTCACCTTTGTCATGTGAAGCTTGCAGCTGCTGCATGTATTTTTTGGTGTGACTGGACACCAGCTGCACCAAAAAAAAGATGCAGCAACTGTAGGCTTCTTGTAGCAAAATTACCAACCTCCAGCTTTGTTCCACTTCTGCAATGCACTACTATGGTAGCATTCTAGACACCGGCCACACAGGTCCACCCCATTGAGCCCGCTGCACTGCTTCATTTGGACTTGCTTGGACAAGTCCCTCTGGTCCAGCAGGCTCAATGAGGTGGATCTGCATGGCCAGCATCTAGAATGCGGCAGTGGCAATGAATTGCAGAAGCGGAGCAAAGCTGGAGGTCGGTAATCTTCACTGCAAGAAGCCTACAGCCATCACAACTTTTTGCCACTTCTTTGCTGGCCAGAACTGAGCCGGAAATGGCAGCTGGAGGATTCTCCTGCTAGCAAAGAGGTGGCAGATGGAGGTTTCTTCATGAAGGGAGGCAGAAAACCTCACCTAAGTCTCCTCCTTCTTCTCAGGCATACACATTAAAACTTGGCAAAAATTTTTAAAATATTCTTATTTTTAACATAATGTGATCATTGCAATCACAAACATTAAAAAGTAGATTTTATTCAATGTTCAAAGATGTCTAGAAAAAGAATTACAGAAATTTCTGCAAAAAAAGACATTAAAATTAAAATGGATATAACTAAACATAAAATGGGATTAATGGAGGAGTTAGCTCAAAAGATTAAAAATGCTAAACAGAATTATTTTGAGGACACACATAAACCAGGAAGATGGTTATCTTATAAACTTAGAAAGGAAAGAGAATCAAGGAGAATTAGTCATTTAATAGCTGAAGAAGGATATGTCTGCTATGGAAGTGAAGAAAATAAAAGAATTATACTAGACTACTATGGAAAATTGTATTATCAAGAAGACATTCAAGAAGAAAAAATTAAACAATATTTAAAATGGCAAAATTACCACAGATACCCAAGGACATTGAAATAATGCTGGAAGGGAATATAACAAAGGTGGAATTAACAGAAGCTTTAAAGAAACAAAATACAGGGAAAGCACCAGGTCCAGATGGCCTGCCAGTGGAATTTTACAAGACTTTTCAGGAGGTGTTGAACCTCCAACTATTAGAAGTTATGAATGAAGTTATGTTAAAGAAGAGAATACCCAAGACATGGTCAGAAGCTTATATCACACTTATACCGAAGGAAGATACAGACTCACAGCAAGTTAAAAACTATAGACCTATCTCCCTATTAAATCCAGACTATAAATTTTTTTGCTTCAATTTTGGCAGAAAGTTTGAAAAGATATCTAAATAACTTTATATATGTTGATCAAAACAGATTTCTGCCAAAGAGACAAATTAAACATAATATGAGAATAATTCTGGACACTCTGGAATACTATGAGGCACACCCTGAAAAGCAAATGGCTTTGATGTTTATAGATGCTCAAAAAGCCTTTGATAATGTGAGTAGGTGGTTTATGTTATTACAACTTGCAGAAATGGGCTTTGGTGAAAATTTTATACATGCCATTGAGATGATATATCATGAACAAACTCTAAAGGTCTTGATAAATGGAGAATTGACAACCTATCGATATAAGAAAAGGGACTAGGCAAGGTTGTGCACTTCGCCTCTGCTGTTTGTTTTAACATTAGAAGTGTTGAATAGGTGTATCAGAGAAGATGAAGAAATAAAAGGAATGAAAATTAAAAAAGAAGAGTATAAGTTACAAGCTTTTGCAGACGACGTGGTATTTATACTAGAGGATCCATTGGAATCAGCACCTAAATTAATAGAAAGGATAGAAGAGTATGGAAAGGTAGCAGGTTTGAAAATCAATAAAGATAAAAGAAAGATACTAACAAAGAATATGTTAGTGAGACGAAAGAAAGAGTTGGAAGAAGTTCTAGAAATACAGGTCACAAGCAAGGTTAAGTATTTAGGGATACACATTACATCAAGTAATTGTCCACTGAAGGAGGACAATTACATTAAACTCAAGCAGCAGATAGCAACAGATTTGGAAAAATGGAAAAAATTACAACTATCATTGATTGGGAGAGTATCAACAATTAAGATGAATGTATTGCCTAGAATTTTATATTTATTCCAGACAATTCCAATTAGATTAGGGAAAGAGTTTTTTGAAGACTTAAATAAAACTGTGTTGAAATATATATGGCAAGGCAAAAAAGCAAGAATAAAGCTTAAGCTGTTACAGGATGCAAGAATAAGAGGAGGATTTGCATTGCCCAATTGGGAATTATACTATCAGGCAGCAAATTTGATGTGGGTAAAAGAATGGCTAACACTAAGGAATAGTAGATTATTGACTTTAGAAAGACATGACCTGCTATTGGGGTGGCATGCATTCCTTTGGTATAAGGGAACTAAAATACAAGGGTACTTTGGAAGACATTATATTCAAGAGACATTGTTTTTAAATTGGGAAGAAGATTAATTTAATTTAATTTAATAATTGGACTTGTATGCCGCCCCCTCTCTGAAAGGACTCGGGGCAGCTCACAACTAAAAATAATAACAATAAATACATTAAAAATGAATTAAACACTACAAGCCCACATAAAATCAATTTATACCCCCCTCCCTGAGAGGTCAGTCCAGCCCGGCCTGTTCAAACAGCCAAGTTTTCAGATCGTGGTGGAAAGAGCGGAGATCCAGAGCCAAATGGAGCCCCATGGGGAGTTGGTTCCACAAGGCGGGAGCCGCTACAGAGTAGCCCCTTCCCCGGGGCACCACCAGCTGACACTGTCTTGCAGACGGCACCCTGGGGAGTCCCAGACAAGCAGGGTGGTCGACATTTGATGTCGGCAGGAGAAGCTCCTGCAAATACCCTGGATCCTAGCCCTGAAGGACTTTGTATGTTAATACCAACACCTTGAATCTCACCCCGGAGGGTGAGACTATTTAAATAGCAATACTATTTAAAAATTCCATTATGGATATCTACTATCAAAGCTTTTTCTTATCCAGTAATATACAAAAAGGAACAAACAGTTAGATATGGTGAGATATTGAATGAAAAGGGTGAACTTAAATCTATGCAAGCATTGAAAGAACAAGGTATAAAAATGAATTGTTTTTCATATTTGCAAGTACAATCTAGATTTGATAAAGTTTTTAAAATAGAAGGTATTTATGATAGGTTGACTGAGTTAGATAAAATTTTGATGGGTACTGATGAAAAGATAATTAAAAAACTTTATGGACATTTATTAGAATTTAAAATGGAAGAAGAACAAGTTAAAGAAACAATGATTGCTTGGGGAAATTTTTTTGGATATGGCACTGATTTAGAGAAATGGAAAAAATTATGGTCTCAGAATTATAAAATGACAATGTCAACTGCTTATAAAGAAAATTTGTATAAGATGTTTTACAGGTGGCACTTACCCCCGACAAGAATTGCAAGAATGTTTAAGAATAAATCGGATGAATGTGGGAAATGTCATCAGATACCTGGCTCGTATTTCCATATGTGGTGGACGTGTTCGGATGCAAAAAGATCCACACGTGGTTGGAAAAAATGATGAAACAACATATAGACTTGAAACTTGAAATATTTTTATTGGGAATTATGCCAGATATTTACAATGAAGAGTTGAAATATTTGATTGTAAATGTTTTAACAGCTGCTAGAATTGTATTTGCTAAGAATTGGAAAAACAATAAAATACTTATGCAGGAGGAAGTTATTAAGAAAATTATGGATTGTGCTGAAATGAGTAAATTGACATTTGAAATTAGAGATCAAGAAGATAAACAATTTTATAAGATATGGGATTTGTTTTATCAATAGTTGGATAAAAAGACTTGGTAATGTAATAGATTATATAATTTTGTAATAGAAATTTAATAGATTGATATAAAATATAATATAGACATATATAATCATTGGATGAAAGTATAATATAAACTTTATAATAAAATTGAGAATACCTTGTATAAATGATAAAATAGGTTAGTCATGTATAAACAATAATTGATAAATATATAAGAATGTTTTATATTGATAATATCAGAAACTTTTTATAAATTGCGACTGTTGACTATGAAAGGATAACACAAAGGATCTGTAACCAACTGACACACAGTAAAATGGAAGATGGTTTTTATGTTTTTATGTTTTGTTTGTATTTTGTTTGTCTTAAAATAAAAACTTTTTATTAAAAAAAGATGTCTTATTTTAATACATAGAAGAACTATAGATAATCTCTGGGTTATGAGCATTCCCTTGGTGAACATTTGAGCTTATTCAATAAAGCCTAGCATTGCAAACAAGGTCCAAAACTATGAATCCGGCAAGACCACACTAGTAGTTCACCCTTACAAACAACTGCGGATGTTCTGCAACATTTGTCCTGCACATTGCTGGCTGAAATGGAGCTTGTGAAGGTTTCATCTTCCCTCAGAAAGGTCCATTAGACATCCAAAGGCCTCGACCACTATGTTGCCAGCCAAAATAGAAGTTCTGACGGGTGCATAGGCCCCTTTGAAGCCTTGTTTGAGTATCCAGAGGATTCCCTCGACCCATTACCAGCCAAAATGCACTTTCTGAGAGTTGGATGTGGCCTCTGAGGCTCTCCTTTGGCTCGCGCACCCTCCCTGGCCCATTGCAGGCTGAAATTGAGCTTCCAGGAATTGGATCCAGCCCTAGATGCTGCATTTTGGCCAGCAATGGAGTTGGGGGAAGCCCACAGAGGACTGAATGGAGCACTGGGGATAGATTCACCACCTGCAGAAACTCAACTTTGGCCAGCAACCAAAATCTAGCTTGCTAGATCATCATAAAAATGACCTTGGTATGGCAGGTTGTAGAGGAAGCAATTGTGGGGAGCATGAAGTATTTCAGTGGGTCAGGAAGGTGTTGCTGGTAGCCTGTTCCATCAGTACCCCCCATTGGCCTTCCCACCCTGAAATACCTATATGCACTTAATGACCCTTCCATTTGATTAGCTGTGCATGAGCAAAAGGAGGGAGTGATCCCATTCAAGGTATGAGAGTCACTTCTAGGAATCCTTGGGTAATGAATGGAATGGACAGGCTCCTTTATATTTGTAACTTGAGAACTAGCAATTTAGAAGGTAACTGCTTCTGTACCAAGTATGTCAGTTCAATAGTCCTATAGAGCTTTTGGAACGAAAAATATATAGAATAGTCTTTTAAAAAGAATACTTGCACAATTTATTGGCAAGAGCACAGAGTCAGAAAGGATAAGTTTCACAAATATACACATTAAGTGGATTCATACACAAAGTATGCATTTTCATAGTCCCCAAAA
>CM019155.1:116570912-116609611 GCA_009733165.1 Naja naja
CACCAGAATTGGTCATCTCTGAACAGGATCCATACCCAACATGGTGTCTGCCAAGACTCATTGTCTAAGTGAGGTCTTGTCTCTACTTCTCAGTGTGATTGTGGTGCTCCTCAACACAATATCCATCACATTGTGTCTGAATGTCCATCAAGAGCTTACACTGCCCGACTTCCTGTTTTGAGCTTCCCCAAAGATGGACCACTGACTGCGATCATGTATGGTTTTGGTTCATGCTTTGGCATCGGAGGGCCCCAATCCTTTGTATTCAGGGCAGAAGCTGCCTTGTAGGGGTGGCAGAGGAAGGGGAAACCATTAGCTGGGTAGAGGGGAGTTGCGAATGCCCTCCCTGGCTTGGCAATTGCTCACTCCCAAAGACGTCTGAAGCGGTGGTCTAAAATGGCCACCCTGAAGGGAAGATTAGACTGGAAGAAGATTGTGCAGCAGAGAGGGAAAGAAGTGAACAGCAGGAGGATCGGGATGATATAATCAATGGAAGATACCCCCAGGATTAACATTTCAAAGAATTTTTAAGACAGGATTTAAGTGGTGAAGACAAGAAAAGAACAGGTTTGAATTGCTTTTGACAGTGTCAGAGATTTGAAACCATGAAATGTAGAAGCTGGAGAAGGAATTATATAATCAACATGGATAAGTATACTTTTATTTTATATTGGCACTAATAAAGCTGAACTATAGACTGTTAAAGAGGAAATTTAATATCAACTGGATTTGATCTTTTTCTCATTGGAAAATTGTTGTTTAAAAAGCTCTGAATAATAGAGAAGAAAAAAGAAAAGAGGGGTTGAAGATTTAGCATAATAAAGAGTGCCATCTCAGTTAAATTAAACTTGTTTTTCTTTTAAAAAAAACTCTGTTTCTTGAAATTGCATGGAAATTGATACAATAAAGCAAGAATTTTGAAAAATTTAAACATTGTAACAAAGAAAGAAGTAGGAAGATTCTGCTTTTGGATTAATTGCTGATTCTGACATGGATTTGGCACTGGATTAGCAGAGACTTAAAACTTGAGAGGAAGAAAAGTTGACTGTTGGAAATAAACTTTAAAGATACTATTTGGATTAAATTGGGAATCAGAAAGTTGTAAAATGCAATTTCTCTTCTGGCATTAAAATGGAACTCAGAAAATGAAAGAAACATTACAAGAACTTCGTGAATCGCCGGGTTTTGCTTTAAAATTTATTGAAAATGTGATTGTAGAATATGAACAAAAAAGACAAAAGGCAGAAGAGGAGGTGGAGCAAATCATAGAAGGACCATCTTTAGTGACCATCGAGAACAAAGAAAGAAAGAATGGAAGAAAAGAAAAGAATTGGAAATAAATACAGGAGATTTAAGAAATTAAATAAAAAGGGGAATATCTGAAAAATTAAAAAAGGGAAAAAGAGCAAAAATTCAAAGGGCGAAAGGAAGCTATAAATAGAGAGGGAGATAAAATCTGGAGTGAAAGAATAAAGGAGAAAAGACAGGGGGAAAGAAGGGACAAGAAACAGGATTTGGGAACAAAGAAATATGGGAATTTTTTTAAAAAATGGGGAAATGCTTAATTGGACACAGAGATAATGGGTGATTATATAGAAAGGGGATTCTGCAAGGTATTGAGGGGTAATATAAATAAATTTATAGTGATGAAATAGGGAGATATAGATTGACAAGATGGAAAAACAGAATTGTTATTTTTTGGATAATGGAATCTAATGCTCTTCTTCCTTACGTAGACAGATAATTGTAACAAATAATGGAATAAGTATATTAGAAATATTGAAATATTTTTATGATTGGAATGTTGGCTTGTTTTTTTTAAAATATGAATGGAATAATTAATGGAATATATGTATTAAATATACGAATATAAATGAAATGATACAGGAGGAGAGCTGAAATGGAATTAACTTTAGGGTTTAGGATTGTTTTACTGTTTGAATGAGTAGATTAATATGTCCTTTTGGGGGATTTAATGAAATTTAAAGGGAAAACCATGCAGAATCTGATTTATATATGCTATGTAGTTTTAAAGGGATTATTAAGTTTAATGTTTTAGGTAATAATGTTAAATGTTTTAATGAGATTTAAAAGGGGTGAAAATAAATGAATTTCTAACTTAGAGGTAGCGCACTTATATTGTGATCTCAGGGGGAAACCAATTTATAGAAGAAGTGTCTTTTTTAACTAGAATCAAAGATGAAATATACAAATGTGATAGTTAAAAGTATTAAAGTATAATGATTATGAAGTTATCATAAGTGAATTAAATAATGAGATAAATATTTGAAATAATACAATAAAATAGAAAATGTATAACAGCACTGTTAAGATAAGGAATTGGATATAAAATTTGAATATGTAACCATGGTCATATTTGTATGTATATGTGAAACCTGTAATCATGCTGTTCACTAAAAGAGATGTTAAAATGTGGAAAACTGATAAAACTTGTTTAAAAAAAAAGAGCTACACCAGCCCAATATCAGATTTTTTCAACATAGACCATCCTGTCCTTAAATGGCTGGGTGGACTGGACATTATCATTTGAACCACTAGAAATCCATGTATTTGCCATATGCTAAATAAATAAAACTTCTGCTGGCATGAAATCATTTTCTATTTCCATTTTATAATTGTCAGAAAATTATGCTGGGTAGCTTCCAGTTGAGTTTGTCACCAATACAATCTTAATCAATCCCTATATTCAGATCAGATCAAGTACATGCACAGCTATGGTAAATTCTGCTGGCAAAAAGCTTGAAGTTTATTTATGAAACATTAGAAACAACTAACAGTTAACTTATACATTTGCCTTCAGTATGTGGTATTCAGTGGTGGTGTTTGATTTTTCTCCTACTGGTTCTGTGGGCATGGCTTGGTGGGGGAGCGTCATGTGACTGAGTGGGTGTGTTCAACTTAATGTCACTCATGCCCATGCCCACTCAGTCACATGACCCCACACCAAGCCATGCCCACAGAACCTGCTAGGAATTTTTTTTTAATTTCTACCTATCTACCTATTTTCTGCCCAGGCAGGCTTGGCCTAATCTGTCAAAGGCCTGGCCTAATCCTGCATGCCACTCACTCTCCCTTCACTAGCTACATGCATCACCATTCCCTCTTTCACAGCCCTGGGCCTCTTAATCTCCCATTCCTGCCCCGTGACTTTCATCATCCCACGCCATGACTTTACCTTCCTCCCATGGCTGGCTGCCAGGGAAGGCAAGTGAGGCTAAACCATTGTTGTTGCTGGGCTCCCTGCTAGCCCACATCTCACCCTTTGTCATGAGATGCCTGCAGCTGCATGTTTTTTTTGGTTGCTGGACTCCAGGCGCACCAAAAAAAGATGCAGCAACTGTAGGCTTCTTGCCATGAACATTACCAACCTCCAGCTTTGTTCTGCTTCTGCAACACACCGCCACAGTAGAATTCTAGATGCCAGCCATGCAGGTCCACCCCATTGAGCCTGCTGCACTGCTTCATTTGGACTTGCTTGGGCAAGTCCGTCTGGTCCAGCGGGCTCAATAAGGTGGATCTGCATGGCCAGCATCTAGAACGTGCAGTGGCAATGAATTGCAGAAGCGAGCAAAGCTGGAGGTCACATATTTCATTGCAAGAAACTACAGCCAGGATTTGCTTGATTCTTTGCTAGAGGATGGAGATCTAAGTGGGGATGGGGACACAAAGCTCAGCTGGATCAGAAGGATTTTTTAGTAATAGATTGACATAAATATAAATAGACATCAGTGGAGAAAGTAAATTAAACATTTTGAGTCTTTATAAAGTCTTCTAGTTTAGTCATGTATAAACAATAATTGATAAATATATAAGAATGTTTTATATTGATAATTCAGAAACTTTTTATAAATTTGACTGTTGACATGAAAGGATAAACAAAGGATCTGTAACCAACTGACACACAAAATAAAGAGTAGTTTTATTTTATTCAATATTAAAAACTTTTATTAAAAGATGTCTTATTTTAATACATAGAAGAACTATAAGTAATCTCTGGGTTATGAGCATTCCCTTGGTGAACATTTGAGCTTATTCAATAAGCCTAGCATTGCAAACAAGGTCCAAAACTATGAATCCTGCAAGACCACACTAGTAGTTCACCCTTACAAACAACTGCGGATGTTCTGCAACATTTGTCCTGCAATTGCTGGCTGAAGTGGAGCTTCTGAAGGTTTCATCTTCCCCTCAGAAAGGTCCATTCGACATCCAAAGGCCTCGACTGGTATGTTGCCAGCCAAAATAGAAGTTCTGACGGGTGCATATGCCCCTTTGAAGCCTTGTTTGAGCATCCAGAGGATTCAATCAACCCATTGCCAGCCAAAATGCAGCTTCTGAGAGTTGGATGTGGCCCTCTGAGGCTCTCCGTTTGGCTCGCACCCTCCCCTGGCCCATTGCAGGCTGAAATTGAGCTTCCAGGAGTGGATCCAGCCCCTAGATGCTGCATTTTGGCCAGCAATGAGTTGGGGGAGGCCCACAGAGGACTGAATGGAGCACTGGGGGATAGATTCACCCTGCAGAAACTCAACTTTGGCCAGCAACCAAAATCTAGCTTGCTAGATCGTCATAAAGTAAGTGACCTGGTATGGCAGGTTGTAGAGGAAGCAATTGTGGGGAGCATGAAGTATTTCAGTGGGTCAGGAAGGTGTTGCTGGTAGCCTGTTCCATCAGTACCCCCCATTGGCCTTCCCCACCCTGAAATACCTATATGCACTTAATGACCCTTCCATTTGATTAGCGAATGCATGAGCAAAAGGAGGGAGTGATCCCATTCAAGGTATGAGAGTCACTTCTAGGAATCCTTGGGTAATGAATGGAATGGACAGGCTCCTTTATATTTGTAACTTGAGAACTAGCAATTTAGAAGGTAACTGCTTCTGTACCAAGTATGTCAGTTCAATAGTCCTATAGAGCTTTTGGAACGAAAAATATATAGAATAGTCTTTTTAAAAGAATACTTGCACAATTTATTGGCAAGAGCACAGAGTCAGAAAGGATAAGTTTCACAAATATACACATTAAGTGGATTCATACACAAAGTATGCATTTTCATAGTCCCCAAAATAAGATTTAATTCACTTTCCCCATTACTTTAACAAAGGCCTCTTTAACATCTTTGTTCCTCAGGCTGTAGATGACAGGGTTCAACATAGGAGAGACCAAAGAATAGAAGACTGCAGCTTTCTTCTCTTGATCTGCAGAGAGATCAGACTGGGGCTGCAAATATGTGAAGCAGATGGTGCTGTAGAACAACACAACAATGGTGAGATGTGTGGCACAAGTAGAGAAAGCCCGTTGTCGCCCTTCAGTTGAATTCATATTGAAAACCACCCTGGCAATATGGAGGTAGGAGAGCACTATAAAGCCAAGAGGCAGCATAAGGACAATTACACTCAGAGCAAAGATTAAGACCTTTATCATATAGGTGTCCAGGCAAGCTAGTTGGAACACAGCTGGTGCTTCACAAAAGAAATGGTTGATTTCATAAGGTCCACAGAAGGGAAAATTTACGGTGCAAACTGTAAGTGCTGCAGCATTGAAAAAGCCTCCAAACCAGCATATCCCAGCCATCTGTACACACATTGGCATTCTCATGATGATGGGATATCTCAGTGGCCAGCAAATGGCCACATAACGGTCATATGCCATAAGAGCTAAGATGAAACATTCTGTTATCCCACAGGAGAGGGTTAAGTTCATTTGGGCCATGCATCTGTTGTAAGAGATCGTCTTAGTTTCAGAAACCATGTGGGCTAGCATTTGAGGGGTAGTGATCAGTGTGAAAAATATATCCAGCAAAGATAAATTACCAATGCAAAAATACATTGCTGTGTGAAGACGGGAGTTGATCCAGACCAAGAAGATGATCAAGCTGTTTCCAAGAACAGTGATAAGAGACATAGTGAAAAATATCATAAAAAGGAGTGGCTGTAATATGGGATGACTGGTAAAGCCTAGAAGAATGAATCCATTCATTGCAGTCTCATTCTGAGTCCACATTTCACCCACCAAGCTTCACCTGTATGATAATCATAACAAAATGGATTTTTCTTCAATAGTTTAGCTGACAAAGAAATATTAGTTTCCATTTTTATCTTGATCGCTCTCTGGATTCTGTAGTTTTGTTCTGGTATGTAATCAGAGACCTAAAACTAACCAGAAACTTTAATACAAGTACCCAGCATAATATTAATGAATCATAATACAGAATAAATAATCTCATACAGATACGTCAACAAGAGCACTATTTGCCAATCATGCTTAATAGAATTTAAACCTTATTCTTTACAGATTTGACTTCTCAGTAAAGAGAAGAGTTTCTTTTTTTCATTTTTGTACCAAGACAAATGTATCTTTGGCTTATTTTCTGTATAATTGCATGCATTTCTTAGGATTTTATATCATTAAAGGTATTTTAATCATTAAATAATAGGTAGTACCCTATTAATTAGCAATCAATAAAACAATAAAATATGGCTAAGCAATTTAAAAGTTTTATAGATTAACTACCTGATGGGTTATATGTGAAAGATATTTAATATGCATGCTTCCTTTCTCATTCAATTTGTGGTTAGTGATGGGTATTATAGAATACATGTCAAGAAGCTCCTGATATACAATTTCGATTCTCAGTTGAATTAATTTAACTTTGGAATAGAACCTTTCTTTATGATGATATATGAGGCTTCAGGTTATCAATCTAATTTCTCAAGATAAGAAAAAATAGTGTGGGTCATAGAGCTATTGCTGTTGCTACTTATTACTGCAGTTACAATTACAAAATAAGTATGGCAATAAACATGCCTTTGACTAACTTATTATGTTAATACTTCATATTTTCTCTCGAATCTTGAAAGTATAATGACTGTTTACTTTTTCTTAGACTTCCAAAGGGAAATAATTAAAATCTTTAAACTCATCTTTTAGCAAATTCCTTAGCCATTATTTCTCTTCGTAAATACATAGGTATGATGAAAAACAGGTATATATTTTTAAAAGAATAATTTCTTAGTGCTTGCAACTAAAAATAAAACGATTCATTTGAAGAATCCTGGTGATTTAAGCTGAATGAATGCTTTAAAATGATTTAATATGCATTTCAGCTTAGTAATGTAAACTATAAGTTACAGTTTTTCTTTGAAAACCTTATCCCATACTTAAGGATTTGGTAAAAATTTATAATTCAAAGTTTTCAACATTATTTTAGAAAGTAAAATTATATGGCATAAATCAAACATTTTCATTATTTCACTAGTTTCATGAGTTCATTAATTTATTTTTATTTTTTTGTTAATTTGTGGCAGTAATTGGCTTTTCATTCATACAACCACATGTAGTTCTAAGTTCCACTTACCTTTTGTTCTAACCATTTAGAATGCTAACTGCAGTTGTAAGTTGTCTATCTTTCTACCTACCTACCTATCTATCTATGAACAACAGCACAGAAATAATTTTACAATTCTGCATCTTCACCAGGTTCTGGAAATGAAATATGTTTCAGAGAAAGAACTAGATTAAAATGAAAATCTAACAAGGAGAAATCCTTACTTTCTCTGAAGTATTCAAACAATTTCCCTTGAGATTTTCCAAGCCTATTAACTTTTCATTCCTTAGGGTTACCTAGCACTAAAGAACAATTAATTTGAATCTCTAGGTTAAACAAAGTAGAACATTCTGTGAAACTATGCAAAAAAGAATTTATTTCTACACATTTGGGTGGTGACAGTGGTAGTGGTCAGTGAGAAAGCTACTTATAGTCAGGAACATCTGACTGCTTTCAACCATTTAGATGTGAGAGCAGTTTCTCCTGAGACTTGCTTTAGCCCAAGAATCTGCAGCAAATCAGTGCTTAGAAATCTTGTTTTATGGGAGAAAATTATTGATTCAGAACATTACTGTAGATGTAAAAATCCATCCAGTGAAAATATTTTGAGTATCTCCTTTACTGCATTTTAAATATACCATCTTCATGAAAAATGATCAGTGTGCCATAAATTATTAATAGATTTAAAATAATCTATTAACCCTAGCATAGAAAACATCTCCATCATCATAAATTGAGGACTTCCTCCCAAAATTAATAATGAAACAAAACACATTTTCAGAGATTGAGGTTTGAAAGTTTTATTTCTTGGTTATATGATCACACAACATTCCTTGTGATCTTGTTGATTTTACCATTATTAGCACATACCAATGGAATTTATATTTGAAAACAATAGCCTATGAAATATAAAGCAGCTTAAGATTTTACATTTAGAATTTCATTGAAGATATGAAGCCAATTCATGTTAACCAAAGAATCCCTCCAGCTTTAGAAGAGATTTGTGTATACTTAATTTTGTGAGGGATGACTGAATGTGAATTATCAACTACAAACACAGAGTATGGTATCACCCAATGATGTGTTGATAACCATTTAAATATGAATATATTCAAGGAAAGTCCATATTTCCATTTCTCTCAGAATTTATTCTGAGATTCAACACAAGTTTTCCAGTTATTTAAAGAGTTGTAGGGAGCCGTGGAGATGACCTTGGAGAAAGCAGCAAGAAACTGTTAAAGAAGAAGCACGAATTATGTAAGTTCAGGCGGACAGAAGAGTATGTAAAACAGAATCAAACACGTTCTCTTCCTTACTCCTCCTGATACGAGAGTGTGGGAATGGAAAACAGGCAGTCTTGCAAAATACCATTTCTATACTATCTTTATTATCAGAAACAGTGTACTTCAAACCAGATGTTTAATCTCATCTAGCATTCAATCTTCTACTCTCATAAATCATGGTGTAAAAAAACTGTTTTAAATTTACACGATGGAGAAAAAGTTCAGTAACCTAGATCTGCAAAAATTCTTTTTACTGTATACTGAACAACAGTCTTCTAGATGTACCTCTTTTACAATGAATAAATTGTACATTAGAATAAAATAATAAGTAAATTATCATAAATTTTAGAAAAAAGAAATATTGAACCTTGTAATACATAAATTGAAATTATGAAAATAATCTTGAGAAAAATATTTATATCTACAGTACCTATTATCAAATTATCTATCTAAATCTTATCACTTAACTCCTTTAATTGTGCTTCTCCAGGCGTCTTTTACATCTTTATTGCGTAATGTATATATGATAGGATTTAAAAGTGGAGTTAAGATACTATATACTACTGAAATAAAATTAGCCTGATCTGAAGAATAACTAGAATCTGAACTCAAGTACATGAGAAAGGCACTTCCATAGTATAGAAGGACCACTGTGAGATGGGAGGAACAGGTGGAGAAGGCTTTTTGTCTTCCTTTTGAGGAATGCATACTTAAGATAACTGAAATGATATAACTATATGACAGAAAGATGCATGCTAAAGGGGTCCAAGCAATAAAAATCCCAATGGAGAACAAGAGAACATGGTTAATAGATGTATCTCCACATGATAATCTTAGCAGTGGAGCAATATCACAATAGAAGGCATCCAGGTGGTTGTTTCCACAAAATGGTAACCGAAAGGCAAAAGTGGTATGGACCACTGAGTTGACTAAGCCACCAACCCAGCAGGCTGTGGCCAGTTGGAGACAATTTTTTTGGGTAATAAGCAATGTATAGCGTAGAGGATTACAAATAGCAACATAGCGGTCAAAGGCCATCACTGCAAGCAGGAGGCACTCAATGCCCACAAAAGAAAAAGAAATATGCCTGAACTACACAGCCCATATAGGAAATGCTATTTTTCTCTGAGATTAAATGAGACAGCATTTGGGGATAGTGGTGCTTGTATAGCAAATGTCCAGAAAAGAAAGATTTCCAAGGAAGAAATACATGGGGTTATGGAGCTTCTGGTCCATCAATGTCACTAGGATAATGAAGGTATTCCACACCACAGTGAAGAGATAAATGATGAAGAGCCCAATGAAGAGCAAAAGATGGATTTCCTGCAGATTTCTAAAGCCAAGTATGATAAATTCAATCAGTTCAGTTTTATTTTGTACCATCGTGTTTCAATTCAAATATGACCTATTCCTATACAGAAGGAAAGATTAAATATTATATACATGAAATTTAAAAATAATATAAAAGATGAAATATGACATGTGCTGTCAATGTAATATTTTCAAGGGAAAGGAGTATTACTTGGTATAAAACATACACAAAAAGTTTCATAGTTATCTATTTTTATTTTTATTCCTTATGTCATTAATTCAGTCAAGTAAGTTTCTAAAACTGGATTGTCCTCTGCATAAAATTTGAAGCAGTTTTCATTTCTCATATTGATTACATACCTCTTTACCCTAGGTCTTTGAAGCATGTTCAACAATACAGCAATAAGAAATAGATTACAGAATTTTTTAAGCACTAAAAATAAAACAAATAAAATATTCAACTGTTCCAAATCTTCTAAAATCAAGTACAAAAGCCCCTAGATGTTGTATTCCTCTCTCCAGTATATGCATGGTGATTTCCACAATGTCTTTTTTTATTTGTGAACAGAATTCCATCTTTATACAAGAAACAACATGTTCCATATTGGATAAGAAGCTAGGGTACTTGCATTTCTTCTAAATTTTCAAAAGTACTTGTCACCTATCTATTCATCATCTTCTATTTATTACCATTTATCTCTAAGTAAAAGCAGACAGTTGCAGTCTCTTGTAGTATTAATTATGGAGCCACATTTTATTAAAATGTAAATCGCTTTTAATAAGGATAAATTGTTATTTTCTCTAAAGTGCTGAAACAAATCAAATCCCTTGACGTTCTTCCAACCTTATTAGCTTTTTTCATTCCTTAGAGAAACGTATCACTAAAGAACAATTAAATGGAATTAAGTTCTAGGTTAAACAAATTATGCCAAACAATTTATGCTAATTCTTGGGTCTCATAGAAGCTGTCTTGACCATTTTCCTCTCAAAGAAACTATTTAGCTTCTCTTCCAATTGTGGAATGCAGCCCTTCCTCCTGGGAATCCAGATAACATCCCATCACAATCTGGCAGTTTTAAAAACTACTTAGACAGCAGAGTAATTTTTTCTGAGGTTTTTCTTTATTCACAAAAAATTTCAGCAAAATGGTAGATAGTAGATAGGACGCATAATGACTGGGAGGAATTACAATTACATTCAGACAATGTAACCTTGAAAATTAAGGCTTTGAAAGGATGCTTATCATAATGCTCTACTGTATAAACTACTCTCAGAAACAAACTCTACATATCTCTATCAGTCACTGAAGAAAAGAATTCAGTATTCCCCTGCACTTTTCATGTACTTCCACAGACATTTGAAAGGCAGAACTTTCAATTAGTTAAAAATATTTAGTCTTATTTTCAAAGACTACTCTTCTATTCACAAGATATAGCCAAGTCATGGCATAAACAATCTGTTTTAAATATATATTAGAAAATATTGAATAAACCAACTGTGCGTGAATTGACTGTATGTATTGTTATCAAACAAAGTTTCATTCTTTGTGATGAGCAACCAGCAAATTACATACTGGGATAATTATAAAAATCATTTTTTAGACATTTTAAACTCTAATTAATTGTGAAAAAAGAGGCATATTTTAAACTAATGAACTTTTCTTTAACATTTCCATAGAGATCTGCTGCTGATGCCCCCCTTATGCAACACTTCCATAAAACCCAGACTACTAACAGGGAAGAAATGTGTTATTCTGAAAAAAACTATTCCATTTCAGAAGAGCAGTATATAAAGATAATTAGTTGAAAATTGTTGCAAGGGTGTTTATACTAGTGAAAGTGTGTGTGTGTGTGCATATAATTATATGTTGTATTACACACACAAAAAAAAAATACATTAAAACCCTACACATTTTTTGTAATGTTAAAGTCCTATTAGATTTGCAGATATTTGAATGGTGCCTTTTTGGCAGACTTCCAGCTTTACCTACAAGACTTAAATGTGGTATTAGAAGGATGCATAGTATTAGGAAGAAAACATTGCAGGGATGAGATTTTATCAGTTCAGATCGGTTCTGTAGAAAGTTGTTTAAATTAGCCGGGTCCAAGGCAGGCTTCTTGAGGAGCGGCCTCACCACTGCCTCTTTCAAGGCAGGAGGGAAGGAACCCTCACTCAAAGAAGCATTAATTACTGCCTGGAGCCAGCCTCATGTGACCTCCCGGGTGGCGTAAACCAGCCAGGAGGGACACGGGTCCAATAAACACATGGCAGCACTCAGCCTCCCCATGATCCTTTCTTCCTCATTTGGAGTCACAGGATCAAACTCCTCCCAGATGATATCTCTAAGACCAGTTGTCATACTCCCATCAGACTCTGCCCAGTCGAAGTCCAAGTCTGTGCGGATCTGAGCGATCTTGTCCATCAGATGCTGACTAAACTCCTTGGCACATCCCTGCAGAGGGTCCTCCCCCACCTCTGGTTAAGGAGGGAATGGGAGGCCCTGAATAGGGCGGCCGGGCGGTTATCTGTGGATGCAATGAGAGCAGAGTAGTATGTATGCTTCACCGCTGTCATTGCAGCAAGATAAGACCTAATATAGGATCTTAACTGCGATTGGTCAGATTTGGACCTGCTGGACCTCCACTAGCTCTCTAGGCCTCTTTTCTGCCGCTTCATTTCCTGGGGCTCTGTGGAAAACCAGGGAACTAACGGGATCTGCCTGGGGCAGAACCATCTTGTCAGTTCTGCCTCCCAGTGACGAGGGGTGGCATATTGGAAGGCCAACCAAAGGAGAGAATGATCGGTCCATGACAGGGGTTGTATAGTTGGAGATCCCCCCCAGATCATTTCTCCACTGCCCTGAGATGAAAACAAGGTCAAGCGTGTGTGTCACCTCGTGAGTCGGACCCTGTATTATTTGAGTCAGGTCCAAGGCCACCATGGTCATTTATATGGTCATTATCTAGTTAGCATCTCTTTATTCTGTCACTCAAAGTCCATCTCATTGTTACAATAAGGGAATTAATATAGACACAATTGTATCCTTGTTATTTATTGAATTTATATTGCTGCTTATTCACTATGGCAACTCAAGGTGGATTACAGAATATAAAACCACATTTAAAACAATAAAAACTAACAAAAACAATCAAATAAATTTATATAATACAATATAACAAAATCACCCCACAACTCCCAGTCCCTGCCCCAGCAACAGCAGTTCATATGAGCCATTTAATGGGCTCCATCCCGCTCTGGGTTCCCCAGGCCTGCTGGCAGAACCAGGTCTACTGTGCCTTCCAAAAGAGTATTAGGGGAGGGCATTCTAATATCTGGGGAATGATGTTCCAGAGAGAGGGAGCAACCATGGAGAAGGCCCATCTTCTGGGTCCCACCAGGTGTATCTCCCTCAGGGGTGGAACCCACAACATTCCCTGCCTCCCCGTTCTGATGGGTTCAGTAGATGTGACCAGCAAGAAACAGTCCCTAAGATAACTTGGTCCCAAGCCATGAAGAGCTTTAAAGGTGACAACTAGCACCTTGAATTGCACCCAGAAGCAAATTGACAATCAATGCAGCTCCTGCAGGAGAGGTGATATATGTGCACACCAGGTCTGCAAAAAACCATTCAGGCACCTGCATTTTGCACCAACTGGAGCTTCCAGATGCTCTTCAAGGGCAGCCCCATGCAGAGCGCATTGCAATAATCAAGATGGGAAATAACTAGGGCATGAATGAGTGTTTGTCCAGGAAAGAGTGTAACTGGTGCATAACCTGCAGTTGTCCAAAGGCCCTCCTGGCCATGACCGCCACCTGTTCTTCAAGCAGGAATTGTGAGTCCAGGAAAACCCCTAGATTACGCACAGAGTCTCTTTGGGATAGGACCATCCCATCCAAGACCAAAGGTAGCAATTCTCCCTGAGCCAACAAACCCCAAACCCAGAGCCACTTGGGCTTGCGAGGGTTTAGTTTCAACCCGTTGCTCCCCATTCAGACCCTAACAGCCTCCAGGCACTGCAAGTGGGAGGATATGACATCGCTTAAGTCACCATGGGCTGAGAAATACAGTTGAGTATCATTAGCATATTGGTGATACCTCAGTCCATGGTGATGGATGATCTCAGCCAATGGCTTATTATACTCCTTTCATTAATATTATTAATTATCAATTAATTATTAATTATTTGCCCACAGTTGCTATAATATACACTAAATCTAGCGTGTCAAGGAAATTTGTAGAATAATATATCTATTAGTAAATGTCTATGGAGATGCTCAGTCATCCACATCATGGTTGTCCCAAAGGTGCTTTTTTTCAAGAGGCAAGTGGACTTTCTTGTTTTGTTTTGTTTTGTTTTTAGAACATGTTTCATTTCTCATCCAAGAAGCTTCTTGAAAAAAGCACCTATTATAGTAGTAAAACTTTGTCATTTGCCTATAATAGGGACCATGACATGAAATTGAATACTGCCCTGAAATCTATTAAAACCATAATTTTGTAGGTACTATGTGTATATTTAGCATTAGTTAAATGCTAATGAAATAGATGTAGACCTAAAGGTGATCTTCTTGCATTAAATCTGCATAGTCAGATTATTTTCTGCCTCAAAGCAATTGTACAACTTTCCCAATAGATGCATCACATGAAGTTTATGGATTTTATTTTGAAACTCATTGGTTCAGCAAAGACCTGCCGTGATTTTTGAATATGGGAATAATTATGATTTTGCCCCAGTGGTCTGAAAAACAACCAGAAGCATCTATGAAAGTGGAAACTGATGTAAGGATTAAAGACTATCATTCCATGTTGGACCTGAGTACTTCTGCTGGAAATGATACAATGAGGATCCTAAGTAGTTGCATTAAATCTACTCCTACTTGCTGGCTCCCCACCTTGAGCCACATTATACCACCAGCTCTACAAAGAAAGGAAGCCTTAGTTAAGGAGTACAACAAAATTATGAGAAACCCACTTCTTCCTGTGCAAGCTGATCTTCCTCATCTATCAATTGGCAGTTTAAATCCAGGAAGCCCTCTCTGGCACTCGCTCAACAGCTGTCTAACAACTTTGACATCAACACACAGTGGAAAGCCAAATGGGCTGATGAACACCCAGATACAAGCAGTTACATAGTTGACCCTACACAAAAGGTGCCAGGTTTTGACCTTCCTCACCAGAATTGGTCATCTCTGAACAGGATCCATACCCAACATGGTGTCTGCCAAGACTCATAGTTTAAGGGAGGTCTTGTCTCTACTTCTCAGTGTGATCGTGGTGCTCCTCAACACAATAACCATCACATTGTGTCTGAATGTCTATTAAGAGCTTATACCAGCCCAATATCAGATTTTTTCAACCTAGACCACCCTGTCCTTGAATGGTTGGGTGGACTGGACATTATCATTTGAACCACTAGAAATCCATGTATTTGCCATATGCTAAATAAATAAAACTTCTGCTGCATGAAATTATTTTCTATTTCCATTTTCTATTTGTCAGAAAATTATGCTGGGTAGCTTCTAGTTGAGTTTGTCACCAATATAATCTTAATCAATCCCTATATTCAGATCAGATCAAGTACATGCACAGCTATGGTAAATTCTGCTGGCAAAAAAGCTTGAAGTTTATTTATGAAACATTAGAAAACAACTAACAGTTAACTTATACATTTGCCTTCAGTATGTGGTATTCAGTGGTGGTAGTTTGATTTTTCTCCTACTGGTTCTGTGGGCATGGCTTGGTGGGGGAGCATCATGTGACTGAGTAGGTGTGTTCAACTTAATGTCACTCATGCCCATGCCCACTCAGTCACATGACCCCACACCAAGCCATGCCCACAGAACCTGCTAGGAATTTTTTTTGAATCTCTACCTATCTACCTATTTTCTGCCCAGGCAGGCTTGGCCTAATCTGTCAAAGGCCTGGCCTAATCCTGCATGCCACTCACACTCTCCCTTCACTAGCTACATGCATCACCATGTTTCCCTTCTTTCACAGCCCTGGCCCTTAATCTTCCCATTTCTGCCCCCGTGACTTTCATCATCCCACGGCCATGACTTTACCTTCTTCCCATGGCTGGCTGCCAGGGAAGGCAAGCTAGGGCTAAGCCATTGCTGTTGATGGGCTCCCTGCTAGCCCACATCTCACCTTTGTCATGTGAGCTTGCAGCTGCTGCATGTATTTTTGTGTGACTGGACACCAGCTGCACCAAAAAAAAGATGCAGCAACTGTAGGCTTCTTGTAGCAAAATTACCAACCTCCAGCTTTGTTCCACTTCTGCAATGCACTACTATGGTAGCATTCTAGACACCGACCACACAGGTCCACCCCATTGAGCCCGCTGCACTGCTTCATTTGGACTTGCTTGGACAAGTCCTCTGGTCCAGCAGGCTCAATGAGGTGGATCTGCATGGCCAGCATCTAGAATGCGGCAGTGGCAATGAATTGCAGAAGCCGAGAAAGCTGGAGGTCGGTAATCTTCACTGCAAGAAGCCTACAGCCATCTAACTTTGCCACTTCTTTGCTGGCCAGAACTGAGCCGGAAATGGCAGCTGGAGGATTCTCCTGCTAGCAAAGAGGTGGCAGATGGAGGTTTCTTCATGAAGGGAGGCAGAAAACTTCACCTAAGTCTCCTCCTTCTTCTCAGGCATACACATTAAAACTTTATCAAAATTCTTTAAAATGTTCTTATTTTTAACATAATGTAATCATTGCTATCACAAATATTAAAAAGTAGATTTTATTCAATGTTCAAAGATGTCTAGAAAAAGAATTACAAAAATTTCTGCAAAAAAAGACATTAAAATTAAAATGGATATAACTGAACATAAAATGGGATTAATGGAGGAGTTAGCTCAAAAGATTAAAAATGCTAAACAGAATTATTTTGAGGACACACATAAACCAGGAAGATGGTTATCTTATGAACTTAGAAAGGAAAGAGAATCAAGGAGAATTAGTCATTTAATAGCTGAAGAAGGATATGTCTGCTATGGAAGTGAAGAAAATAAAAGAATTATACAAGATTACTATGGAAAATTGTATTATCAAGAAGACATTCAAGAAGAAAAAATTAAACAATGTTTAAAACGGCAAAATTACCACAGATACCCAAAGACATTGAAATAATCTAGAAGGGAATATATCAAAGGTGGAATTAACAGAAGCTTTAAAGAAACAAAATACAGGGAAAGCACCAGGTCCAGATGGTCTGCCAGCGGAATTTTACAAAACTTTTCAGGAGGTGTTGAATCTCCAACTATTAGAAGTTATGAATGAAGTTATGTTAAAGAAGAGAATACCCAAGACATGGTCAGAAGCTTATATCACACTTATACCGAAGGAAGATACAGACTCACAGCAAGTTAAAAACTATAGACCTATCTCCCTATTAAATTCAGACTATAAAATTTTTGCTTCAATTTTGGCAGAAAGATTGAAAAGATTTATACATGTTGATCAAAATGGATTTCTTCCAAAGAGACAAATTAAACATAATATGAGAATAATTCTGGACACTCTGGAATACTATGAGGCACACCCTGAAAAGCAAATGGCTTTGATGTTTATAGATGCTCAAAAAGCCTTTGATAATGTGAGTAGGTGGTTTATGTTATTACAACTTGCAGAAATGGGCTTTGGTAAAAAATTTATACATGCCATTGAGATGATATATCATGAACAAACTCTAAGGGTCTTGATAAATGGAGAATTGACAGAACCTATCGATATAAGAAAAGGGACTAGGCAAGGTTGTGCACTTCGCCTCTGCTGTTTGTTTTAACATTAGAAGTGTTGAATAGGTGCATCAGAGAAGATAAAGAAATAAAAGGAATGAAAATTAAAAAAGAAGTTACAAGCTTTTGCAGACGACGTGGTATTTATACTAGAGGATCCATTGGAATCAGCACCTAAATTAATAGAAAGAATAGAAGAGTATGGAAAGGTAGCAGGTTTGAAAATTAATAAAGATAAAAGAAAGATACTAACAAAGAATATGTTAGTGAGACGAAAGAAAGAGTTGGAAGAAGTTCTAGAAATACAGGTCACAAGCAAGGTTAAGTATTTAGGAATACACATTTACATCAAGTAATTGTCCACTGAAGGAGGACAATTGCCCACTGAAGGAGGAAAATTACATTAAACTCAAGCAGCAGATAGCAACAGATTTGGAAAAATGGAAAAAAATTACAACTATCATTGATTGGGAGAGTATCAACAATTAAGATGAATGTATTGCCTAGAATTTTATATTTATTCCAGACAATTCCAATTAGATTAGGGAAAGAGTTTTTTGAAGACTTAAATAAAACTGTGTTGAAATATATATGGCAAGGCAAAAAGCAAGAATAAGCTTAAGCTGTTACAGGATGCAAGAATAAGAGGAGGATTTGCATTGCCCAATTGGGAATTATACTATCAGGTGGCAAATTTGATGTGGGTAAAAGAATGGATAACACTAAGGAATAGTAGATTATTGACTTTAGAAGGACATGACCTGCTATTGGGGTGGCATGCATTCCTTTGGTATAAGGGAACTAAAATACAAGGGTACCTTAGAAGACATTATATTCAAGAGGCTTTGTTTTTTTAATAAAATTTTTATTGTATAATGACACATAAACAGACATAAACGTAAACAACACATAACCAAACATAAAACATACATTAAGTTTGAACAGGTATTGCTAAGCTCATGTCACTCATTGTCCATTGTTTATCAAGTCCAATTCAGAAAGAGCTATTGGATCTTTCTCCTATCAAGCCATCCATAAAAATTGTTCCATATTTTATAATAATCCGTTTCTTCCTTGTTTTTAATTTCCATAGTCAATTTGTCCATCTCCGCACACACAGTAATTTTCCTTATTAGTTCTGCTTCTGTTGGAGTTTCGGTGTTTTTCCAGTTTTGTGCAAAAGCTATCCTTGCTCTGTAACAGTATGAGTCATTAAATAAAAAGTGTCTTTCGGGTATTTCTTATTTGTGATTCCAAGTAAAAAATTCTGGTGTAAAATATATCTCCTCGTCACAAAATTCTTGTAGCCATTTATGTATTTGATTCCAAAATTCCTGGGCCTTTCTGCAACGCCACCACATATGATAGTAAGTGCCTTTTCTTTGTTACATTTCCAACAAGTAGGTGAAAATTTGTTGTTTATTTTAGCTAGTCTTGTTGGTGTTATGTGCCACCTATAAAATAATTTATATAGATTTTCCTTGTATGGAATTGCTAGAGTTATTTTTTATTTCTAATCCAGATGTTTAGCCAATCGTCCAAATTTATGTTATAACCAAAATCTCTCATCCATAGTATCATTGTTTCTTTTACCATTTCTTCTTCTAATTTGGCTTTAATAATACCTGATAAATTTTTTGATCATCTTTTCATCGGTCCTAACAAAATTTCATCTAATTCAGTCCTAGTTTACTAATGCCCAATTCCTTTTGTCTTTTGCATATTTAGATTGAAGTTGCAGATAGGCCCACCATCCAATTCTATTCCTTGTGCAGTCAGCTGTTGTCTAGTTTGTAAATCACCTTTTGCATCTAATAATTCTTCATAATTTTGTCGTATCTTAATAAATGCGGATGCATCAGGGCTTCTAATGTCGATAGCCAAATTGGGGTTTGGATATACATTTGTTTCTTAATTTTAAACCAAGTATATAAAAGTATCTGTCTGACTTTATTTTTGCGTAGCTATGTCCTTTATGTTGTCTTGTCCTAGAAAGGCGTGCCACCCTGACTGGAGGTTGTATCCTTCTAGTGTTAATATTCTTGTGTTTGTGTGGTTGATCCAATCTTTTACCCAGGTCATTATTGCAGCTATGATACAGTTCCCAGTCTGGTAGGCGAACCCCCTCTCTCCGTGGCGTCCTGTAGTAATTTTAATTTAATCCTCGGCCTTTTCTTTTGCCAGATAAAATTTGATATTATTTTATTCAACCTGTCAAAAAATTTTTTTTAAGTATTATAGGGGCATTTTGGAAGAGAATAAAATTTTAGGTAGGATATTCATTTTTTATCATGGCTATCCTGCCCATTAAGGATAGTTTAAATTGTTCCATCTTCTTAAATCTTCCGTTATTTGTTTAATAAGGGGTCGTAGTTATCTTTCTTAAGTGTAGTATGTCTGGTTGATATGATAATTCCTAGGTATTTTATTTTTCAACAATCTCAATGCCCATTATTGCGGCCAGTAATTCTTTTGGTTTGCTTGTCATATTCTTTGTGATCATTTTAGTTTTATTTTGTGTTAATTTTTAGTCCCGCTACAAGACAAATTCATCCAATTTTTGTAATAGTTTAGGCCCAGAAGTTTGTGGTTCTTCTAGAATAAAAATAGGTCATCAGCAAATGCTTGTAATTTGAACTCTTCCTTTTTATTTTTAATCCTTTATATCAGTTCTTGTTTAATCGTCCTATTAAGGCCTCTAAAGTCATAATTGAACAACAATGGTGACAAAGGGCATCCTTGTCTAGTTGTCTTCTGTATTTGAAATTTTCCGTGAGTCCTCCATTAATTAAATTGAAGCTTCTTGTCTTTGGTAAATAGCCCGTTGCATTTATAAATTTGGGTCCTAAATTCTAATGTTTAATTGTGTAAAAAATGAACTCCCATTTCACATTATCGAATACCTTTTGAGCATCTAAAAACAGTAGTGCGACTTGCTCTGCACTACGGTCTTCAGAGTATTCTAATACGTCTAATGCTACCCAATGTTATTTCTAAGGTGTTTTGTGGGGAAGCCATTTTGATCAGTAGAGATAAATTTATTAAGTATTCTTTTAAATCTTTCCACCAAAATAGTCAAAAAGATTTTATAGTCCACATTTGAAGGAGATTGGTCGATAATTGCCGGGTCTATCAAATCAGTACCTGTTTTAGGGATAATAGATATTCCTGCTTCTTGCCAGGATTGGGGACATGATCGCCTTGTCTAAAACTTCATTGAAAATCTTTAACATTTCTATTCCTAGAGTTTCTTGTTGTGTTTATAAATTTCAGCCGGTAAGCCATCTGGCCCAGACTTTGTCATTGTTTGTTTATTAATGGCACCATATACTTCCTGTAAGTTATGTTTTGATTTAGAGATTCTTTATCCTCATCTGAAATTTCTATAAAGTCCATTTTTAAGTACTGAATTTGGTCTTCTGTTCTTGCGTGGTTTACTTCTGTATATAAATCGCTATAATATTTTTAATAATATGTCTTTTTCTTCCTCTTTGAAACATATCTCTCCCTGTTCATTTCTTGAATTTAGTGACCCACCTCTTTTCATTCTGTTCTTAAGTTTGGAGGCTAGCCAATGCCCTGGTTTATTTGCATTCTCAAATTGGTATTGCTTCGTTTTCTTTAATTTCTGGGCTAGTTCTTCCTTATCAATTAAATTTATTTTGTATTTAACCATGTCCAATTGTAGTTTAACTTGTTTGTCTTGTGGTGTGGCCTGCAATTTGTCATCCCATTCCTTGTATTCCTGTTGTAATGTTACTCTCTGTTGCTTTTTCCTTGTTTTTCTTGGCCATGTATTTAATGGACACTCCTCTCATTGTAGCTTTGACTGTATCCCAATTGTTTTGTAAAGAGGGTGTCTGGGGGTTGTTTTCTTGGAAAAGAAATTCTAACTCCTTTGTCAACAATTTGTTAAATGCTTCATCTTTTAATATAGACCTCTGAAGCATCAATTTCTTGGTTGTTGTTGTCCTCCCACCTGAGCCTAATCATATTATGGTCTGCTAATACATTTGGTTCTATTGTTATATCCAAGATTTCTGAGTTTAATTTTTTGTCATCCACATCATATCCAATCTTGACCAAGACATGGCGGTTGGAGGTAATAGGTAAACTGTTTTTTTCCCTAGGTTCCTTTCTCTCCAAACATCATTAATGTTAAGTTCTTTAGTGAGGTCTAAAAAGTTTTAGGTAGTTTTTTCCAAATTAATATTATTTCCTTTAATCTAATGATTTATCAAGACACACGCATTGAAATCTCCTATAATGGATAATTCCTGGTACTGTAATTCTTTGAAGAGGCTTTGTTTTTAAATTGGGAGAAGATTAATTTAATTTAATTTAATAATTGGACTTATATGCCGCCCCCTCTCTGAAAGGACTCGGGGTGGCTCACAACTAAAAATAATAATAAATACATTAAAATGAATTAAACACTACAAGCCCACATAGAATCAATTTAAACCCCCTCCCCTAGAGGTCAGTTCAGCCCGGCCTGTTCAAACAGCCAAGTTTTCAGATCGTGGTGGAAAGAGCGGAGATCCAGAGCCAAACGGAGCCCCATGGGGAGTTGGTTACACAAGGCGGGAGTCACTACAGAGTAGCCCCTTCCCCGGGGCACCACCAGCTGACACTGTCTTGCAGACGGCACCCCGGGGAGTCCCAGACTGTGCGCTCGCACAGGGCGGTCGACATTTGATGTCGGCAGGAGACGCTCCTGCAAATACCCTGGACCCTAGCCAGGAAGGACTTTGCATGTTAATACCAACACCTTGAATCTCACCCGGAGGGTGAGACTATTTAAATAGCAATACTATTTAAAAATTCCATTATGGATATCTACTATCAAAGCTTTTTCTTATCCAGTAATATACAAAAAGGAACAAACAGTTAGATATGGTGAGATATTGAAGGAAAAGGGTGAACTTAAATCTATGCAAGCATTGAAAGAACAAGGTATAAAAATGAATTGTTTTTCATATTTGCAAGTACAATCTAGTTTTGATAAAGTTTTTAAAATAGAAGGTATTTATGATAAGTTGACTGAGTTAGATAAAATTTTGATGGGTACTGATGAAAATAATTAAAAAACTTTATGGACATTTATTAGAATTTAAAATGGAAGAAGAACAAGTTAAAGAAACAATGATTGCTTGGGGAAAATTTTTTGGATATGGCACTGATTTAGAGAAATGGCAAAAATTATGGTCTCAGAATTATAAAATGACAATGTCAACTGCTTATAAAGAAAATTTGTATAAGATGTTTTACAGGTGGCACTTACCCCCGACAAGAATTGCAAGAATGTTTAAGAATAAATCGGATGAATGTGGGAAATGTCATCAGATACCTGGCTCGTATTTGCATATGTGGTGGACATGTTCGGATGCAAAAAGATATTGGACTAAAATCTACACGTGGTTGGAAAAAATGATGAAACAACATATAGACTTGAAACTTGAAATATTTTTATTGGGAATTATACCAGATATTTACAATGAAGAGTTGAAATATTTGATTGTAAACGTTTTAACAGCTGCTAGAATTGTATTTGCTAAGAATTGGAAAAACAATAAAATACTTATGCAGGAAGAAGTTATTAAGAAAATTACGAATTGTGCTGAAATGAGTAAATTGACATTTGAAATTAGAGATCAAGAAGATAAACAATTTTATAAGATATGGGATTTGTTTTATCAATGGTTGGATAAAAAGACTTGGTAATGTAATAGATTATATAATTTTGTAATAGAAATTTAATAGATTGATATAAAATATAATATAGACATATATAACCATTGGATGAAAGTATAATATAAACTTTATAATAAAATTGAGAATATCTTGTATAAATGATTAAATAAATAGTTTAGTCATGTATAAATAATAATTGATAAATATATAAGAATGTTTTATATTGATAATATCAGAAACTTTTTATAAATTGTGACTGTTGATTATGAAAGGATAACACAAAGGATCTGTAACCAACTGACACACAGTAAAATGAAAGATGGTTTTTATGTTTTTATGTTTTGTTTGTATGTTTGTCTTAAAATAAAAACTTTTTATTAAAAAAAGATGTCTTATTTTAATACATAGAAGAACTATAGGTAATCTCTGGGTTATGAGCATTCCCTTGGTGAACATTTGAGCTTATTCAATAAGCGCCCCTAGCATTTGCAAACAAGGTCCAAAACTACGAATCCTGCAAGACCATACTAGTAGTTCACCCTTACAAACAACTGCGGATGTTCTGCAACATTTGTCCTGCACATTGCTGGCTGAAATGGAGCTTGTGAAGGTTTCATCTTCCCCTCAGAAAGGTCCATTCGACATCCAAAGGCCTCGACCAGTAAGTTGCCAGCCAAAATAGAAGTTCTGACGGGTGCATATGCGCCTTTGAAGCCTTGTTTGAGCATCCAAAGGATTCCCTCGACCCATTACCAGCCAAAATGCTGTTTCTGGGGGTTGGATGTGGCCCTCTGAGTCTCTTTATTTGGCTCTCACCCTCCCCTGGCCCATTGCAGGCTGAAATTGAGCTTCCAGGAGTGGATCCAGCCCCTAGATGCTGCATTTTGGCCAGCAATGAGTTGGGGGAGGCCCACAGAGGACTGAATGGAGCACTGGGGGATAGATTCACCCTGCAGAAACTCAACTTTGGCCAGCAACCAAAATCTAACTTGCTAGATCGTCATAAAGTAAGTGACCTGGTATAGCAGGTTGTAGAGGAAGCAATTGTGGGGAGCATGAAGTATTTCAGTGGGTCAGGAAGGTGTTGCTGGTAGCCTGTTCCATCAGTACCCCCCATTGGCCTTCCCCACCCTGAAATACCTATATGCACTTAATGACCCTTCCATTTGATTAGCGAATGCATGAGCAAAAGGAGGGAGTGATCCCATTCAAGGTATGAGAGTCACTTCTAGGAATCCTTGGGTAATGAATGGAATGGGCAGGCTCCTTTACATTTGTAACTTGAGTACTAGCAATTTAGAAGGTAACTGCTTCTGTACCAAGTATGTCAATTCAATAGTCCTACAGAGCTTTTGGAACGAAGAAGATATAGAACAGTCTTTTTAAAAGAATACTTGCACAATTTATTGGCAAGAGCACAGAGTCAGAAAGGATAAGTTTCACAAATATACACATTAAGTGGATTCATACACAAAGTATGCATTTTCATAGTCCCCAAAATAAGATTTAATTCACTTTCCCCATTACTTTAACAAAGGCCTCTTTAACATCTTTGTTCCTCAGGCTGTAGATGACAGGGTTCAACATAGGAGACACGAAACAATAGAAGACTGCAGCTTTCTTCTCTTGATCTGCAGAGAGATCAGACTGGGGCTGCAAATATGTGAAGCAGATGGTGCTGTAGAACAACACAACAATGGTGAGATGTGTGGCACAAGTAGAGAAAGCCCGTTGCCGCCCTTCAGTTGAATTCATATTGAAAACCACCCTGGCAATATGGAGGTAGGAGAGCACTATAAAGCCAAGAGGCAGCATAAGGACAATTACACTCAGAGCAAAGATTAAGACCTTTATCATATAGGTGTCCAGGCAAGCTAGTTGAAGCACAGCTGGTGCTTCACAAAAGAAATGGTTGATTTCATAAGGTCCACAGAAGGGAAAATTTACGGTGCAAACTGTAAGTGCTGCAGCATTGAAAAAGCCTCCAAACCAGCATATCCCAGCCATCTGTACACACATTGGCATTCTCATGATGATGGGATATCTCAGTGGCCAGCAAATGGCCACATAACGGTCATATGCCATAAGAGCTAAGATGAAACATTCTGTTATCCCACAGGAGAGGGTTAAGTTCATTTGGGCCATGCATCTGTTGTAAGAGATCGTCTTAGTTTCAGAAACCATGTGGGCTAGCATTTGAGGGGTAGTGATCAGTGTGAAAAATATATCCAGCAAAGATAAGTTACCAATGAAAAAATACATTACTGTGTGGAGACGGGAGTTGATCCAGACCAAGAAGATGATCAAGCTGTTTCCAAGAACAGTGATAAGAGACATAGTGAAAAATATCATAAAAAAGAGTGGCTGTAATATGGGATGGCTGGTAAAGCCTAGAAGAATGAATCCATTCATTGCAGTCTCATTCTGAGTCCACATTTCACCCACCAAACTTCACCTATATGATAATCATAACAAAAATGGATTTTTCTTCAATAGTTTAGCTGACAAAGAAATATTAGTTTCCATTTTTATCTTGATCGCTCTCTGGATTCTGTAGTTTTGTTCTGGTATGTAATCAGAGACCTAAAACTAACCAGAAACTTTAATACAAGTACCCAGCATAATATTAATGAATCATAATACAGAATAAATAATCTCATACAGATACGTCAACAAGAGCACTATTTGCCAATCATGCTTAATAGAATTTAAACCTTATTCTTTACAGATTTGACTTCTCAGTAAAGAGAAGAGTTTTTTTTTCACTTTTGTACCAAGACAAATGTATCTTTGGCTTATTTTCTGTATAAATGCATGCATTTCTTATGATTTTATATCATTAAAGGTATTTTAATCATTAAATAATAGGTAGTACCCTATTATTTAGCAATCAATAAAACAATAAAATATAGCTAAGCAATTTAAAAGTTTTATAGATTAACTACCTGATGGGTTATATGTGAAAGATATTTAATATGCATGCTTCCTTTTTCATTCAATTTATGGTTAGTGATGGGTATTATAGAATACATGTCAAGAAGCTCCTGATATACAATTTCGATTCTCAGTTGAATTAATTTAAAACTTTGGAATAGAACCTTTCTTTATGATGATATATGAGGCTTCAGGTTATCAATCTAATTTCTCAAGATAAGAAAAAATAGTGTGGGTCATAGAGCTATTGCTGTTGCTACTTATTACTGCAGTTACAATTACAAAATAAGTATGGCAATAAACATGCCTTTGACTAACTTATTACTTCATATTTTCTCTCGAATCTTGAAAGTATAATGACTGTTTACTTTTTCTTAGACTTCCAAAGGGAAATAATTAAAATCTTTAAACTCATCTTTTAGCAAATTCTTTAGCCATTATTTCTCTTCGCAAATACATAGGTATGATGAAAAACAGGTATATATTTTTAAAAGAATAATTTCTTAGTGCTTGCAACTAAAAATAAAACGATTCATTTGAAGAATCCTGGTGATTTAAGCTGAATGAATGCTTTAAAATGATTTAATATGCATTTCAGCTTAGTAATGTAAACTATAAGTTACAGTTTTTCTTTGAAAACATTATCCCATACTTAAGGATTTGGTAAAAATTTATAATTCAAAATTTTCAACATTATTTTAGAAAGTAAAATTATATGGCATAAATCAAACATTTTCATTATTTCACTAGTTTCATGAGTTCATTAATTTATTTTTATTTTTTTGTTAATTTGTGGCAGTAATTGGCTTTTCATTCATACAACCACATGTAGTTCTAAGTTCCACTTACCTTTTGTTCTAACCATTTAGAATGCTAACTGCAGTTGTAAGTTGTCTATCTTTCTACCTACCTACCTATCTATCTATGAACAACAGCACAGAAATAATTTTACAATTCTGCATCTTCACCAGGTTCTGGAAATGAAATATGTTTCAGAGAAAGAACTAGATTAAAATGAAAATCTAACAAGGAGAAATCCTTACTTTCTCTGAAGTATTCAAACAATTTCCCTTGAGATTTTCCAAGCCTATTAACTTTTTCATTCCTTAGGGTTACCTAGCACTAAAGAACAATTAATTTGAATCTCTAGGTTAAACAAAGTAGAACATTCTGTGAAACTATGCAAAAAAGAATTTATTTCTACACATTTGGGTGGTGACAGTGGTAGTGGTCAGTGAGAAAGCTACTTATAGTCAGGAACATCTGACTGCTTTCGCAACCATTTAGATGTGAGAGCAGTTTCTCCTGAGACTTGCTTTAGCCCAAGAATCTGCAGCAAATCAGTGCTTAGAAATCTTGTTTTATGGGAGAAAATTATTGATTCAGAACATTACTGTAGATGTAAAAAATCCATCCAGTGAAAATATTTTGAGTATCTCCTTTACTGCATTTTAAATATACCATCTTCATGAAAAATGATCAGTGTGCCATAAATTATTAATAGATTTAAAATAATCTATTAACCCTAGCATAGAAAACATCTCCATCATCATAAATTGAGGACTTCCTCCCAAAATTAATAATGAAACAAAACACATTTTCAGAGATTGAGGTTTGAAAGTTTTATTTCTTGGTTATATGATCACACAACATTCCTTGTGATCTTGTTGATTTTACCATTATTAGCACATACCAATGGAATTTATATTTGAAAACAATAGCCTATGAAATATAAAGCAGCTTAAGATTTTACATTTAGAATTTCATTGAAGATATGAAGCCAATTCATGTTAACCAAAGAATCCCTCCAGCTTTAGAAGAGATTTGTGTATACTTAATTTTGTGAGGGATGACTGAATGTGAATTATCAACTACAAACACAGGGAAGGTATCACCCAATGATGTGTTGATAACCATTTAAATATGAATATATTCAAGGAAAGTCCATCTTATGTCTGTAGGTTTGCATGTTATTGATTTATTTGAACTGTTCTTGTAAAATGTTAAATGGTATTGGTTTAAATAGTGCGGGAAGAAACCCTGCACTCCCATTGGCTGGCAACTACGGCTGCTGGCTATAAGAAGCAGCTGTAGCCCAGCCAACTCGGGTCCATTCGAGCTGTTGTCACTGAATAAACTCTTTACTGAAGCTCCTCGTGTTTGACTCTTCATGCATACTTAACACTGGAGACAAAGGTGGGATTGCCCTGAAGAAGAGACAACGTGGAAGGCAAACAGAAGAACGAGATGGCTGCGCTGAACACCCCCCCAGCCCCGTTCGATCCGGCGGCGGAAGACTGGGAATCGTATGCGGATCGCTTCCAGATGTACCTGGAAGGAAACGACCTCGCCGATATTCCCGAGAGACGGAAGAGGGCGGTATTTCTCACGCACTGCGGTCCGGCAGTCTTCAAGATGGCGAAGGCATTGGCGGGAGCTGCAGAACTGAAGGTAATGGAATGGCCTGATTTGGAAAAGCTTTTAAGAGCCCATTACACCCCACAAGTATAGTCCCTCATTAAGAGACACGAGTTTTACCATCGGGATCAAGGGGAAAGCGAGAATGTTAATGACTTCGTGGCAAGTTTAAGGGACATTGGGGTGCTTGTGACTTTACCAACTTAGAAGAGGCCATGCGTGATCGGTTTGTCTTAGACCTCAAAGATAAGGTCTTACAAAGCAAACTGTTAATGAAACCTAAGATCACGTTTAAAGAGGCCATTGAAGAAGCTGTTTCAGCGGAAGCCACCAAGTCCTCAGCAGCGCCATGAAAAAGATTAACAAGGCCTCAAGCCAGGCCTCAAGCCATTCTGATGTGGAAAAATCCACAACAACCCATTGCGAACAAATAGACTCTGATTCAGATTGCAGTGAGGTGGAGGAAGGGATTTTTAGACTCAGAATGGAGAAGAAAAGGAAAGACCCTGGGAGAAAGAGGCAAGAATTTTATTGCAGAGGCTGTGGGGGGGGGGCATCCCTGCACTGAATGCAAGTTCTTAGACACCATCTGCCTACGTTGTGAGAAAGGGGTCACCTAGCCAGAGTCTGCAAATCATCCAGAACTCCACCTAGTAGGAAGAAATTTCCTGAAAAGGATTTTAAGCCAACAACTTCATTGAAAAGATGGGGCGCAATTCAGAAGCAAATGGGAAGAATGAAACTCACCAAACAATCACCATTGGTCATTCTTCACCCTTGAGAAGCAGAAAAGTACACGTGAAGGTGTTCATTGAAGGAAGGCCTTGCCAAATGGAAGTGGACTCAGGCTCTTCTTTATCTATGGTGTCATGGGACACTATTCACAGGCTACTTCTCAACATTCAGAAGAAACATTTCCAGAAGCAAGCACTGACTCTTAAAGACTACCAAGGGAACAAGATTCCAGTAGTTGGAGCAAGAAATTTCAACGTGCAGTTTAAAGGTCACACCAAACGTTTGCCTCTGACCATCGTGGACAAGGATCGCCCAAGCTTGCTGGGACTTGAGTGGTTCAAGCCACTAGGCATCGAGGTGACTGGCATCAATCACGTGAGCAACTCTGAATGAATCCCACCCCTGAAGCATTCGCTGTATTTAACCCTCATTTTGTTATAGGAAGTCTTTAACATGACTATTTAAGTCATGATACTAAATTAACAATTGTGGTGATTCACTTAACAAATATGGCAAGAAAGGTCGCAAAATGTGACCAAACTCATTTGACAAATGTCTTGCTTCGCAACAGAAATTTTTGGTTCAGTTGTGATTGTAACTTGAGAATTGCCTAAATTTTATATGTGAAAGAAAGCCCTAGCTGTGCTAACATGAAAGAAGGATGTGCCTATAAAAGTCTATCTTTCATACCAGTGCTGATTAATACTTAATCCAAAAGTTTAATTTAGCAAGAATAGTCTCCCAGTTTAAATAGGCTAATTATATGATAATTATTTGTACTGTATATCCTTGAACTGAAACTTTGCAGCATGAATTTATAACAGATACAATGTACTAGTGTCAGATGATTGCCATTTGTGACGTTCCAAGGTCACAACAACCAGATGCAGGGGTTTGGAGAAGAAGACCTTTTAGGTTCCCTCGTGAGTCGGACCCTGTATTATTTGAGTCAGGTCCAAGGCCACCATGGTCATTTATATGGTCATTATCTAGTTAGCATCTCTTTACTCTGTCACTCAAAGTCCATCTCATTGTTACAATAAGGGAATTAATATAGACACAATTGTATCCTTGTTATTTATTGAATTTATATTGCTGCTTATTCACTATGGCAACTCAAGGTGGATTACAGAATATAAAACCACATTTAAAACAATAAAAACTAACAAAAACAATCAAATAAATTTATATAATACAATATAACAAAATCACCCCACAACTCCCACTCCCTGCCCCAGCAAGAGCAGTTCATATGAGCCATTTAATGGGCTCCATCCCGCTCTGGGTTCCCCAGGCCTGCTGGCAAAACCAGGTCTACTGTGCCTTCCAAAAGAGTATTAGGGGAGGGCATTCTAATATCTGGGGAATGATGTTCCAGAGAGAGGGAGCCACCATGGAGAAGGCCCGTCTTCTGGGTCCCACCAGGTGTATCTTCATCAGGGGTGGAACCCACAACATTCCCTGCCTCCCCGCTCTGATGGGTTCAGTAGATGTGACCAGCAAGAGACAGTCCCTTAGATAACTTGGTCCCAAGCCATGAAGAGCTTTAAAGGTGACAAACCAGCACCTTGAATTGCACCCAGAAGCAAATTGACAATCAATGCAGCTCCTGCAGGAGAGGTGATATATGTGCACACCAGGTCTGCAAAAACACTATTCGGGCACCTGCATTTTGCACCAACTGGAGCTTCCAGATGCTCTTCAAGGGCAGCCCCATGCAGAGCGCATTGCAATAATCAAGATGGGAAATAACTAGGGCATGAATGAGTGTTTGTCCAGGAAAGAGTGTAACTGGTGCATAACCTGCAGTTGTCCAAAGGCCCTCCTGGCCATGACCGCCACCTGTTCTTCAAGCAGGAATTGTGAGTCCAGGAAAACCCCTAGATTACACACAGAGTCTCTTTGGGGTAGGACCATCCCATCCAAGACCAAAGGTAGCAATTCTCCCTGAGCCAACAAACCCCAAACCCAGAGCCACTTGGGCTTGCAAGGGTTTAGTTTCAACCCGTTGCTCCCCATCCAGACCCTAACAGCCTCCAGGCACTGCAAGTGGGAGGATATGACATCGCTTAAGTCACCATGGGCTGAGAAATACAGTTGAGTATCATTAGCATATTGGTGATACCTCAGTCCATGGTGATGGATGATCTCAGCCAATGGCTTATTATACTCCTTTCATTAATATTATTAATTATCCATTAATTATTAATTATTTGCCCACAGTTGCTATAATATACACTAAATCTAGCGTGTCAAAGAAATTTGTAGAATGATATATCTATTAGTAAATGTCTATGGAGATGCTCAGTCATCCACGTCATGGTTGTCCCAAAAGTGCTTTTTTTCAAGAGGCAAGCAGACTTTCTTGTTTTGTTTTGTTTTGTTTTTAGAACATGTTTATTTATTTATTTATTTATTTATTTATTCGACTTGTATGCCGCCCTATTCCCTAAGGACTCAGGGCGGCTAACATTAAAACAGAGAAAATTTACAATAAAACAAGATTAAACAGTGAACAAGCCAAATAAATTAAATAAACCCAACCCCGGGTCATTCAAGGCCGGCCCGTTGAAACAACCAAGTCTTCAGGTCCCGGCGGAAGGAGCGGAGGTCAGGGGCCAAACGGAGATCGACGGGGAGCTGATTCCAGAGGGCAGGTGCTCCCACAGAGAAGGCCCTAGCCCTGGGGACCGCCAGCCTACAATATCTAACTGACGGCACCCCCAGGAGGCCCCTCCTATGAGAGCGAACAGGGCGATCGGAGATTGATCGGAGATGTTTCATTTCTCATCCAAGAAGCTTCTTGAAAAAAGCACCTATTATAGTAGTAAAACTTTGGCATTTGCCTATAATAGGGACCATGACATGAAAATGAATACTGCCCTAAAATCTATTAAAACCATAATTTTTTTAAAAATTTTTTAAAATTACATTTATATGCGCCTTCTCCGAGACTCAGGCTGACACAATTTTGGAGCGCAACCCAATGCGCTCAGCAATAGCCTTCTTTCCATTGTATATGCCTGCTTATTACTAAGCGGCATTTTTACAAAGTCAGCTTATTGCCCCCAACAATCTTGGGTCCTCACTTTACCTACCCTGAGAGGATGGAAGGCTGAGTCAACCTTGAGCCTGGTGGGATTCGAGCCTACAGTAATTGTAGACAGCTGGATCTTAAGAGCAGGCATTTAACAGCCAGAGCCACCAAGGCTCCATTTTGTAGGTACTATGTGTATATTTAGCATTAGTTAAATGCTAATGAAATAGACGTAGACCTAAAGGTGATCTTCTTGCATTAAATCTGCATAGTCAGATTATTTTCTGCCTCAAAGCAATTGTACAACTTTCCCAATAGATGCATCACATGAAGTTTATGGATTTTATTTTGAAACTCATTGGTTCAGCAAAGACCTGCCGTGATTTTTGAATATGGGAATAATTATGATTTTGCCCCAGTGGTCTGAAAAACAACCAGAAGCATCTATGAAAGTGGAAACTGATGTAAGGATTAAAGGCTATCATTCCATGTTGGACCTGAGTACTTCTGCTGGAAATGATACAATGAGGATCCTAAGGAGTTGCATTAAATCTACTCCTACTTGCTGGCTCCCCACCTTGAGCCACATTACACCACCAGCTCTACAAAGAAAGGAAGCCTTAGTGAAGGAGTACAACAAAATTATGAGAAACCCACTTCTTCCTGTGCAAGCTGATCTTCCTCATCTATCAATTGGCAGTTTAAATCCAGGAAGCCCTCTCTGGCACTCGCTCAACAGCTGTCTAACAACTTTGACATCAACACACAGTGGAAAGCCAAATTGGCTGATGAACACCCAGATACAAGCAGTTACATAGTTGACCCTACACAAAAGGTGCCAGGTTTTGACCTTCCTCACCAGAATTGGTCATCTCTGAACAGGATCCATACCCAACATGGTGTCTGCCAAGACTCATTGTCTAAGTGAGGTCTTGTCTCTACTTCTCAGTGTGATTGTGGTGCTCCTCAACACAATATCCATCACATTGTGTCTGAATGTCCATCAAGAGCTTACACCGGCCCGGACTTCCTGTTTTGAGCTTCCCCAAAGATGGACCACTGACTGCGATCATGTATGGTTTTGGTTCATGCTTTGGCATCGGAGGGCCCCAATCCTTTGTATTCAGGGCAGAAGCTGCCTTGTAGGGGTGGCAGAGGAAGGGGAAACCATTAGCTGGGTAGAGGGAGTTGCCCTCCCTGGCTTGGCAATTGCTCACTCCCAAAGACGTCTGAAGCGGTGGTCTAAAATGGCCACCCTGAAGGGGAAGATTAGACTGGAAGAAGATTGTGCAGCAGAGAGGGAAAGAAGTGAACAGCAGGAGGATCGGGATGATATAATCAATGGAAGATACCCCAGGATTAACATTTCAAAGAATTTTTAAGACAGGATTTAAGTGGTGAAGACAAAGAAAAGAACAGGTTTGAATTGCTTTTGACAGTGTCAGAGATTTGAAACCATGAAATGTAGAAGCTGGAGAAGGAATTATATAATCAACATGGATAAGTATACTTTTATTTTATATTGGCACTAATAAAGCTGAACTATAGACTGTTAAAGAGGAAATTTAATATCAACTGGATTTGATCTTTTCTCATTGGAAAATTGTTGTTTAAAAAGCTCTGAATAATAGAGAAGAAAAGAAAAGAGGGGTTGAAGATTTAGCATAATAAAGAGTGCCATCTCAGTTAAATTAAACTTGTTTTTCTTTTAAAAAACTCTGTTTCTTGAAATTGCATGGAAATTGATACAATAAAGCAAGAATTTTGAAAAATTTAAACATTGTAACAAAGAAAGAAGTAGGAAGATTCTGCTTTTGGATTAATTGCTGATTCTGACATGGATTTGGCACTGGATTAGCAGAGACTTAAAACTTGAGAGGAAGAAAAGTTGACTGTTGGAAATAAACTTTAAAGATACTATTTGGATTAAATTGGGAATCAGAAAGTTGTAAAATGGCAATTTCTCTTCTGGCATTAAAAATGGAACTCAGAAAAATGAAAGAAACATTACAAGAACTTCGTGAATCGCCGGGTTTTGCTTTAAAATTTATTGAAAATGTGATTGTAGAATATGAACAAAAAAGACAAAAGGCAGAAGAGGAGGTGGAGCAAATCATAGAAGGGACCATCTTTAGTGACCATCGAGAACAAAGAAAGAAAGAATGGAAAGAAAGAAGAAAAGAATTGGAAATAAATACAGGAGATTTAAGAAATTAAATAAAAGGAATATCTGAAAATTAAAAAAGGAAAAAAAGCAAAATTCAAAGGGCGAAAGGAAGCTATAAATAGAGAGGAGATAAAATCTGGAGTGAAAGAATAAAGGAGAAAAGACAGGGGGAAAGAAGGGACAAGAAACAGGATTTGGGAACAAAGAAATATGGGAATTTTTTTAAAAAATGGGGAAATGCTTAATGGACACAGAGATAATGGGTGATTATATAGAAAGGATTCTGCAAGGTATTGAGGGGTAATATAAATAAATTTATAGTGATGAAATAGGGACATATAGATTGACAAGATGGAAAAACAGAATTGTTATTTTTGGATAATGGAATCTAATGCTCTTCTTCCTTATGTAGAGAGATAATTGTAACAAATAATGGAATAAGTATATTAGAAATATTGAAATATTTTTATGATTGGAATGTTGGCTTGTTTTTTTTAAAATATGAATGGAATAATTAATGGAATATATGTATTAAATATACGAATATAAATGAAATGATACAGGAGGAGAGCTGAAATGGAATTAACTTTAGGGTTTAGGATTGTTTTACTGTTTGAATGAGTAGATTAATATGTCCTTTTTGGGGGGGGATTTAATGAAATTTTAAAGGGGAAAAACCATGCAGAATCTGATTTATATATGCTATGTAGTTTTAAAGGGATTATTAAGTTTAATGTTTTAGGTAATAATGTTAAATGTTTTAATGAGATTTAAAAGGGGTGAAAATAAATGAATTTGTAACTTAGATGTGGAGCACTTATATTGAGATCTCAGGGGAAACCAATTTATAGAAGAACTGTCTTTTTTAACTAGAATCTAAGATGAAATATACAAATGTGACAGTTAAAAGTATTAAAGTATAATGATTATGAAGTTATCATAAGTGAATTAAATAATGAGATAAATATTTGAAATAATACAATAAAATAGAAAATGTATAACAGCACTGTTAAGATAAGGAATTGGATATAAAATTTGAATATGTAACCATGGTCATATTTGTATGTATATGTGAAACCTGTAATCATGCTGTTCACTAAAAAGAGATGTTAAAATGTGGAAAACTGGATAAAACTTGTTTAAAAAAAAAGAGCTTACACCAGCCCAATATCAGATTTTTTCAACATAGACCATCCTGTCCTTAAATGGCTGGGTGGACTGGACATTATCATTTGAACCACTAGAAATCCATGTATTTGCCATATGCTAAATAAATAAAACTTCTGCTGGCATGAAATCATTTTCTATTTCCATTTTATAATTGTCAGAAAATTATGCTGGGTAGCTTCCAGTTGAGTTTGTCACCAATACAATCTTAATCAATCCCTATATTCAGATCAGATCAAGTACATGCACAGCTATGGTAAATTCTGCTGGCAAAAAAGCTTGAAGTTTATTTATGAAACATTAGAAAACAACTAACAGTTAACTTATACATTTGCCTTCAGTATGTGGTATTCAGTGGTGGTGTTTGATTTTTCTCCTACTGGTTCTGTGGGCATGGCTTGGTGGGGAGCGTCATGTGACTGGTGGGTGTGTTCAACTTAATGTCACTCATGCCCATGCCCACTCAGTCACATGACCCCACCAAGCCATGCCCACAGAACCTGCTAGGAATTTTTTTAATTTCTACCTATCTACCTATTTTCTGCCCAGGCAGGCTTGGCCTAATCTGTCAAAGGCCTGGCCTAATCCTGCATGCCACTCACTCTCCCTTCACTAGCTACATGCATCACCATGTTTCCCCTCTTTCACAGCCCTGGCCCTTAATCTCCCCATTCCTGCCCCCGTGACTTTCATCATCCCACGGCCATGACTTTACCTTCCTCCCATGGCTGGCTGCCAGGGAAGGCAAGTGAGGGCTAAACCATTGTTGTTGCTGGGCTCCCTGCTAGCCCACATCTCACCCTTGTCATGAGATGCCTGCAGCTGCCGCATGTTTTTTTTTGGTGCGGCTGGACTCCAGGCGCACCAAAAAAAAGATGCAGCAACTGTAGGCTTCTTGCCATGAACATTACCAACCTCCAGCTTTGTTCTGCTTCTGCAACACACCGCCACAGTAGAATTCTAGATGCCAGCCATGCAGGTCCACCCCATTGAGCCTGCTGCACTGCTTCATTTGGACTTGCTTGGGCAAGTCCGTCTGGTCCAGCGGGCTCAATAAGGTGGATCTGCATGGCCAGCATCTAGAACGTGGCAGTGGCAATGAATTGCAGAAGCGGAGCAAAGCTGGAGGTCAGTAATTTTCATTGCAAGAAGCCTACAGCCATCACATCTTTTTGCCACTTCTTTGCTGGCCAGAACTCAGCCAGGAGTGGCAGCTGGAGGATTCTCCTGCTAGCAAAGAGGTGGCAGATGGAGGCTTCTTGGTGGGGGGATGGGGACACAGCGAAACTCAGCTGGGAATCAGAAGGCAGCTTCCTGCCTGTCCCTTTTTGGTCCTCCCTTCACATCAAAGTACCTTAAAGAGACAGCCCGGGGCAGGTGCCTTCCAAGCAGCAGTGGAGCCAAGTGAAGGGAGGCAGAACACTTCACCTAAGTCTTCTCCTTCTTCTCGGGCATACACATTAAAACTTGGCAATATTCTTTAAAATATTCTTATTTTTAACATAATATAATCATTGCTATCACAAATATTAAAAAGTAGATTTTATTCAATATTCAAAGATGTCTTATTTTAATACATAGAAGAACTATAAGTAATCTCTGGGTTATGAGCATTCCCTTGGTGAACATTTGAGCTTATTCAATAAGCGCCCCTAGCATTTGCAAACGAGGTCCAAAACTATGAATCCTGCAAGACCACACTAGTAGTTCACCCTTACAAACAACTGCGGATGTTCTGCAACATTTGTCCTTAAAATTGCTGGCTGTAGTGGAGCTTCTGAAGGTTTCATCTTCCCCTCAGAAAGGTCCATTCGACATCCAAAGGCCTCGACTGGTATGTTGCCAGCCAAAATAGAAGTTCTGACGGGTGCATATGCCCCTTTGAAGCCTTGTTTGAGCATCCAGAGGATTCCCTCGACCCATTACCAGCCAAAATGCACTTTCTGAGAGTTGGATGTGGCCCTCTGAGTCTCTTTATTTGGCTCTCACCCTCCCCTGGCCCATTGCAGGCTGAAATTGAGCTTCCAGGAGTGGATCCAGCCCCTAGATGCTGCATTTTGGCCAGCAATGAGTTGGGGGAGGCCCACAGAGGACTGAATGGAGCACTGGGGGATAGATTCACCCTGCAGAAACTCAACTTTGGCCAGCAACCAAAATCTAGCTTGCTAGATTGTCATAAAGTAAGTGACCTGGTATGGCAGGTTGTAGAGGAAGCAATTGTGGGGAGCATGAAGTATTTCAGTGGGTCAGGAAGGTGTTCCTATTAGCCTGTTCCATCAGTACCCCCCATTGGCCTTCCCCACCCTGAAATACCTATATGCACTTAATGACCCTTCCATTTGATTAGCGAATGCATGAGCAAAAGGAGGGAGTGATCCCATTCAAGGTATGAGAGTCACTTCTAGGAATCCTTGGGTAATGAATGGAATGGACAGACTCCTTTATATTTGTAACTTGAGAACTAGCAATTTAGAAGGTAACTGCTTCTGTACCAAGTATGTCAGTTCAATAGTCCTATAGAGCTTTTGGAACGAAAATATATAGAATAGTCTTTTTAAAGAATACTTGCACAATTTATTGGCAAGAGCACAGAGTCAGAAAGGATAAGTTTCACAAATATACACATTAAGTGGATTCATACACAAAGTATGCATTTTCATAGTCCCCAAAATAAGATTTAATTCACTTTCCCATTACTTTAACAAAGGCCTCTTTAACATCTTTGTTCCTCAGGCTGTAGATGACAGGGTTCAACATAGGAGAGACCAAAGAATAGAAGACTGCAGCTTTCTTTCTTGATCTGCAGAGAGATCAGACTGGGGCTGCAAATATGTGAAGCAGATGGTGCTGTAGAACAACACAACAATGGTGATG
>CM019155.1:116610611-116800525 GCA_009733165.1 Naja naja
CTTGATCCCGACAGTAAAACTCGTGTCTCTTAATGAGGCACGATACTTGTTGGGCGTAATGGGCTTTTAAACAACTTTTCTAAGTCAGGCCATTCCATTACCTTCACGTCTGCAGCTCCCGCCAATGAAGGCACCATCTTGAAAATTGCCGGACCGCAGTGCGTGAGAAAGACCGCCCTCGCCCTCAGAAATGTTGGCAAGAACGTTTCCTTCCAGATACATTTGGAAACGATCTGCATACGTCTCCCAGTCTTCTGCCATCAGATCGAACGGGGCTGGTGGGGTGTTCAGTGCAGCCATCTCTCTCTTCTGTTCCGCGTTGCCTTCTTCTTCAGGGAGATCCCACCTTCGTCACCAGTGTTAAGTTTGCATGAAGAGACAGACGCGGAGTGCTTCAAGCTCTTTGTTTATTAGTGACTACAGCTCAGAACGAACCCACTTTGGCTGGGCTGCCGCTGCTACTTATAGCCAGCAGGCACAGTTGCCAGCCAATCAGAGTGCAGGGTTTTCCTGCACTTTTTAAACCAATCATTTCTTACATTTTACAAGAACAGTTCAAACTAAACCAATGACTTTAAACCTGCATACACAACAAACTCAATCAGATCAGTTTGATTTTGTATTTCCATATCTCAGTGAAAACTAGATTTATTCCTATAAGGAATAAGAATATCCATTTTGAGAAGTTTAAACATCATATACATGGAATTGAAAGCAACATAAGACAAGAAATATGATATAGTTGTGGTTTCAATGTGATCTTCTTTTCAAAGAAGATGAACATAAACATTGTGAATGTAATGGATTAAACCATTTAGTCACAGCATCTTGTTTTCAGTGGACATATAAGCTTTTATAAATACAAAACGAATGGGAGAACTACTGAAAATATCAGATTAAGAAAAACCTATTTCACTCTCCTTCATATAAGTGACTCAATAATCAGCTGTGTTTTCATGAAGGGATGTTTTGCCCTTAAATAAAGATGGACATTAGGTAAATTATTATATGCATTATCTGAAATAAGAGGACTTTTTAAAATTTATGCTACTCAATAACACCCTTATCCAAACTGGTTTTCAGTACTGATTTGCAGATGCACAAAATCTTAAACATCCATAAAATATCCATAAGTCTTTAAGAATTAACGTTAGTTAACAGTCAGTCTCTAATACATTTACATAAAGTGTGCTAAATTTGGAGTTTCTTTTTACATGAATATTCTAGAATTTAGAGGGAGATAAATTCAGCAGAAGTCACTGAAAATACAAATTCTTTATAATCTTACCGAAAACTCAGACACAATGTTACTGTGGGTATAGTTTTGAATTTTATTTGCCATTCATCATCCAGTGTTCTGGGCTGAAGGACAAAATTCTTCAACAAGTTCATTCATTATGATGTTTCAGAGCAAAAGAGACATGAATAATAATGATCTGAAACATAGGATTGTTGAGCTTGATGGTTCTTCTTTTTCCCCCTGAATATTTCTACTAAATTATGAGGTATAATGATAAGTGCTGCCACGAGTTAAAAACCTGGCTGTTTTTACAATCTGGGCTATGCTGACTCCTTGGGTTTTCTTGATTTTAATCTTTGGGGGTTTTAATGTTAATTCGGCTTAGTTTGTTTAATACGCTTTTTAGGTAATTTATTGTTGTATTTTCTTTTAATCTGTGAGCCGCTCCGAGTCCTTTGGGAGAGGGGGCGACATATAAGTCGAATTAATAAATAAATAAATAATAATAAATAACCCTCTTTACATTTTCAACAGTACATAATTTTTACCTAACTTAATAATAGGATCATTAATAGCAAAACTTGTGATATCAAACATAATAAATAATTAGTACTACCAGAATAAGCCATGTCTATTTCAAGATTTAAACTGTTGCACAGACTGTATCCTTTCCAGGTATGGTCTACAAAGTAATATTTATTATTTATACAGACATGTGTAGCACAAAGATCTCTAGGGATTTTTTACCCAAGATAATATCACCTTGTTTTCCAAAGAGCAACATATACTCCATTGATTGGTGAAAAAATAAAGTATATTTTAAAGTGATTATTTTATTTCATGTTTCATTATGTGCCATCATATGTCCAGTAAGATGAAACAGAAGAAGTTGGCATTAGCTGAGGTTTATAATAAATATCTGAATTCTAACTACCAGCATAAGAGAAATATAAAATTTGTCTGAAAAAAGTAACTCTGTGCTGAAAAAATAGCTACTGTATGTAGAGAGGGTTTTTTTTAAATTGTATTTTGGGTAGTATAATGTTGATTGTTATATGAACCATATACATTGTGTCTTTGAGTAAGGGTTGACTCTTGGTGACTGAAAAGTCCTTACAGTTTTCTTAGCAAAATTTCAGAAGTTGTTTCTCCTTGCCTCCTCTTAAGGGTTGAAAGAGAATGACTGGCCAGAGGTCACCCAACTGGCTTTGTACTTAACATTGAACTAGAACTCATAGTCTCCTTATGTCTGTCTTGATGCCTTAATGTTATATTAAACTGATTCTCTCACAGGAATATATCATAGTCCTATCTGTTTCATTGTATTATTTTAAAGTTTTTATAAAGACTGCAGTTATTGGATATAGTTTGTGTTTTCAGCAAACTTTCAGCTCTAATTGCAAAGATCAGATGTGGAACTGCACATGCTCTGGTAATGGCTGCCAGTAGCATTTAGAGCTCCGTGATGGGGGAGTGATGGACTTGGCTTGTTGAGGGGGTAGAGGGCTCAGTTTTCACCCCCTGACCCTGGTGCTGGCAGTGGAACTCATGGGGGTCCGGAGGATATCAGCTGTGCTGGCGCGGTAAGCGATGGTTCGCTTGCTGTTAGCAGCGACAATGGCAGCGGTTGACGGATGATTCAGCGGTGACCAGAACTCATGCCGGAAGCGAAGCCAACATGGGAACCGCCGCCACTGCTGACTCCGCTGTTCACTGTTCACTGTTTTTGGTTGCTGCTCCTGTTCTGTTGCCATTCTGTTGCCATGACTGGACCTAGGGTCGGAGTTGGAGTTATTGGAAGGTGCGCCAGCTGGCGTGAAGATCAACCTCTGATTTGGGGTTGCCGGCATGGTGAATGGAAGGCGCACTGGCCGGTGTGAAGATCTACCTCTGGTTTGGGGGTTGGCCAGTGTGGTGAATGGATGCTGCTGCCCTAATGGGAGATGGGCCTGCCAGCCTGAGGTAGGCCGGCTGGGTGGCCTAATCCATGTTGTTGGTATCTGGCAGCAGTGGGGCTGGGGCTGCTGGGGCCTGTGTTGGGGTGGCCCCTGGGTTTGTCCTGGGGACTGCTAGAGACGGAGCTGGGATGGCCTCGGACCTTGGCCCTGGGCGGACAGTGGTGGAGTTTTGGCTTGGAAAACCATGGCTTCTTGGAGCCTGGCTTGGAGATGGGGCAACCCCCAGGCAGGATTAGCTGATGTGGGGGTGGCCTGGTCACCTGGTTGCCCCAGCTGGCATTGGCTGGTGTGGTAGTTGCCGGGTTGCCGGCCTCTTTTCTGCTGGCCTGAGACCATGGCTGCCATGAGACTTGAGCTGAGGATGCCTCCCCTCCCTTCTCTTCAGTTCCAGTGTTTGGCCTGTTGGGATGGATGGTGCCCACCTCCTTGAGAAGGTGGTGGTGAACTCTCTTAGAGCACACCCTGCTAAACTGGTGTGAGAGGACAGTGAAGGCTGGGTGTATCATCCTGTTGGCTTTGGCCTTGACCTTGGACAGGTGAGCATTGGAGTGCCACCGGTGGTGAGAGCACGGTGGCCGGTCCTTTTTATTTGGTCCTTTTCATCGGGATTTCCCGATTACCATGAGAGGGTTCCTGGGATTGGACTGCTCCAAAATGTTTGGATTATACCTGGACTGACTGTTTTTCATCTGGCCATCTCCATCATATTTATTATTCTTCTCCCCATCATTTGAGATCTATGACTATACAGACCTATTCAGCTGCGGAGCTGCAGGCCCTGAGGGTTTCCCCTCTGTCCCTGGTGTGGCCTGTCAGAATATCTGAGGCCTACCTTGATGATGGATCTTGGGATCCTGAGAGGTGGCATCGTGCAGATAGGGGTAGGGGTCTTAGGTTGGGTAGTAAGAGGGGTTCTAAAGGCCCTTTGTTAAAAATTTTAGCCAAATTTTTAAGGGCGTTAGGGAGGGGCATGGGAAGTAAGGCCTGGCTGGAGACTGGGGGGGGGCTCTGCCAGGTCATCCTCAGTCCAGGTCAGAAATGGGTCATGGCAGGGGGGGATGGGGTTGGGGCTGTCCAGGACTCTAGGGGAGAGGGTGGGGTTTGTGATCCCCACGGTGATTGGGAATGGCAGTAGAGGTATGAACGGGGGGCCATATCAGATTTTGGGAGCTCACCCCCGCTGTCTTTGAGCAGTGGTGCGCTCCAACCCTCCTGTTCCTGCCCACTTCCCTGGAAGTTTAGGGGACCAGGGCCCTGGGCTCAGGTTGGTTTATTTGAATGCCAGGTCCGTGATGAACAAAGCTCCCCTCATCTGGGAACTGATTGAGGAGGAAGACGCGGACCTGGCTTGCATCACGGAGACTCTGGTGGAGTTATGCTCACCAGGTTTCCATGTCCTGCACCAACTTCGGACCCAGGGTAGGAGCAGGGGTGGTGGCTATTTTGATCAGGGAGGCACTTTGTCCAAAGGAGACCACTGTCCCGCAGATAGGTGGGTGTGAGACTCTTCTCCTGAGGTGGGGTCCTGGGGGTCAGTTGGGCCTGTTGCTTGCATACCTTTCTCCCAGCTGCATGGCAAGGGCCCTGCCTGACCTACTCGACATCCTATCTGGGGTGGTGGTTGAGTTCCCCAAACTTATTGTGTTGGGGGATTTCAACTTGCCCTCTCTGGGTGGGGTCCAAGGATGGAGCAGGAGTTCATGGCTTCCATGACGACCATGGACCTGACTATAATAATACAGGGTCTGACCCATGGGGGGCACACGCTCGACCTTGCTTTTATCTCGGGGCACTGGCTTAATTCTCTGGGTGGGGGATTTCCAACTATTCAACCCCTGTCATGGACTGACCATTATCTCCTATGGCTGGCCTTCCAATATGCCACCCCTCGTCGCTGGGAGGTGGAACCGATTAGATGGTTCCCCCCCAGGCATCTAATGGACCTGGAGAGGTTCCAATTGGCGCTTGGGTTGATTCCTGCTTCCCTTACCCTCAGCCCAGTTGAGAACCTGGTGGATGCCTGGCATAGGGCTGCCTCCAGGGAGCTTGACCAAGTTGTTCCTTTGCGGCCTCTGACCCGATGCAGATCCCGGTTGGCTCCCTGGTTTTCCTTGGAGCTCCGGGAAATGAAGTGGCAGAAAAGAGGCCTAGAGAGCTGTTGGAGGTCCAGCAGGTCCAAATCTGACCTATCACAGTTAAGAACCTATACTAGTCTTATCTTGCTGCGATGGGAGAGGCGAAGTATGCATACTTCTCTGCTCTCATTGCGTCCACAGATAATCGCCCAGCCGCCCTGTTCAGGTTCACCCATTCCCTCCTGAATCAGGGGGGGGACCCTCTGCAGGGACGGGCCAAGGAGTTTAGTCAACATCTGATGGACAAGATCACTCAGATCCAGGCCGGCCTGGACTCCAACTAGTCAGAGTCTGATGGGAGTGGGACGATGGGTTCTTATGGATTCCATCTGGGAGGAGTTCGATCCTGTGACTCCAGATGAGGTGGACAGGATCATGGGGAAGCTGAGTGCTGCCATGTGTTTATTGGACCCATGTCCTTCCTGGCTGGTTTAGGCCACCTGGGAGATTACGCAAGGCTGGCTCCAGGCAGTGGTCAATGAGGATCCTTTCCCCCGCCTTGAAGAGGCGGTGGTTGGACCGGCTATCTGAACAACTTTCATCGGTCTCAACCTTTGCTTTGTTGCAAAGGTTGTTGAGAGCATGTGGGCTCCTGGTGTCCTGGAGATTGGGTTTCAGCCTGGGTCAGCTGTTATTTATTTATTTATTTATTTATTTTTTATTTATTTATTAATGAGACTTGTATGCGCCCCATCTCCGAAGACTCGGCTCACAACTAAAACAACAAGAACAATAAATAATTAAAAAGAATTAAACTAACAAGCCCCATTAAAATATAATTACATAAATACATGATAAAACCATGATAAAACCACCCCCCAAAGGGTCACAGCCCGGCTTGGTTAAATAACCAGGTCTTCAATTCACGGCGGAAGGCGAGGAGGTCAGGGGCCAGACGGAGTCCCAGGGAAGCTGATTCCAGAGGTCAGGGGCGCAATAGAATAGGCTCGTCGTCGGGGGACCGCCAACGGCATTGGCCAGCCGCGGGACCCCAAGGAGTCCTTGCCTATGTGATCGCATAGGGCGGTTAGTACTTGATGTCGGCAGGATTCGCTCCCTTAAATATTGCGGACCCATGTCATGAAGGACTTTGTATGTTAGAGTTAACACCTTGAATCTCACCGGAGCACAACTGGCAGCCAATGCAGAGCGCGGGGGGTAACATGGGAGAACCGGGAAACTCCCATCACCACGCGCCGCGCATTTTGCACCAGCTGTAATCTCCGGATAGTATGCAAGGGTAGTCCTAAATAGAGGCGTTGCAGTAGTCGAGTCTGGAGATAACAAGGGCATGAGTAACTGTGCGCAGGGCATCGCGGTCCAGAAAAGGGCGTAGTTGGCGAACCAAATGGAGCTGGGCAAAAGCCCCTGGCGATGGCCCCCACCTGCTCCTCCAATCGAAGCCGTACATCCAGGAGGACCCCCAGATTCGCGCCCTATCCACAGGGGCAACACCACTCCCCTATGGTTAAAGATGGATAATCCTGACTGGGCGCGATGCGGTATGCACAGCTCAGTCTTGGCGGGTTGAGGCGAAGCATGTTTCCGTTCATCCAGATCCGTACCGCATCCAAACACTGGGAGAGGGCATCACCGATCTGGTTAGGGGTGGAGATGTACAGCTGAGTATCATCTGCATATTGATGAAAACTCACCCGAAACCACGGATGATCTCACCCAGCGGCTTCATATAGATGTTAAATAGCAGGGGAAGAGGACAGACCCCTGAGGGACCCCACAAGAGAGCACCCTCGAGGTGGACCTCTGTCCCCCCGCCAGTACCGACTGCAACCACCCGAGAGGTAGGAGGTGAACCACTGAAGTACAGTGCCCCTATACCCAACCCCGAGGCATCAGAAGGATACCATGATGGTATCAAAAGCGCTGAGAGGTCTAATAGGACCAGGACGGAGGAAAAACCCCTGTCCCCGGGCCCTCCAGAGATCATCCATCAGCATGACCAATGCCGTCTCCGTGCTGAAACCAGGTCAGAAGCCCAATTGATACGGATCCAGGTAGTCCGCTTCATCCAGGAAAAGTGGAAACTGCCGAGCCACCACACTCTCAACAACCTTCGCTAAAAGCGAAGGTTGGAGACTGGACGAGTTGTCTAACACAGCCGGGTCCAGGGCAGGCTTCTTCAGGAGGGGTCTCACCACTGCCTCCTTCAAGGCGGTGGGAAAGACACCCTCCCTTAGCGGCGTTGACAACTGCCGGAGCCAGGCAGGTGACCTCCCTGGCGGCATAAGCTAACCAGGAAGGCACGGGTCCAACAAACATGTGGTGGAACTCAGGTGCTGCATAATCCCGTCCACTTCATCCTCAGAAACAGGATCGAACTCATCCCAAATCACACTGGCCAGACTACTTGTATCCCGATCCTCAGACTACTGCAAATCAGAGGACAACCCGCTCCAAATTCGAACAATCTTGTCTGGCAGATATTGACCAAACTCCTCAGCTCTTCCCCGCAATGGGTCGCTCCCTCCCTGGACGAAGGAGAGCGGGTAACCCTAAACAGGGCGGTTGGGCAGTTATCTGCGGACGCTATGAAAGTGGAGAGATAAGCCCTTCTCGCCACTCTCATAGCAACCAGATAAGTCCTAACATGGGCTCTTAGCTGGGCTCGATCGGCCTGGGAGCGGGTGGACCTCCACCTGCTCTCTAAGCCCCTCCGATGACGTTTCATCTCCCGGAGCTCCTCCGTATATCAAGGAGCCAGCCGGAATCCACGACATGTGAGGGGTCGCATGGGGACAACCCTGTCGAGGGCATCTGACGTGGCCTGTTGCCAAGCAACCACCAGATCCTCGACAGAGCTGTGGGCAAGGGAAGGGGGAAAAAACCCCAGTTCCACCTGGAACCGCTCTGGGTCCATAAGGTGCCTGGGGCAGAACCACCTAAGTGGCTCCTCCTCCCAGCAGTGGGGGGCGGCCTGTTAGAAGACCAGCCGTAGGAGATAGTGATCAGACCATGGAACGGGCACGGCTGTAGAAATAGCTTGCCCTTTGTCACTCCGCCACTGCTCAGAGACAAAAACTAAGTCAAGAGTGTTTCCCCCCTCATGAATTAATTGGGTCAGGCCCATGGTTTCCATAGTCGCCATGAATTCCTGGGCCAATCCCGACGTACCCCCCAGGGAAGGCAGGTTGAAGTCCCCAGAACTACAAGACTGGGAACTCCACGCCACCCCGAGGACGTCCAGAAGCCCAGGCAGGGCTGCTGTCACACAGCTGGGGGAAAGGTATGCGAGCAGCAAGCCCACCTGACCATTAGGCCCCCACCTCAGGAGGAGGGTCTCACTCCCACCTATCTCTGGAACAGTGACCTCCCTTGGAAACAAGGTCTCCCTAATAACCACAGCCACCCCCCCACCCCTTCCCTGGGCCCGTGGCCAGTGCACAACCTGAAAACCTGGAGGGCATAATTCCACCAGAGGGACACTACCCTCTGGGCCCAACCAGGTCTCGGAAATACAGGCCAGATCTGCAGCCTCCTCCTCAATGATCTCCCGGAGGAGGGTGGACTTATTAGCCACAGACCTGGCATTAAAATACACCAGCCTGAGCCCAGGGATCCCAGTTCCCCTGCCCCCTAGGGAGGAGGCCATAGGGTCAGAGCGAGCAACCGCACGTAAATGGCGGGTGCGCGCTCCCAACACAGGATATGGCCCTATGCCTCGACGTCTCCTGCCAACCCCAACCACCCTGGGAATTGCAGACCCCACCTCCGATCCTGGAGCCCTGCCGGCCCCCAGTGTTGGTTGCACTGGTGGATGATCTCTGGAGGGTGCAGGATAGGGGTCATTCCTCTGTCCTGGTCCTATTAGATCTCTCAGTGGCTTTCGATTCAATTGACCATGGTATCCTACTGTGACGCTTTGAGGGATTGGGGGTGAGGGGCACTGTTTTATGGTGGTTCTCCTCCTACCTCTTGGGATGTATGCAGGGGGTGTTGGCAGGGGGTGGCCCCTCCTTTGTGGGGTGCCCCAGGGGTCAGTCCTTTCACCCCTCCGGTTCAATATCTATATGAAACTGAAGATCATCCGTGGTTTTGGGGTGAGGTATCATCAGTACACTGATGATACCCAGCTTTTTATCTCCACCCCAAACCAAGCAAGTGATGCTCTTGACATGATGTCCAGGTGTCTGGAAGCGGTACAGGTCTGGATGGGGAGGAATAGGCTCCAGCTCAACCCAACTAAGACCGAGTGGCTGTATGTACCGGCATCTCTTGTTATCCAGGAGGTTCCATCTTTAGTTATGGGGGGAGTGGTGTTGCCAACCATAGATAGGGTTTGCAAATTGGGTGTCCTCCTGGATGCACAGCTCAGTTTGGAGGAGCAGGTGAAAGCTGTGACCAGGGGGGCATTTGCCCAGGTTCACCTGCTGCATCAGTTGCGTCCCTATCTGGACTGAAATGCCTTACATATGGTCATTCATGCACTCATCACCTCTCGTTTGGACTAGTGCAATGCTCTTTACATGGGCTGCCCTTGAGGACCACTCGGAGGCTTCAACTGGTCCAGAATGCGGCTGCACAGGTTGTGATGGGAGTGTCCCAATACTCCCATGTTACACCCTCCTGAGTGAGCTGCACTGGTTACCGATTACCCTCTGGGTGAGGTTCAAGGTGCTGGTATTGATCTATAAAGCCCTACATGGCTTAGGACTGGGGTATTTACAGGAAACCCTGCTGCCAGCAATGACTTCCCAATGTCCCGTGAGCTCCCATAGACAGGGCCTCCTTGGGGTGCCGTTGGCCAGACAATGTCAGCTGGCAACCCTAGGGGTAGGGCCTTCTCAGTGGGAGCACCCACCCTGTGGAATCAGCTGCCCCTGAAGCTTCGGGTGGCCCCTGACCTTCAATCCTTCCATCATGGCCTGAAAACATGGCTTTTCCAGCTTGCCGACCTGGACCTGGAAGGGATGGGTTTTAGTGACAGTTTTATTAATTTCAATTGGTTATTGGGATTTCGGTTTAATTGTCTTTTAATATTTGTATTGTATTGTATTTTTATCATTGTGACCTGCCCTGAGTCCTTTGGGAGATAGGGCAGCATAGAAATCCCATAATAAAATAAAATAAATAAAAATAAAACTAGGAAGATGTGCAGTGATGGGAAGAAAGCATTTTTTTATCTTGCCCCCCTCTTTACAAATTTGCTTTGTGGGGAAGATCTTTAGAACATTTATAAAATCTATTATCAAAGGACATTAAATTAAAAATGGACTCGATTAAACACAAAATGGGATTAATGAAAAAAGAAGAATTAGCGCAAAAAATTAGGGGTGCGAAACAGAAGTATTTTGAAGATGCAAATAAACCAGGTAGATGGTTAACATATAAATTGAGAAAGGAGAGAGAACCAAGAAAAATAATGCAATTAATAGATTACCAAGGTCAAGTTTGCTATGGAAACAAAGAGAAGAAAAAAATTACACGAGATTACTATGGAAAATTGTATGAACAAGAGAATATAGACAATGAAAGAGTTAAACAATATTTGCAGAATGCCAAGCTACCCCAGATACCTAAAGAGACTGAAATGATGTTAGAAAGTAATATAACAATGATGGAATTAACTGAGGTACTTAAGAAACAAAACAATGGAAAGGCTCCAGGTCCAGATGGACTTCCAGCAGAATTTTATAAGACATTACAGGAACTGTTGAATCTTCCATTGTTAGAAGTTATGAATGAGATCATGTTAAAGAAGAGGATACCCAAATCGTGGTCAGAAGCATATATCACATTTGTCCCAAAGGAGGATGCCGACCCACAACAGATTAAGAATTATAGACCTATTTCCTTTCTAAACTCAGGCTATAAAATTTTTGTTTCAATATTGGCAGAAAGACTTAAAAGATATTTGAATAACTGTATTCATTCTGATCAAAATGGGTTTCTGCCAGAGAGACAAATTAAAGATAATATGAGAATAATTCTGGACACTTTGGAATACTATGAGGCACATCCTGAAAAACAAATGGCTTTGATATTTTTAGATGCACAGAAAGCCTTCGACAATGTGAACTGGCGATTCATGTTATTACAGCTGGAGCAGATAGGTTTTGGTAAGAAATTTACTCAAGCCATGGAAGCTATATATCATAAACAAACAGCAAAGGTAATGATAGAGGGAGAATTGACAGACTCTATTGATATAAGGAAAGGGACAAGACAAGGCTGCCCACTGTCACCTCTGTTGTTTGTGTTAACTTTGGAAGTGTTAACTAGAAATATGAGAGAAGAAAAAGATATAAAAGGGATGAAAATTAAAAAGGAAGAATTTAAATTGCAAGCATTTGCAGATGACCTGGTTTTTATTTTAGAGGATCCCTTAGAAACAGCATTTAAATTGATAGAAAAGATAGAGGCATATGGAAAAGTAGCTGGTTTGAAAATAAATAAAGATAAAATGAAGATCTTGACAAAGAATATGTTAGTAAGACAAAAGGAAGAATTGGCAGATGTTTTGAAGATCCAGGTCACAAATAAGGTTAAGTACTTGGGGATACATTTGACAGCAAGATGTAGTACACTTAAAGAGAATAACTATCTTAAACTCAAACAACAGATTGTGACAGATTTGGCAAAATGGGAAAATTTTCAATTATCACTAATAGAGAGAATATCAACAATTAAGAGGAATATATTACCTAGAATTTTATATCTGTTTCAGACAATTCCGATTAGGCTAGGAAAAGATTACTTTGAAGATCTAAATAAAATAATGTTGAAGTATATATGGCAGGGAAAGAAAGCGAGAATGAAATTAAAACTGTTGCAAGATGCCAGAATAAGAGGAGGATTTGGCCTGCCTAACTGGGAGTTATATTATCAAGCAACAAACCTGATGTGGGTTAAGGAATGGATAACACTAAGAAATACTAGATTATTGACATTGGAAGGACATGATTTGTTGTTGGGCTGGCACGCCTTCCTATGGTACAAGGGAACTAAACACAGGTATTTTAGAAGACATTATATACATGAGGTTTTTTTATTAAACTGGGAGAAGACTAAAAAACAATGCTATTTAAAAATTCCAGTCTGGTTATCGACTATTGAAGCATTTTCTTATCCAATAACATATAAAAAGGAACAAACAGTTAGATATGGTGAAATATTGAATGAAAAGGGTGAACTTAAATCTATGCAAGAACTAGAAGAACAAGGTATAAAGATGAACTGGTTTTCATATGTGCAAATAAGCTCTAGATATGATAGATTTTAAAACAGAAGTTTTTTTTATCATAAACTGACTTTCTTAGATAAGATTTTGACAGGTACTGATGAAAAGGTGATTAAAAAATTATATGGACATTTATTAGAAATTAAGCTAGAAGAAGAACAAGTTAAAGAAACAATGATTGCTTGGGGGGGGGAATTTTGGATATGGGATTGATTTAGAGAAATGGCATAATTGTGGTCTCAAAATTATAAAATGACAATGTCAACAGCATATAAAGAAAACTTGTATAAGATGTTTTACAGGTGGCATTTACCGCCAACAAGAATAGCAAGAATGTTCAAGAACAAATCTGAAAAATGTTGGAAATGTCATCAGATACCGGGCTCATATTACCATATGTGGTGGACATGTGCAAAAGCCAAAAGATATTGGGCTAAAATCGACACATGGTTGGAAAAAATGACAAAGAAACACATAGACTTGAAGCCAGAGATATTTTTATTGGGAATTTTACCTGAAATATACAGTAGGGAATTGAAATATTTGATTGTACATGTATTAACAGCAGCTAGGATTGTATTTGGTAAAAATTGGAAAAATGAGAAAATACCAATGCATGAGGAAGTTATTAAGAAAATAATGGAATGTGCTGAAATGAGGAAATTGACATTTGGAATTAGAGAACAAGAAGATAAACAATTTTATAAGATTTGGGATCTATTTTATCAATGGTTAGAAAATAAAATATGGTAATGAAATATGTAGAATTTTACAATGTAAGGAGAATAGAATTATACAGAATATAATATAAAGATGTATTATTATTGGATGGATTTAGGATGATAATATGAATTGTTATAATATAAACCAATTTAAAAATATGGAATATCTTGCATAACATGAAGGAATAATAGTATAGTCAAATGAATGATTAACAATGATAATAACGTATTCAGAAATACTTGATTGATAATATGAGAATATATACAAACAATTGTAAGTGAGGACTATGGAGAAGATGCACAAAATTTTTCGTAACCAACCAACACACTGTATGTAAGTAATTGGAAGATGGCTTTATGTTTTTATGTTTTGTTTGTGTATGTTTGTCTAAAAAAAAAATTTAAAAATAAAAAAACCATTTATTTATTTGTTTGTTTGTTTGTTTGTTTGTTTGGTCTTATATGCCGCTCTATATCACTGGGGACTCAGGGCAGCTCACATCATAAAAAACACACAGTAACCAATTTTAAAAAGTTAAAAAATTATTAAACCAATAGGACCAAATAAATTATCTAAAACCAGAACAAACATTTAAAATTACTCCGACCCTCCCCCTTAGTCCAGGCCGGCTTGCTCAAATAACCAAGGCTTTAGGCCACGGCAGAGGAGCGGAGGTCGGGGGCCAAACGGAGTTCCAGTGGAAGCTGGTTCCACAAGGTGGGTGCACCCACAGAGAAGGCCCTACCCCTAGGGACTGCCAGACGACATTGTTTGGCCAATGGCACCCCAAGGAGGCCCTGCCTGTGGGAGCGCACTGGACGATGGGAATTTGATGCAGGCAGGAGGTGTTCCTGCAAGTACCCCGGCCCTAAGCCATGTAGAGCTTTATAGGTAAGTACCAGCACCTTGAATCTCACATGGAGGGCAACTGGCAACCAATGCAGCTCGCACAAGAGGGGTGTAACATGGGAGTATTGGGAAACTCCCATCACAACCTGCGTGGCTGCATTCTGCACCAGTTGAAGCCTCCGCGTGGTCTACAAGGGCAGCCCGATATAGAGAGCATTGCAGTAGTCGAGTCGGGACGTAACAAGCGCATAAGTGACCATGCGTAGCACATCTCGTTCCAGGTAAGGGCACAACTGGTGCACCAGGTGAAGCTGGGCAAATGCCCCCCTGGTCACGGCTCCCACCTGCTCCTCCAAACTGAGCCGTGTATCCAGGAGGACACCCAAGTTGTGGACCCTTTCCACGGGGGCAACACCTTCCCCCATGGTTAAAGGTGGAACTTCCTGGATCATACGAGATGCCGGCATGCACAGCCACTCAGTCTTGGCTGGGTTGAACTGCAGTCTGTTCCTCCCCATCCAGATCTGCACCACTTCCAGGCACCGAGACACCATGGTGAGGGCATCACTGAGTTGGTCTGGGGTGGAGATGAAAAGCTGGGTATCATCAGCATACTGATGATACCTCACCCCAAAACCATGGATGATCTCACCCAGTGGCTTCATATAGATGTTGAACAGTAGGGGAGAGAGGGCCAACCCCTGCGGCACCCCGCAAGTGGTGTGGGAGTGGGTGTGTCCTATCAAATTCTGTACCTGTCAACAGTGGCAGTGTTCTAGGACCAACTCTCTTCATACTCTACATAAATGACCTCTGTGATCATATTAAGAGCAACTGCTTCCTCTTTGCTGATGATGTAAAGCTATTCAACACTACAGACAATACTGCTACCCTTCAAAAAGACCTCGACTATGCATCAGAATCATCAAACAAATGGCGACTTCAAATCTCAACAAATAAATGCTCTGACTTACATATTGGCAAAAAAATCAGAAAATAAAATACAAGCTGAATAGTCAAGACCTTGTTGATGATCCAAACTCTGTCAAGGACCTTGGAATACTCATCTCTAATGATCTAAGTGCTGGAGCCCATTGTAACTACATAGCCAAAAAGGCATTAAGAGTTGTTAACCTAATCCTACATAGCTTTTTCTCTGGTAATATCACACTATTAGCTAGAGCATACAAAACATTTGCTAGACCAATACTCGAATACAGCTCATCAGTCTGGAACCCACATTATGTATCTGATATTAACACAGTTGAGAAAGTCCAGAAATATTTCACAAGAAGAGTTCTCCACTCCTCTACTCATTGCAGAATACCTTATGCCACCAGACTTGAAATTCTAGACCTAGAAAACCTAGAACTATGCCACCTTCAGTCTGATCTAAGTACAGTATATAAAATCATACATTGCAATGTCCTACTTGTCAATGAATACTTCAGCTTCAACCAATGAATACTTCAGCTTTAACAATACAAGAGCACACAATAGATACAAACTCATGGTTAACCACACCAAACTTGATTGCAGGAAATACGACTTCAGCAACAGAGTGGTCAATGTCTGGAACACTTTACCTGGTTCTGTGGTTTCTGCCCCACACCTCAAAAACTTTAATCTTAGACTGTCTACTATTGACCTCCCCCATTTCCTAAGAGGTCTGTAGGGGGCATGCATAAGCGCACCAACATGCCTACCATCCCTGTCCTATTGATTCTTTTTATTTTTCTTATATGTATCCATTTCATGTATTCATAACTATGTTTATACTTATACCTATTGTCTTGTAAGTGATTGACAAACAAACAAACAAACAAACAAATAAATAAATAAATAAATATTATGCAATGGGTAAGTCTGGGGGCAGTGCAACCCTATCCATGCCCAAAGGTGATAATTTTCATTGAGCCAAGGACCAGAGCCTCTCTGTCTTGCCAAGGTTTAGTTTTAGCCCATTCTTTACGGTCCAGACCTCAACAGCTTTCAGACACCAAGAGAGGGTGGTCACAGAATCATTTATCTTACCATGGGCAGAGATTTATAGCTGAATATCCTCAGCATATTGATGATACCTCATTCCATATTGACATATGATCTTTCTAATGGTTTTATTTAGATGTTAAATGAGAAGGGAGAAAGTACTGACCCTTGAGGGTCTCCACAAAGCAGAGACAGGGATCAGACTTCTTAGACTTCCATTTGTGCTGACTTATCACCATTTTCTTAAATAAAAATCATGTCTGATTTTTGGAGATTACCTGGACAAGCCCATGCAGTTTCCTGGTTTTTCTTACACGGTTTGCCATTTCCTCTTTTCTAAGGCTGAAGGAAACTGACTATCCCAAGGTCACACAGTTGGTTTTGTGTCCAAGGCTAGACTAGAAATCAGAGTCTCTGATTTCAAGTCTGATGCCTTAACCACTACACCAAACTTGTTCTTTGATCAAACTATTAGCCACCTAATAATCTTGAATTCCTATTCAAGTGACAAAATAGATACATGAATCTCCGATTTGTAATTAGATAGTTATCAAATATCAAGGATAGATAGGATGCTAAAGAAGAAGTATAGCTTCTGAACTTTTGATCAAGAATGACTTTAATAATGGTAAAAATATTCCATATCCATGAACAGATATATGACTAAGCACTTTTCAAAAACTAATTCAATATATGGATTTCTTCCACACCTGGAAGGCATAGAAGAATGAATTCAGTCAACACAGTCTGTTTTTACAATTTTATGTCTAAACTATATGATAAAATTACAATGCAATAAATGATTAATGGTTGTTATAGCATACAAAAGATATTAACAAATATTGAGCATGTACTATATCCTGCAACAAAAACATATGATTGAACTGTATTTCTTCAAGAAATAGGTGTTACATATTTTCTTTCCTTTTTTGAGCAAAAAATGTAGAATTTGCACAATTTTTTTTTCTTCCTCAGGCAATTTTTGTTCTTTAAGCAGCTTTTCTTTATTTATTTTAACATACTGTAGACATCTTTATGCTCTTCACATCCTTTGGGAATTTGTATCAAGGTAATGGCACTAATTCATAAACAAAGAGTACATGGATAAAGCATGACATTTCTATGTGAACAACTAGTTCTCCCAATGATGACCAGTTCCAGGTAAATAATACAACTCTGTAGTCTGATCACAAACACAAAATATAAGATGCCCAACAGACATTGATCTCTTTATGGCTCAATACATTAAACAAGAGAAGATCCAAGGAAAACCTTTCTGTTCTCTAGCTCACTCTCACTGCTATAATTCACTTTGTTGCTGGTTGTCCTCTTTTTCCTCTTTCTTCCTTCCTCATTCACATCATAATTGCCTTCTTAAAAAGGTTAGGTCTTCACCTATTAGGGGACCCAATTTTATGGAACTTTCTTTTTAATACATTTTGCCAGATTTAATAACTGACACTGCTTGAGTCACTGATTTACATTTATTTCAGAGAAGTGATAACTATCTGAAATTAGTGGTTACCTTTTTATTAGGTATACATCAACCTTACCTTGAAAGTTAGATATCTAATACAGTAAGGTGTTAGGTAGCAAATCTATCTGACTTTGTCTGAGTCTGAAAAACTTGCCAAATGCTAGAAAAAAGAAAATGGCAAGTTAATGTTATATCTCCAGGTCATTCGCATGAGACAAGGGTCACTCAAGGGAGTGAATATATTTTATCTCCTTGTAGTCTATTTTCTCTTTTATTCATGGAACAAATAGTTCAAATAGCTGTAAACTCTGCCTTAGCAGTTTAAAGCAGATTAAAATCTACCAAGTATAATTTCAAAACAAAACAACAACAACAATAAAAGCCAGTCTATTTAAGCAACTATAATTTATCTATTTCTATTTTATCTCGTATCAGTGTACTGTGGACTATTTATTAATTTCATTAAAAATACATAAGTACATAAGAAATTCCATGCAATTCGAATCATATCATTATAATACAATGAGCTCGTATTAACACCTTTAAAATACCTATGAGCCCTTCTCAGCTTAAGACCACATTCTCTGAAAAAAAGGGGGGAACCCTTTTTTTCCTATATGCTTCTTCCTGAATGTTACAATATTTAAAACTTTCTGATTATACTTCTCCAAGCATTCTTTACATCTTTGTTACGCAAAGTATATATAACAGGGTTTAGTAATGGAGTCAAGATGCTGTACATTAGTGGGATCAACTTGGTATTAACAGAAGACTGGGAAGGAACAGGTCTCAAATAGGTGAAAATGCAACTGCCATAATAAAGTAGAACCACTGAAAGATGAGAGGAGCAGGTGGAAAAAACTTTTTGTCTTCCTTCTGCAGAATGAATCTTCAGGACTGTGGAGATGATGGATGCATATGAGAGAAGGATGCAAAAAAGAGGTGTCCATGCTATGAGAAATCCAATAGATAGCAAGAGCTTTTGATTGAGGGAGATGTCTCCACATGACAACTTTAGCAGTGGAGGAATATCACAGTAGAATGCCTCTAGGCGATTATCTCCACAAAAAGGTAACTGAAAAGCAAAATAAGTATGTATTGCAGAGTTAAGAAAACCTCCAATCCAGCAAGCTATAGCTAGTTGGAAGCAGACCCATCTTCTCATAAATAATGAGTAGTGCAAAGGATTGCAAATAGCAACATAGCGATCCAAAGCCATTACTGCCAGAAGAAGGCATTCTGTCCCTACAAAGGAGAAGAAAAAGTACAATTGGAGAACACAGGCTGTGTAAGAAATGCTATTTCTGTCTTTGAGGATAAGATCCAGTATCTGTGGAATTGTGGTACTGGTATAACAGATGTCAAGGAAAGACAGGTTCCCCAGAAAAAAATACATGGGGGTTCTCAGCTTCTGATCCAAAATTGCTATAGTGATAATGGAAGTATTCCACAGCATTGTGAATAAATAGATAGTCAGAAATACACTGAAGAGCAAGTATTGTAATTCCTGCAGGTTTTGAAAGCCAAGGATGATGAACTCTGAAAGCATAGTTTGGTTCTGTATTTTCATGCCTCATCCCAAATAAGTTACTCCTTGTGGTTATGAAGTAGCTTAAAGGAGGAAAAAACCCAAAGTAAAGTCTATGCAAATTGTGAACATTTTAATGAAGCCACAAATAAAATCCATCATGTATCAAATCCAGGACCTATGCCTTTCAGTATCTAGATTCTTTTCAAGCCATTAATGTCCAAATATATTTATGTGGATTTCAAACAAATGAAAATAAAAACATCTCTTTAAAATTTATGTAACCTTTCAGTGACTAGTACACTAATTTGCATAGTTTGGAATTTTGTTGTTATGGAGTTCATATCTACTGTTGTTTAAAGACAGTGACATGTCATCTATACTTTACATTCTGAATTCTGGATCTATCCATTTGATTTCAAGATAAGCTTGAATTCTTTAACTGCTCAGTCATAGCCATGAAATTTCCTTGAAAACAACATGGAGGTAGGAGTCTTGTTGGCATGGCTGATTTCCTCTTCAGAGCAGGACACATTAGGTGATGTTTAAGATTCTTGGTTTTTTTCTTTGTTTTGTTTTTAATTTACTTAGTATTGCCCCAAATGTATGAGGGGATACAAAGTAGGAGTACCAAATCATTTTAACCTCTTTGAAGTGATTTAAAGGCACTTGGTTTTATTTAATAGCTGCCCTGAATTTGAATCAACTTTGAGCAATCTCAATCACATTATAGGTACAACAAACTCAAATTATATTATATTACAAATTCATTTAAGTTTTAAATAATTCCTGGTTTGTTTACATTACACTAAAGGGAGTTTTATAAAGTGAACTAAACTATTCCTACAATATGAGCTTGCGGTGTGGGTTATAGAAATATGATTATCTACCCCTAAAATGATCTCATTGTTACCTGCAAAAGAACCATTGTTCTTCCTCCCAACTGCTTCATGCTCTTCTGTGTTTAATTTTTAAACCTGACAGAAGGTAGTTCTGAATTTCTACCCTAAGAGTTCCTAAACAGGAAGTATGAGTTACTCCCAGATGTATTGTAAAGTTTTTAGCTAATCAACAGTACCATAATAAATTGCATAGAGTTTCTATGTGTTTTAGTAAATTAAGACATGAATAATCTCAATTAGAAACTGTATTTTTAGAAATATGCATTATATCATTAAGCAAGAAAATGGTTAGAAAACACCTGTATGATCTTAATGAATATAACTCACCAGGATCTAATGGCTTACATCCCAGAGTTCTGAAGAGAGTTACAGAGTTACAATAGGGTCCATTTTACCATATCTTTCAAAAATCCTAGAACAACAGGAAATTACCTGAGGATTGGAAAAGAGCTAATGTGATTCCCATTTTCAACAAAGGAGAAAAAACAGACCAAGTAGCCTAACATCAATACCTGGGAAGATACTTGAAAATATAATCAAAACACATATCTGTAAACATTTCGAAACAAATAAAGTTATATCTAGTAGCCAGAATGACTATATTAAAAACAGATCATGCCAAACAAATCTTATTTCATTCTTTGACAAAGTAACTAAATTAATACACCAGCTAAATCCTGTGGACATAGTATATTTAGACTTCAGCAAGGCATTCAACAAAGTAGACCACAATCTACTTCTTGGGTAAGCTAGAAAAATGTGGGATAGACAGCATCACCACCAGATGGATTTGTAACTGGCTGACAAACCATTCTCAACAAGTAGTAATTAATAGTTCAACATCTACTTGGAAGGAAGGAAGCAGTGGGGTACCACAACATTCTATCTTAGGCCCAGTACTTTTCAATATCTTCATAAACAGATGAGGGAATAGAAGGAGAACTCATCAAATTTGCAGATGACATGAAGCTGGCAGGAATAGCCAAGACAAGCTCAGAATCCAAACAGATCTTGACCGAGTTGAACAATGGGCCCTATCCAACAACATGATATTTAATGTGGATAAAATCAAGGTTTTAAACCTGGACAAAATATCCTCAAATGTGCAAGTACAGATTAGGTAATACCTGGATCAAAAGCAATAACTGTGAGAGGGACTTTGGAGTCCCAGTGGACAATCATTTAAATATGAATCAGCATTGTGTGGCAGCAGCCAAAAAAACCTAAATGTTTGATTGTATATACAGAAACATAGAATCCGAATCACTTGAAGTATTAGTACTGTTAAGTTTGCATGAAGAGTCAGACGCGAGGAGTTCCAGCAAAGGCTTTATTAGTGACTACAGCTCGAATGGACCCGTCCTGGCTTGGCTACGGCTGCTTCTTATAGCCTGCAGCCGTAGCTGCCAGCCAATGGGAGTGCAGGGTTTCTTCCCGCACTATTTAAACCAATACCATTTGACATTTTACAAGAACAGTTCAAATAAACCAATAACATTCAAACCTACATACATAACACCCTCCCCACTAGGTTCAGTCCATACCAAACCCCAACCTATCTAATGTATTCCTTTAAATAGGTGGGGCTCTTAACGTACGTTGAGACCTCGTGGTTCAGAAGCTTTAACGTTCTCACCCAGTGAGAGGGGAAATGTGTCACTGACATTTCCCTGTTGGGACTTCCTGTGAAAGGAGACCCTGTTAGACTGTTAGAATCTGGTCTCTCCTCCCAACCCATCTCCATTCCAATGTCAGCACCCAAGTCAGGTAGTGATGTGCAATCTTCCACTTCTAAGGATGGATCTTGGCTTTGTGACAGGGTTCGGGATGGTTCCTGCAATGGCTCGTTACACATGGGGTTGATTCCTGTTTGCTGATTTTCCTCCTGTTCCCCTCCTTCCCCTAGATGGAACATCAGGTGAGGGACCTAGAGAGGACAGGGTTGATGTCCTGAGGGAACCTGGATCTAAGTTGGTCAATGTGCCTGCTCCAGAGAGGCCATCCTCTGTTTGTACCCTGTAAGAACGAGGGCCAGTGATGTGAGTTATTTCAGCAGGAATCACAAAGGTTCACCTATAAGGTTCCTAGCATAGACAGAATCTCCCACACTAAAAGAACGAACTTTGGAAGTGGAATCCAGTGGTGCGTTGGGTGCGTAAGTGGGATGAAGGCGGTCAAGGGAGACCTAAGTTTCCTGCCCATCAACAACTCTGCTGGGGACAAGTTAGTTGATGGGCTAGGAGTGATGTGTTGAACACTAAGAAGCTTTTCAAGCTTCTCAGTGATGTCCCCAGGACCCAGCTGCTGAAGCTTCTCTTTGGTAAAGCGTACCATGCGTTCAGCCCGGCCATTGGCGAAGGGTGCCAGGGGCAGTGAGGGCATGTCTGATGCCCTGTTGAGCTAGAAAGGATTCAAAATGTTAGATGTGAATTGAGGGCCATTGTCAGAGACAAGGACATCTGGTAACCCATGGGTGACAAACAATTTTCTGAGCTGCTTGATGACAGCCTCAGTTGTAGTGGATGTCATGGGAATTACCTCTAGCCATTTAGAGTATGCATCTACTAGCACTAGAAAAGTGTGCCCTCTTGTAGGGCCTGCAAAATCAATGTGGATTCTAGACCATGGGCCCCTAGGACATTCCCATTCCTGTGTGGGGCGTGAGGTGGGGCAGGCCTGACTACCTGGCAATTGGGACAAGATGCTACCCAGTTTTCAACCATTTTGTCAATACCTGGCCACCATACATAACTCCTGGCCAAACCTTTCATCCTTACAATCCCAGGATGACCCTCATGTAACATTTCCAAAACCTCCCTTTGCAGTTTTGCAGGAATAACCACCCTGTTACCCCACAAAATACATCCTCTTAATACAGATAATTCAGTTTGCCTGGACTTAAAAGGTTGGGCAAGGTGAGGTAGATCTTGAAGAGGCCAACCTTTCTTAATCCAGCCCATAACAGGTGCCAACACAGCATCTTTGGTAGTTTCTCTGGCAATCTCAGCAGCATGGACTGGAAGCTTAGCAACGGTCTCCAGGAAAAAGGTGTGAGTTTCAAGTTCAAAGTCCTCCTTGTGGCAAGGTAGTGGGCAACGACTCAGTGCATCAGCATGTCCAATGTCCTTGCCAGGCCTGTGAATCAGTTTGTAGGAATAGGCTGCAAGAAATTCAGTCCACCTCAGCATTCTTGGTGACAGGATATTAGGTGTAGGTCTGTCTCCTGCCACAATGCCTAATAAAGGTTTGTGATCTGTATGGTGAATGACCTGCCATACAGATATTCATGAAATTTCTTAACAGCTGCAACAACTGCTAAAGCCTCCTTGTCCAATTGGCTATAATTCCTCTCTGCTTTGGACAGCGTGCGAGAGTAAAATGCAATTGGGGCTTCCCTCCCATTTGAAGCCTGTGACTCAAACCCCCACTCCAAAAGGGGATGCATCACAAGTCAAAACAACAGGCAAATTCTCAGAGAACTGTATCAACACAGCATCAGACGTGATTAGTCTCTTAATACTGTTAAATGCTGACTGTTCCTTCCCCAGATCCAAAACAGCCTTCTTATCAAGTAGGCGATGTAAAGGCTCAGCAATAGATGCTTTGTGGTAGAAACATGTGGTAAAAGTTAATAAGTCCAAGGAAGGCTTGCAAATCTGCCTTGCATCGAGGTTTAGGGGCTTCCTTGATTGCTTTAACCTTGGCATCAGTAGGATGGATGCCATGCTTGTCAATCATATACCCAGGAACTCAACTCTATCTGTTTTGAGTGTACATTTGTCTTCCTTGACTTTTAAACCCGCTTTTCTGAATCTGGTAAGGACTTCTCTGAGTCTTTCTTGAAGCTGAGTGTCATTTTCAGCAGAGATTAATATATCATCAAAATAAGGCACTACCCCTGGCAGTCCTTGCAACAGTCTTTCCATAAGGCTCTGAAAAATGCCAGGTGCCACGCTTACTCCAAATTGTAGTCTTTTACATTTGAAGGCACCTCTATGAGTCACAATTGTTTGTGCCTCTGCAGTGGCATCATCAACTGTTAATTGTTGATATGCCTGAGCTAAGTCCAGTTTAGCAAATACTGTACCCCTGCCAAGGGAATGGAGCAGATGATGCACAACTGGTACAGGATGCGCTCTGTTGCAGCAGCATGGTTAGTGTCCCCTTGTAGTCACCACAGATTCTCACTGACCCATCAGCCTTGACTGGTGTGACTATGGTGTTTCCCATCTGGAGTGGTCAGTAGGCTCTAAAACCCTTGAGCAATGAGCTTATCTAATTGTGCATCAATTTTTTCCTTTTAAAGCAAATGGGACCCTCCTGGGCTTTAAACGAATTGGGGCACCTTGGGGTCTAGGCTGAAAGCAATAGGGGGGTCCCCATACTTGCCCAGTCCTTCGCTGAAGACCTCTGGAAACTCAGACTTCAAGGACTCTTCCCAGTCAGAACTGCTCACGTGATGGATGCCAGTCACCTCGATGCCAAGTGGCTTGAACCACTCAAGTCCCAGCAAACTTGGGCGATCCTTGTCCATGATGGTCAGGGGCAAACGTTGGTGTGGCCTTTAAACTGCACGTTGAAATCTCTCGCCCAACTACTGGAATCTTGTTCCCTTGGTAGTCTTTGAGAGTCAGTGCTTGCTTCTGGAAATGCTTTTTCTGAATTTTGGGAAAGAGTCTGTGGATAGTGTCCCATGACACCATAGATAAATAAGAGCCTGAGTCCACTTCCATTTGGCAAGGCCTTCCTTCAATAAACACCTTCATGTGTACTTTTCTGCTATTTAAGGGTGAAGAATGACCAATAGTGATTGTTTGGTAAGTTTCATTCTTGCCATTTGCTTCTAAATTTCGCCCCATTTTTTCAAGGAAATTGTTGGGCTTAAAATCTCTATCAGGAATTTTCTTCCTAACTGGTGGACTTCTGGATGATTTGCAGACTCTGGCTATGTGACCCCGCTTTCACAACGTAGGCAAATGGAGTCAAAGAATTTTCATTCAGTGCGGGTGAGTCTCTGCAATAGAACCTTGCCTGTTCTTCCCAGAGTCTTTCTGCCTTCTCCCAAGACTCAGGGCAGCTTACAATTTTGGGATACAACCCAGTGTGCTCAGCAATAGCCTTCATTCCATTGTATATGCCTGCTTATTACTAAGCAGCATTTTTACAAAGTCAGCTTATTGCCCCCAACAATCTTGGGTCCTCAATTTACCTACCCCGAGAGGATGGAAGGCTGAGTCAACCTTGAGCCTGGTGGGATTCGAGCCTACAGTAATTGTAGACAGCTGGAACTTAAATGCAGGCATTTAACAGCCTGAGCCACCAAGGCCCTTCTTCTCCATTCTGAGTTTAAAAATCCCCTCCTCTGCCTCACTGCCATCAGAATCAGAGTCTATTTGTTCAATGAGCAGATGTGGATTTTCCCCATCAGAATGGTTTGAGGCCTGGCTTGAGGCCTTGTTAATTTTTTTCATGGCCGCTGCTGAGGACTTGGTGGCTTCCACTGAAACAGCTTCTTCAATGGCCTCCTTAAACGTGATCTTAGGTCTCATTAATAGTTTGCTTTGTAAGACCTTATCTTTAAGGCCTAAAACAAACCGATCACGCATGGCCTCTTCTAAGTTGGTAAAGTCACAAGCACCCCAATGTCCCTTAAACTTGCCACGAAGTCATTAACATTCTCGCTATCCCCTTGATCCTGACGGTAAAATTCGTGTCTCTTAATGAGGCACGATACTTGTGGGGCGTAATGGGCTCTTAAAAGTTTCTCTAAATTGGGCCATTCCATTACCTTCAGCTCTGCTGCTCCGCCAACGCCTTCGCCATTTTGAAGACTGCGGACCACAGTGCATGAGAAAGACCGCCCTCTTCCGTCTCTCGGGGATGCCGGCGAGATCGTTCCCTCCAGGAACATGTGGAACGATCCGCATACGATTCCCAGTCTTCCGTCGCCGGATCGAACAGTGCTGGGGGTGTTCGCGCAGCCATCTCACTCAGTTGCTTGTTCGTCGCGTTGTCTCTCTTCAGGAAATCCCACCCGTTGCCAGTGTTAAGTTTGCATGAAGAGTCAGACGCGAGTTCCAGCAAAGGCTTTATTAGTGACTACAGCTCAAATGGACCCGTCCTGGCTTGGCTACGGCTGCTTCTTATAGCCTGCAGCTGTAGCTGCCAGCCAATGGGAGTGCAGGGTTTCTTCCCGCACTATTTAAACCAATACCATTTGACATTTTACAAGAACAGTTCAAATAAACCAATAACATTCAAACCTACATACATAACAAGTACCACTTTATAAAGGCCACATCTGGAATATTGCATCCAGCTTTGGTCATCACATTACAAAAAAAAATGTTGACACTGAAAAAAAGTGCAGAGAAGAGTAACTAAGATCATCAAAGGCCTGGAGACTAAAACATATGAAGAATGGTTGTAGGATTTGGGTTTGGCTAGTCTATAGAAAAGATGGACTAGGGCAGACATGATAGCAGTATTCCAATATTTGAGGAGCAGTCACAAAGAAAAGGAGGTCAACTCATTTCCAAAACACCAGAAGGCAATGTAAGAAACAATCGATGGAAACTAATCAAGGAGGGAAGCAACCTGGAATTAAGGATAAACTTCCTAACAGTCTGAAAAGAGTTGATTTATCCTGCTTAATCCAAGGTCCCTGAAAATGTGTGCCAACCACCCTCTCAACAAACTCTCCCAAAAAACTGGATAAAATTTGTCTAACATGGTGGTCCAAGGATGGCTTCTTGAGAAGATGATACACTGCCACTTCTTTTAAGCAGGCAATATCATTTTTTCTTGCAAGCAGTTAACCACTACTTGGTCAACCACATGTGACCTCTCAGGTGGCCTTAACCAACCAGGAAGGACATCAATCCATCCAAAACACAGATGGGTAAGTTAACGGACACAAGGACCCTGTCTACTTTTTCAATTATATTGAAAATATATACAGAAAGGCAAACTGATATAGAAAGGCAATGCATTTTAGTGTTTTAGTCTAGAAAACTTGCAAATTGCCAGAAATAAGTTTCTGCCCATATCCTGAATTTGCAATATGGAAAACTATAATTAATATGAAAGGATTGATTCAGGCCTACCCAAATCCTCAGAGTCTCTGTCAAAGATCTATCTCTCTGTGTATGGATGTGCACACACACATGTGTGTGCGTAGGTACTTCAAGGTATATAGAGACATACCAATTGTACTTAGTTTTCTTTCATGAAGTAAATGGTGATGAAATTGCTTTGAACCTAATCTCTATTCCCAAAAGAGTAATAACAGCTCTACTTTCCACTATCTCTAATGTCAATATTTTTCTTCAAAGCTTTTCCTTTCTTGCATGTTTTGGGATAAAGAATCTTTATTAACACCCAAAAGACTAGTCTTGTTTTGTGTGTGTGTGTGTGTGTGTGTGTGTGTTTGTGTGTGTACACGCCCTTAAAGAATTATCTCCCTGAGGTGATGTCCAAGGCTTGATAATCATGGTCTCTGTGTTTCTTTAATCAGAAACGTAGGATCCCAAGGAAGCCCCACCTCATTTTCTTTATAGCTCTGGGTGCTTAAATGAAAGGTACTGTTTCAAATAAATTGCAATTGCTTATTGGCTTTTGAAAGGAAATGAAACAAGGTTGATCATGGGTATATTGTTTTCTCTGGCCTTTTAGATGAGCACTACATGTTTAATTTATCAGTTCTTAAACAATATATGAATCTATGGACTAAATGTTCAGTTTAACTTGTTGCTGATTAGCTGTTGCTACTTATTTTTCTTTGGATAAAGCTTTTATCCTGATCACAGCATTATAAAATTATATAAATCTATTCTAAGATTTCTCATGTATAATCATGATCCATTCATATAAAACTGAAAAAAGAATTATTTTAATTCTGTATTGAGGTCCATGAATTTTTTTAATAACCACATCATAAATGAAAATGGAGAGAATAAAACAGCCTATTACCAAAATAACTATCAATTGCAATTTATCAGAAATATAATTTCATACAATTTATTAAACATAATGTGCAAGTTGCTCAGATAGATAATTCTGTGAATAATTTCTAATTCTTGTATTCTATTTAAATAAAAAGTTTATAGTGATTTGTATTGAATATCAATCTGGTTTCCATCAATGCTTAGATTTATCTATTTTTTATTTTGATTTAGTGAGATTATTATCCCACTTATAGATTGAATATGCATTGATGTTCTTATCTAAGTTGTCAGTTAAGACATTGAATTCCACAGGACATGACACAGAAATATTATTCAGTAATATATCTCAGAATAGGCAATGGTTGTTAAATTAGACCACTTCAAGAAAGGTTTAAGTTAATTCACAAATTATTATGTATGAGAACTAAATGGACCATCCTAATTCAAAAATACACAATAACTGAAAATCAGGAAAAGAAAAATGTTATCAGAGTTATATACTCTATCTATAAGCTCCCTAGATATATCATAGTTGGTCACTGTTGGAAAGAGAGTATTAAATTTCCTAAAACCTAGAAAACAATTACAGTTCAGCTGACAATTTTACTTAAAAATAAGCCAACCAAAGAACTTATGATATTTGCTCTGGTACAAGTATTATATGTAAAATAACTTCATTCATCATTTTTATTTTTAAAAGCTATAATTTTATTTACAGTTGCTATCATTATTTCTCTCTCTCTGTCTCTCTCTTTCAGCATATTCACACTAGATTTCTACACTAGACTTTTGCTTGGAATGTTTGGATTCAAGCATTGTCAGCACTTTTTGATCACAATTAAGGTCGAGCTGTACCATAGCTAAATTAACAGAGAAGCTGTGGTTTGATTTGTGATGCTGTTGCTCCATCCTCCTATTTAAGCAAGCAATTCTTTCTTGTTCCTGAGTTTCAGGCACTTTAGGGGGAAACACTTAAAATTTCTCTGTAGCCTAGAAAAAGAAGTAAGGTGAAATTGTCAAGAGCCTTGTGGATTTCCCCATCAACTCTCCTGGAGACTAGCCACTATTTTCAGTGTTTTTAGTATTTCAGGTCGCATGGATCATCCTCACAATGCTTCTTAGAATTTGAGAAATAAAGAATGGTAACATGGAGATGCTATTAGACATCAGTCTCTTCACACCTCATTGAAGCAATATATTACAATTGAGTTCCATTTGTAGGAGAACTTAAGAACATTGAAGCAGATGGAGAACCACAGTGCCTTATCTGAATTTCAGCTTCTAGGGTTCCAGATCTTTCCAAAGTGGGAGATCATCCTATTTGTTCTATTCTTGCTTATTTATATATTAACTGTCACGGGAAATGTGATTATCATTGCAGTAGTCAAGTTGGAGCCATTTCTTCATTCTCCTATGTATGCTTTTCTCCAAAATCTTTCTTTCCTAGAGATTTGGTATACCAGCACAATTGTGCCTAAAATGCTCCGTAGCCTTCTCTCAGAGACCAACACAATCTCTTACAAAGGATGCATCACACAGCTCTACTTTTTTGTCTTCCTGGGGGCAACAGAATGCTTTCTTTTATCTGTGATGGCATATGACAGATTCCTGGCCATATGTGATCCATTGCATTACACAGTAACCATGAACAGTCAGTCCTGTACTAGACTAGCAATTGGGTCTTGGGTGATTGGTCTCATCACAGGACTGTTGCCATCTTTGCTGATCTCCAAATTATCTTTCTGTAGAGCCAACCAAATCAATCATTTCTTTTGTGATATCCCACCTTTGCTGAAGCTCTCTTGTTCTGATACTTCAATCACTGAGATTACTATATTTGTGCTCTCTTTGTTGGTCCTTTTTACATGTTTCTTGCTTACCTTGGTATCTTATGCCTTCATCATCATTACTATTCTAAAAATCCCTTCTGCTTCAGGAAGGAAAAAGGCCTATTCTACCTGTGGCTCCCACTTAGCTGTGGTGATAATATATTTTGGCACAATGATCTCGATGTACGTTCGCCCCAATATTAACTTTTCCTCAGAGCTGAATAAGGTGATTTCTATTTTCTACACAGTCATAACACCCCTTCTGAACCCTGTAATTTACAGTCTGAAGAACAATGACTTCAGAGGAGCTATTCAGAAATTAATTCAGAAGAGGTATGCCCAACATAGCTTGTAAAGCAATGAAATGTGGTCGTAGATTTTATTTCTACATTGCACTTGTTTCTAAAACATCAGCAAACTGAAATATCATAACCTTACTATATGTATAATTTCTAATGTACTGGCATATGTAGTTCCTATCACAACATTTTCAAACCTCAGTTCCAAAGTCAAATCAGATATGTTCAAATACACAACTCTAACCTGAGTCTAATGCAATGGTATTTATTATGTTCCTAACTATACATAAAATATTATTGTCTTGTCTTCTCCTTCTCATGTAGATAGTGGATTGTCTTTGATGTAATGTGGACATGTAGTCCTCAACTTATAACAGTTCTTTTAATGATTGATTGAAGTTATAATGACACTGGAAAAAGTGATTTATGGCCCTTTTTTACCCTTGGGCCTGTTGCAAAGTCTTGGCAACTGATATTTAAGATGGTTGCAGTTTCCAAGGGTCATGTGATCACCTTTTGTGACCTGCTTACAAGCAAAGCCAAGGGGGAAGCCAGATTCCCTTAACAACCATGTTACTAACTTAACAACTGCAGTGATTCACTTAACAACTATGGCAAGAAATGTCATAAAATGTGGCAAAATTCACCTAACAACTATTTCATATAGCAATAGAAATTTTGGACTCAATTTGGTTGTAAATTGAGGCCTATCTGTAATCTGCTTATCAAATCATGAATTCCATATTTCAATATTTGGTGAACATTTATTATTACAAGGTATAAAATAATCTTCAGGATTATATTTGCATGAAGTAAGTATGCTGAATAGACTTCTAATTGTCTTTATTTAAACTTCTTAGAAAACTCGTCACAAGCTTTCAAAATAAGACTAATATGGACCCTTAAATTATATGATTATGTAATAATATTTCTATGGAGATATTCTGGGAACTAAACATTTTCAGGGTTCAAATATTGGTTATATCAAATTACACTAGCTTAGCTTCAGGAAAAAAAGATTTAAAATGGAAAAGAAATGCCATAATTGAACTAATGTAGAGAAAAGTAAAGTCCTACACTTAGGCAAGAAAAACCAAAAGCACACATATAGATTGGGTGAAACCAGTCTTAATAGCAGTAACTGTGAGAGGGATCTTGGAATCTTAGTGGACAACCAGCTAAATATGAGCCAGCAATGTGCAGCAACAGCCAAAAAAGCCAATGCAATCCTAAATTGTATTAACAGAGGGATATAATCAAGATCAAGTGAGGTACGAATGCCACTCTATAAAGACTTAGTAAGACCACACCTAGAGTACTGCATCCAGTTTTGGTCACCACACTATAAAAAGGATTTTGAGACTCTAGAAAAAGTACAGGGAAGAGCAACCAAGATGATTAGGGGACTGGAGGCTAAAACATATGAAGAACAGTTACAGGAACTGGGCTTGGTTAGTCTAGTGAAGAGAAGGACCAGGGGAGACATTATAGCAGTGTTCCAATATTTGAGGGGCTATGACAGAGAGGAAGGGGTCAGGCTATTTTTTAAAGCACCTGTAGGCCAGACAAGAAATAAAGGATGGAAACTGAACAAGGAGAGATTTAACCTGGAAATAAAGAGAAATTTTCTGACAGTGAGAACAATCAACCAATGGAACATTTTGCCCTCAGAAGTTGTGTGATCTTCATCACTTGAGACTTTCAAGAAGAGATTGGCCTACCATTTGTCAGAAATGGTGTAGGGTCTTCTGCTTGGGCAGGGGGTTGGACTATATGACTTACAAGGTCCCTTCCAACTCTGTTAACCTGTTTCTACTTGATTTTGGCAAAGTGTGATCGAAGCCACACAGAAATTGTATTAAGAACTAAGGAAATAGATTTAAAGTTCCATTGTGTTTTCATTCCAATTCTACAAATGCCTTTCTGGTTAAAATAAGCTTTCCATCATTTAAATTAGTACACATTTTTATGGTTAAAGTTATCCATAGGTCATGCATTTCATTTTTGTACATGTGTGCTTAATTATTTATGCACGAATAATAACAAGCAACTGCTTTCCTTTACAAATAACTGAAAAGGATATTTACCATCTGTGGCATCATTTTCATTTCATCTAAAATAAATTTATTTTCAATCAGTGGGAATGGTGTTAGTGCTACAACATTTAGAAAGAATTTTTAGCAGAATAAACAGTGAAAATTTAGTGTACTCCCTAACATAGGAATAGGAAATCTGTTATACTTATGAACACCCAATTATCTCTATCTACTGGACCGGATGGAATATGTGCCCACTTCTTTAAAAAGCTATCCGCTGCTATAGCTGAACCTCTAAGCATAATTTTTGAAAAATCTTTCAGGACCAGCTCTTTGCCAAACCTACAGTCATCCCCATCTTCAGAAAGGGAGACCCCAGTCTAGTTGAAAATTACAGACCAATCTCCTTATGCTGCATCACCTGTAAAGTCATGGAACCAATTATTAACCAATCCATTAACCTCCACTTAGAGACAAACAGCCTATTCTCTAACAAACAATATGGTTTCAGAAAAATCTATCCTGTAATCTGCAACTCTTGCACTGCAAAAACATATGGACTACACAACTCCATCAGGGCAAAGCAATAGACGCAATCTACATAGACTTCTGTAAAGCCTTTGATTCAGTGGTACATGACAAACTACTACTAAAACTAAAATCTTATGGTATCTCTGGACAACTGCATAACTGGATAGAAGCATTCCTGTCAAACAGACAACAAATGGTCAAAATTGAAGCGTCTTATCAAATTCTGTACCTGTCAACAGTGGTGTCCCCCAAGGCAGCATTCTAGGACCAACTGCCTACATACTCTACATAAATGACCTCCGTGATCATATTAAGAGAAACTGCGTTCTCTTCACTGATGACGTAAAGCTATTCAACACCACAGACAATACTGCTACCCTTCAAAAAGACCTCAACTATGTATCAGAATGGTCAAACAAATGGCAACTTCAAATCTCAACAAATAAATGCTCTGTCTTACATATTGGCAAAAAAAAATCAGAAAATAAAATACAAGCTGAATAGTCAAGACCTTGTTGATGATCCAAACTCTGTCAATGACCTTAGAATACTCATCTCTAATGATCTAAGTGCTGGAGCCCACTGTAACTATATTGCCAAAAAGGCATTAAGAGTTGTTAACCTAATCCTACACAGTTTTTTCTCTGGTAATATCACACTACTAACTGGGGCATACAAAACATTTGCTAGACCAATACTCTAATACAGCTCATCAGTCTGGAACCCACATCATGTATCTGAAATTAACACAGCTGAGAAAGTCCAGAAATATTTCACAAGAAGAGTTCTACACTCCTCTACTCCTTGCAGAATACCTTATGCCACCAGACTTGAAATTCTAGACCTAGAAAACTTAGAACTATGCCGCCTTCAGTCTGATCTAAGTACAGTATATAAAATCATACATTGCGATGTCCTTCCAGTCAATGAATATTTCAGCTTCAACCATAACAATACAAGAGCACATAATAGATACAAACTCAAGGTTAACCGCACCAAACTTGATTGCAGGAAATACGACTTCAGCAACAGAGTGGTTGCTCTACCTGAATCTGTGGTTTCTTCCCCAAACCCCAAAAACTTTAACCTTAAACTGTCTACTATTGACCTCACCCTTTCCTAAGAGGTCAGAGGCGGCATAAGTGCACCAACGTGCCTACCATCCCTGTCGTATTGTTTCTTTTATTTTTCTTATATGTATTCATTTCATGTATTCACAACTATGTTTATCCTTATACTTGTTATCTTGTAAGCGATTGACAAAATAAAATAAAATAAATAAATAAATTATAGATAATATTATGTCAAAATATTGATACATACATGCTTATTTTCTGTTAGTTTTCTCTATCATTCAGAAAAGGCTTGTAAATCTGATACTTGATCATGTTATTCATCAAAATCTTATTCAGCAGCTAAACAGGTTCAGTTAATATATGAGTGTAGAGATTAATTTTTTTAAAGTTACCGACTTCAAAGCCTCATAATTAAAGATGCTAGTTTTTGTGTGAAATATCTAATTTTGTGAGTTTTTTTAACCCAAGAACAAAAAGAAATGGTGACATCAACAACTGCATTTAAATTGGATGTCCTCTTTTTCATGCCTTTATGTTTGATGTCCTACATAATAGGTTTCTCTTTGTTATTCACAAACTGGCAATGAATGAGAATAAAGGAGCTAGGTTCTCACAACTGTGGTTGCAGATACCTCTTCATTTTCATTAATGTTTTCCCTACTTTTCCTTTACTAAATCCCCATTAAATAAAGCAAGGGTTTCTTTCATGAACAGAGGACATGAACAGAGATAGTTGAAGGAGAAAGAAATCAGAAAATTTCATTCAGATTTTGTTTTCTGCTATCTAAGGATGACTGAATTGCAGTGTGAATAAAATTCAGTGGTGAGGAAAAGCTTGAAGTCAGCAACTTTATTATGTTTATTAGAGCAGCAACAACACAAAATCCTTTCAGAATGTTTTCTCTATTTTAATAATTGCCCAAGCATTTTCATAACTTCATCCAAAAAATGAAATTAAATAAAATAAGAACATAAAGTCAATGTTCAATAGATACATTTGGTTTGTTTTTCAGAAATGATGTCATTTTTTCAGTCACTGTTCCTCCCGAAACCTGTTAAGTGTAGTACAGTAGAGACACTTAGTCCAATGTCTCATATCAGAAATGCATATGTAGAGTGGAATGCACTGGCACACAACTGTAAAAAAAAAAAACCCAAAAAACAATATTTGTATTTTTTTTAAATGGTCCAAACTAAATATTTCTCTATAGCTGCCACATCTTCTTAATATTAAGTATCAATCTTTATTAACAATTCTTTTTTTTTAAATTACATTTATATGCCGCCCTTCTCCGAAGACTCAGGGCGGCTTACAACTTTTGGAGTACAACCCAATGCGCTCAGCAATAGCCTTCATTCCATTGTATATGCCTGCTTATTACTAAGCGGCATTTTACAAAGTCAGCTTATTGCCCCCAACAATCTTGGGTCCTCAATTTACCTACCCCGAGAGGATGGAAGGCTGAGTCAACCTTGAGCCTGGTGGGATTTGAGCCTACAGTAATTGTAGACAGCTGGATCTTAAGAGCAGGCATTTAACAGCCTGAGCCACCAAGGACTCAAAATTCAAAATGATAGAATTCCACTACTTTTTCTTATCTAGCAGAATAAATATTTGGTTATCAGACTCTTTTAATTATGTTGCAGAAAAACCAATCCTACCAACATATTTTCCTTGATATTCGTACTTAGTCTTCTTTTAAGGTGCAGTTCTGAGGTACAGATTATACTGTAGCCAGGGAGAGCAACTCTTTCATGAACTGCTAGTATGACATGCAGAAAAGGTGGCTGTTTATTTTTTTTATGCAGGTCTACACAAATATTTAACTTGAATTTGATTGGTGCTATACAGAAACACACAGCAAGGAAGAGATTTCTTGCATCTTCCACAGGTTCTTCATAGAGAGAAAGTGAATTATCTTGAGTAGACTGCATATTTTATGAAAGATGCTGTAAAAACAATTTTCATTTACTTATTCCTCAAACTGAAAATAAATGGGCTCAGCAAAGGAATCAATACTATATTGATTAGAGAAACAATTTTATTTGTTGATGGATTGCTGCCTGAAGGCCTTACATACATGAAAATGCAATTGCTATACCCAAGACTAACCAAGTTAAGTGGGATGAACAAGTAGAGAATGCCTTTTGTCTTCCAGAGGAAGATGGAATCTGGACAATAACTGTGATTATATAAACATAGGATATGATGGTGCTAATGAAAGAGCCTACTACAATCACTGAGGATGAGAAAAAACTTATTAACCCCACAAGATTACTGTCAGTACAGGCCAGTTTCATCAAGGCCAAGCTATCACAGAAAAAGTGATCAATCTGATTTCTGTCACAGAAAAACAGGTTTGTAACTAGGCTGGTGGGGGGAATTGTTCCCAAAAAACCAGCTGCATAACAGTCAATAACTAGTCATGGGCAGAGCTCAAGTCTCATGATCACTGGGTATTGCAAAGTATTGCAAATGGCCACATAACAATCATATGACATAATAAAAAAAGGACAAAACCACTGCTTCCCAGGAAGAAGAAAACTTAGCATTGGGAAAGACAACCTGGGTATGGTATAGATTTGTTGCCCAGCAAAAGACTCACCAGTACCTTGGGAATAATGGAGGTTGTGATTATAATTTCTAACCAAAAAAGATTAAGAAAAAGTACATGGGAATGTGTAGGTGGGGATCATGAATAAGTAGGATGATAATCATGATATTTTTAGCTAAAGTAATCATATATGATGCAAGAAGAATGAATCCAATGAGATGTTCAAGATGATGTAATTCAGGAAAATCTAGTAGTTTAAAACTGGCAATGAGGGTATGATTATCCATCATGATTTTGAAATGCCTGGGAGAAATAATACAAATATGATTAAATTAGTAATATGTCAAAAAGTAAAGAAGATAGAGAAATGTCAATCAAGATGACAGCACAAATTATCATTTTGTTATCATATTAAAAAATATTGTGGACAGTAATGCCATTATATTTTAGCTATTTATTTTCATAAATAATAATATTAAATATTTGGAATGAGAAGAAAATGTGTAAATACATAGAAGATATGTTGTTAAAAGAAGAGGATGAATGGGTGATAAAAGGCTTAGAATTTATGAGAGATTGAGTTAAGTAAATCACAGTTAAATCCCATCTATGATCTTAAATTGTTTTGTACTGTTGACTCTGTAAAATTAACTTAAAGTCATAAGAATCAGTAAAATAGCATAATGGCTTAGTTAGAAATCAAACCAATATAATTTAAAGTTTTTATTCATCCACCCCCAAACAAATAAACAAAAGCACACCATGGAGTTAAGACATATTACTCTCTGAAGTGTCATCCAAACCTTCATCTCCTAATAAGATGGAAATGTATGACCTAGAATCAGAGTAACAAATATCGTCCTTGAAGAGTTGGATTCAACTTCATTTTCTCCTTGGGATTCTCTATTTCTTCATTTTGGCCCATCTATATTTGGAAGTATAACTCCTGGAATAATGGTCAAAAATCCAGAGTGTCTAAGAAAAACCATTGCAAATTCCTTCAAGTAATTTCAGGTCTTTAAATATTCCTGTTCCACTACAAAGAAACCAAATCAAACTGTCCAATCTAGTCATCTTTTCCTACTGATGTTTATAGAATCTCCCCAGTCAAGTGAACATTCTATTCAATGCACTTTGTTGAAAAACAGAGGGAGATACCATATATTGTGGGAAAATAACTTTTATTAGATGAGCAGATTTCTTCTACTACAAGTCAATGTAACATTTATATTTTAAATGCTCAAATGAAAATTAGCAAAGTCTTTTTGAATTCCTTAAAAGGAAATGTATTACTCACATGTATCAGTCTTTCAGTTTCTTAGCACTCCTTTTACTATGAAAGCACATTTTCGGGTAATAATAATATGTATAAGATTGAAGAATACTATGGAATCTGCATTTCTTCACAAATTGGACACATTTCTTCATTCAGTTATATCAAATGCTTTATTCAGCTATCTTGAATGATTCAGGATAGCCCTAAAAATGATAGTTGTGTGATCAATGCATGCAGAGTAGATTTTATTTATGATCCGCAACCTAACATTGCTGTCTTGTTACTTCTGCTTCCATGAAGAATTTCATTCTTCTGTTTACATTACCCGGATGAATCATTTATTAAAATGGTTCTTTTAGAATAATTCTTTTGAGGATACAATATAATGTGCTCTTTCAGTGTTGTTAAAATCTAAAAACCAATGAGTGTGGCATTTTATAGGCTTCTAAGCTGTAATCCTTTCTGTTGTATTAATATTAATTTACCTAATAATGTTTATCATTTTTATTACGTAACTTATTACATCTTCCCACAAATTCTAAAAAGAAGTAGCACATAATCTATATGCAATCTGTAAATTATAGGAGAATGTAGATGATTTTAGCTAATCTTGAAAAATAGATCAGACCTGATTAATATTAGATGGATCTATAGCTATGTCACTTAACTCTATCATCAGCAGATCTGTATCATCTCTAACTCCTAATTCTAATACTGCACTAAAGTATAATACTGCCATATTGAATCAACATTAAATAGCCAAAATTGAAATCAAAATTGTTAATACCTTTAAAAAAGTGAATAAAGAAGTTGCTGGCAGGCTTCTTGGAGATAGGAAAGTCAACCATAAGAAAAATAAATAAATTGATAAATAAATATATATTATGTATTTTTATTATTATATTTGAGTACTTCCAATATATACCAACTTGACATACATTTCAGTTAATGTACATCAGATTATATCTAGTTTATATCTAGTTTCCTAATGTTTCCATATAAGAAAAAAAATGCATCCAAACCAAGTAGGTAGGTAAAATGAGGACCCAAGATTGTTGGGGGCAATAAGCTGACTTTGTAAAAAAATGCTGCTTAGTAATAAGCAGGCATATACAATGGAATGAAGGCTATTGCTGAGCGCATAGGGTTGTATCCCAAAAACTGTAAGCCGCCCTGAGTCTCCGGAGAAGGGGGGATATAAATATGAATTTTTTAAAAAAGTAATGTTTCCATAAATACCAGCTCTAAAACCACTCCTTATAGAACTTATAGAACCACTCCTTACAGAACCTATAATTCCTAGGAGATTCAGAAAGTATTTCCTTCAGAAATGCTTTACTTTTGTTTTATCTTTTTACTTATTTTTATGTGCTATGTAATAGTAGGAATATTCAGTTATCTAAAATTTCAGATTTTAAATTAAATCGGTGACAAGCTTGATTAATTCATAGATTTTGTTGCATGTACCATTTACATCTTAACATATGTACGCTTCTTATAAACAAAAAACCAGGTAATTTAGTTACTCATGTGTGTGTGTGTATGTGTATGTGTCTGTGTGTGTCTGTGTGTGTGTGTGTGTGTGTGTGTGTGTGTGTGTATATATATATATATATATATATATATATATATATATATTTGTTTTCATAGATTTTCATGGGTTAGTAGATGGTTTGGTTGGGTCTGTCCTTGAGATTAAAGCATCATCTGTTGAGGTCTTCAGCTTCTTCTCCCAGGAGAAAGAAGCTGAAGACACCAGCCTGAAGATGACAGATGAGATTTCATCAAACGCTGCCAAGGTATTCTCAATCTTACATGACAAGACCAATACACCAAGACCATATATATATATATATATATATATATATATATATATATCCAAGTTTGTATACAGATAGGTCATAATTAGTGCAAGTTCAAATATTGCGATATTTGAACAAGAGCAAATTATAAATTAATACCAGGTCATGATTACTGTGACCTAAAATTCAATTAATGTAATGCCAGGACACAAGCAATTGAGACCTTAGATGTTGTTAATCTATGTGTTTTTAAAAAATGGAAAAAAATTTTTACAGAAAAACAGTATAACATTAGTATAACTTTCTATCCTTTATTATAATAGTTCATTAATATAAAACAAAAATTGTGCTCAATTTTTTTTGTTGCCTATATCCATTGAAGTACAACCAATTACTATATTTTCCATAGAAATATAGCTTTGAATAGTGCACATTTAAATAATGCAAATTTTTAGTTGGAGTCATTGGCTAAACATGTCCAGACCTACTTGAATTTTAGTTTTTTCAGGGCTTTCCAAAAAAAAAACTTTAAGCTTTCTGACTACCATACAGGTAAATTAAAAATATAAAATATGAAGCCATAATATAATAAAAAGCATAAATCAACAAAATTAGCAGAAATATATTTAAAATGGGCATTTCTAACTTATTCCAAATATAGACTAAAGAATGGAAGCTTTAGTAATGCCCCCATTAATTGATTCATGTCCTTAAATATGTTAAAATAGTATCAACAGATCTGAATTAAAGTCAATTAATTAAACATTTGTATTTAGAACTATAAAGGTGAGAAGGGAAGAGATGTACTTTCCAATTTGCAAGATTGATGTCAGCCTTGCAAGATAATCTTAGACCAGAAGCACACCTGGAACTACTAGTTCTAACTTTATCATAAAGTTACATTAATGATCTTGTAAATCTGAAAGTACATTTGTCTCTTCCCTCCAATTGCATTTTAAGGTACTAGAGGAACTAGAGAAGATTGTTTGCCAAGTCCACCTTACTTCTGCCACTTGTTTGACCATTATCTAGTCTGCAGCTCTTCCACTGTCTTCCAAGGTTATTCATATATATCTTTACAATGCCACAACATTGAAATTTGAATATTTATCTGGAATTATGATTGTCTTGAACATGGTGGAGTGACTAAGAGATTGATACTGAGAAACTGAAAATACAACATTATTTCAGATATTAAGAAATGACTGTAAAAAAATGTGTGATCTAACTCTTTTAAAAAAGGCAATGTTTTCTGCTAACCAAAGGATGGAGCAAATTATATCAGCATGATAGAGATTTTGTAATATTTTACAATAACATCACATACTGTTTTATGTCACATATAGATCCTCACATATTACAGTGGCATAATTACGTATTATTTTCATAACATGGGAAGTAGGGAGTAAAGACTATTGTTGTTTTAACAAACTGGTAAAAAGTCTTCCTTGAGAAGGAGCTAGTAACATTCTATTTATCATGAACAAGAAAAGTAGTAGAGTATACATTTGATCAAAATCTACAATCAGTCACTGGCTTTTGGATTTATTTACATCACTATTATATATAGTGCTTTTAATTTTATATCACTTTTAATTTTCTTGGTATACATCATAACATCATGATGGATGAAATGAAGTTCAAGCATCACTTGTAAACACTTTCTTCTACTGAAATGAATATGAATTTAACTGTTTTAGTCTGATTAATGTATTTTATTTTTCTTATTGTTATATATTCAGTTTTTAATTTAACTTTAATACATACTGTATCTCTTCTTGTTTTTTATTTGTTATGAAAATATCTGGGAGGAGGATATTCATCTATCTTTCTAGCTATCATCTAGCTATCTATCATCTATCATTTTTCTATCTTTCTATCATCTATCCATCCATTTATTCAAGACAGTAAAATATAAATCATTTTTATGCATTTTGGTAAAAAGCAATATTATATTTATTTTATGTGATTTTTATGATTAAATACTTTACCTCTGTAAGTATTCTTTTATCTCTAGTTATGAATAATAATATAATTATATATTCTACACTAACTACATTTCCTCAGAGGTTATATTTTAAAATGATGGAAAGCTTCATTATTTGTAAGCTCTCTAAATGTAAATTTTATACACAAACATATGATGAAAAGAAAAAAAAAGTCAGTGAGTGAATAAGATTTCTGAATGTTTGAATTCAGTACCAGTATTAAGAATGTGTTGATACAATATGACACTTAGGAGTAATATCCTTTCTCAAATTGCAGAGCTCAACACCATTTCTCAATCTTAAAAAAGCTCAACACCATTTCTCAATCTTAAAAAAGCTATAAGTCTGTTATACATATAAGAGAGAAGAGTGTGTTTTCACCATTTATAACTAATAGGGAAAGCATAAGGATTATCACTCTAATTGTTTTGTCATGTCTGTGAGCTTTTTAATAAAGTCCCTAAAAACCTCTTTGACTTTCTGATTTCTAAAAGTGAATATGATGGGGTTTAGCAGAGGTGTTATTGCAGTAGTGATCAAAGAGGCAATTTTGTTGAGATTCATGGAGCTAGTTTGAGAAGGTCTGACATAAATGAAGATTGAGGTGCCATAGCCAATTGAAACAACTGTAAGATGAGAAGCACAAGTTGAAAAGGCCTTTTGCCTTCCTGTAGCAGAAGGAATTTGCAGGATAGTACTTAGAATGTAAATGTAAGAGATCAATGTCAGTAAAAGGGAACCTAGAATAACAGGAAGAGAAACAAGGAAATCAATAAACTCTAGTAAGTGGATATCAGCACAAGCTAAGTGAAGCAAAGGGGCACTATCACAGAAAAAGTGATTGATTACATTGGGTCCACAGTAAGGCAAACCCAACTTCATCACAGTGGGAGTAAGAATGGAAAAGAAGCCACTCATCCAGGAAACTAATACCAGAGAGATACAGACCTTCCCATTCATTTTGATAGTATAGTGAAGTGGATAACATATGGCTACAAACCGATCATAAGACATCATTGCCAATAGGACATATTCAGATGTACCAAACAGAAAATAGAAGTATGATTGAATGAAACACCCAGAAAAGGAAATATTCTTCAATTCCAATAAGAAGTTTTGCAACATCTTTGGAACCACTGTTAGGGTTATCAGGATTTCAATCATGGACAAGTTACACAAGAAGAAATACATTGGTGACTGGAGGCGGTAATCTGATAAAATCAGAATTATAATAAGGGTATTCCCAATCATTGTTGCCACCAAAATGAGGAAAAACAACAGGAAAAGGATAATCTCTGTTTCCCAAGAATTGGGGAATCCAATTAAGATAAATTCTGTTATACTTGTTGCATTTCTTCTTTCTATGTGTCTTCTCTCTAAATCTTTCCACATGCTCACCTAGAACAACAGGAAGCATAATGGAATTGAAGCTGGAAAAGGTTTTCTTGAAATTGTTATTTACAGTTTATTTCTCAATCTATCATCTGCTTATCTTAATATATTATAATACTATAAAACAATTGTACACCCTAAGAAGAAATTGTTTTGGTTTTCAAATATATTTAGTTACATATCTGAATCCATATGGACCAAATAATGAGGTTAATTTATATTCAATATCAATTTCAGCAATAGTGATTAATCTAACATCCCAAGTATTAAGTAACTTATCTGGGTTAGAATCTGATATAGTCTGATATCTATCTCATAGCAGCATAGTAACATTATTGTATGTTTGAATAATAATAATCTATTGAGAATCATCATCAGCAAATATAGAGACACTCTAAAAATATATGACCTTCTTCCTAAAAATCTGAAATTTTTAAATGAGATATTTCCCCTCCTGATTTCCAATACTTTGAGGTTTCTTTTGTCAGAAATTACAGATCCTTCTTCTGTGGTAAGCATAACACTTTCTTCAAAATAGTCAGGAAAGATTCTGGAACTGGAACAGCAAGCATTCTATTAAAATTTACATCCATTTTTACAGCAAGAGTGTAAGAATTCTTTAAGAAATGAGTCAAGGGAAGTTACGTATGAGTTTCAGAGATCCCTTAAATATTTTTATATTTTAGAGCTCTACTGAGAAGATTCTGTTTGTTATATATTCTGGGATACCACAAAAGCATGCTAAAGGCAGATTAATTCCTCATGGAAAAATATTTTTCCTTTTTCATTATTAGAGCAATACAGATGAGATGCAATGAAAATGTTTATTTATTTTTTCAGTGTATTCCCATGTGGTCTATTATCATAAGAGATATTTTTTGTTTTATTCTTCTCTTCTGTGTTTTTAGATTTTTTTTATCTTGCCTTTATTATTTTATAAATAACTATATATCTAATATTCCTTCCTCCTCCTATTTTTCCACAACAACTTATGTGGTTTGAGCTTTGGGCTGAGGGAGAGTGACTGGCCCCAAGTCACCCAGCTGGTTTTCATATCTAAGACAAGACTAGAACTCACAGTTTTATGGTTTCAGGGCTTTTTGATTCCAACTTTCTTTTTAAGCTACCTACTAAAATCTATCATTATGTGCTAGCATATTTGTAGCATACTTAGGTTGATTTTGATATTTTCAAAAGATTAAGGGTGGGAAACTAGAGCTAGCCACACTTTCTTTTCCCCAACAACTCTCATTTCCAGCAATCATGATTACAACTAGAATATCAGGCTGAATCCTCATAGTCCTCCATTTTGGAATTTCTCCTCCCCTCAACCTTATATTTGATAGTACTCTTTATTATTGACACCCCTAAAATTAATCATTAATACTAGTCTCTGGGCTACTACTCTTCTGTGATCTCATATTTGCTTGACTTGGCTGCTTTTGGCTGATTTCAATGGGGTGGTGCTTGTTCTAAATTATTGATACTGGCATGGATGGAATAGATTTAAACACTTGGTTGACTGCCTTTCTTTGATTTGAATTATCCTGACCCTGGCTAAAACAAATTAGCTTATTGCTTAACATTTGCCTTTTCTCAGATCAATTTTGCTATGTTCCTTGCTGGGATTGTGCTAGCGGCTTAGCTTTTCTTATATCACACTTGCTGAACATATTAAGGGGGTTTGCTAGCTAGGTCTTCTCTTTTTCTCTGCCATCTCTCTACTGGTCACCTTGCCAGCCAAATTCTTTGTCCCCTCTGAAATCTTGTTAATAGCCAACCTGCTGGGTAAAGCTATTGGACTACTGCTTGTGGTCCTAAATTCCCTGACCTAACTCATCCACTATCAATTCTTCTTCATATCTCCATACAGTTTCAACATTACTAGCTTCCTTCCTGTTCTTTGATATCTTCTCTGATCCTGGATCTTTTTTGAATCTCTTTTGCCATTTCAGTGGCTCTGTAACACTGATTTCCCAATGATAAATACCAGTAAATGACAGTTTTTCCCCACTTAAAGCATTTCCAAACAGATAGCATACCTAAAGAGTTCTTGGTGCTCTCTGATCTTGGCTATTTCTTGCAGACATCATTATCCAAATTAGGTGACATCATTAGTGCCTGCGTACTTCTTAAGAACTTTTCTTCCCTGAGCATGGACCGCCAAAGGAAAGGTGTATGTTCATATAAAGGGAACCAGGGAGCTGTTTAAACAGAAGACCCAAGCATTTCTAATTATCTAGCTTCCTAATATACTTTTTCTAAAAAACCAAAAGGAAGTTAGAAGTTTCAGATACATTTTTTACACTTTAGATAAGTGAGTGTGTAAGAAATGTTTGTTGGAAGAAATATCCAGGTCCAGTTCCAAGCCGAGAGAAAGGAGCTGGAGATAAAATGGAGGCTGGAGGCTGATTGGAAAGAAAGTTATCTCTATTGATGAAACACATCCACCAACAACATGTGATTCTGGGCAGCTGCCAAAATGGAGTTGGGCGGGATTCAAATTTTTTAACAACCAGTTCTATGGGCATGGTATAGTTGGTGGGTGTGGCTTGGTGGTCATGTGACTGTGTGGGCATGGCCAATTTGACATTACTCATGTCAAGGGGCACTTCTCTTCGCGTGGCTTCTCATGACAGTGGGGATGCTGCAACAGTCGTAACTGTGAAAAATGGTCATAATTCACTTTTTTCAATGCCATTGTAACTTTGAATGGTCACTAAACGAACTGTTGTAAGTGAAGGATTACCTGTACACAAAGCTTATTTGCTTTCAAAAAGCTGCCCTAAATACCAATCATTAGATTAAAAAATACCTGCAAGCCGGAGTTACAAATCAGGCAGGGTGTCAGAGCACCTTGAGGAATTAAAATAGTTAAAATGCAATGATAACTATCAGCAGCCAATTCTTGCTCACAAAGTGAAACCCTTTAGCAGAGAGGTCATTTAAGCTCTCCAGAAAGAGCACACCCAGGAGAAACAATCTTTAGATCCATTTGCACCACTTAAAGATACCTAAGGTAAAGGTATCTAAAGATACCTAAGGAATCTAAAGATACTTAAGGAAACCATCCAGATTTAAGGAAAGGTCACATGCCCCTGTAGGAAGTTAGCACTCACCCCTCTCTTAGAAAAATGAAATATCCTAGGAAATATTAAAAAGGCAGAATATTTCCCCTAAAAAGTGTAGAAACTCAGAAGCAGAAGCTCACCTCAGAAGCAGTTCACCGCCACCTTTGTTAATGAGTGGGCCATTAAGACCTAGGCCAGAGTATTCTACATAACAAAGGCCTCTGCCAATTTCACCACCTGGCCTGGGAAGATTGCATCAGCCAGCTCTCAGGCAAAACCATATGGTCCAGACAAAGCCTACAAAGTTAGCTAAGACCTCCATCCCTGGAGTCTGACAGCCAATGGGATAAATTACTTACACAGGAACAGGAAACACTAAGATGGGGCCCAACAGAGGGTATAAAACAATTGCACTCTCAGCATTTTGCCCCTTTCCTTCTTTTCCTTCATCCAACATCTTGAAGCATGTGATCGTCCTTTTCACTTTGGAGCTCCAAGCCATGTGATCCTGTCCACCATTAAACCATCTTTCCAATCAGCCTCCATGAACCCAGAAGGATATTTCTTCCAACACCCCCCAGAAAGGCAATAAAAAAATCAGTGCCAAGCTTGCATCCTGCCTCTTGGAAGTAGACCCCAAAAGGACAGTGCCAGATACCACTAAAGCAGTGAAGGAAGACCCCCTCCCCAGATAGAAAAAGAAACCACGAGGCAGGAAAAAATTCAAACACAATATGAATAATTAAATCACAATAGTAGTTGTTGCTTATTAAACCAATTACCAGACCAAATAGACACAAGAACTAGCCAGATATCTCAACTCAGTTTATTTTCAGGAACAGAGATTGCTTCCAAACAAAGATGAATAGGGAAAAGTTTCTCATCAGTAAACACAGGATTAAACATCACCAAGCACACTTCACCAAAAACCAGTTTTAGACCAAAACTCAGAAAGGGTATGTAAACTCACGTTTGAATGTCAATATTTCTAGCTAGCCAAGAAGAAATATTTCCAGGGGAGTATTTCCTCCCTACAGCAGTGTAAAAAGCTTAAAACAACCCTTCCCCTTTAAGAAAGTATCAAGGCAGAACAAAAACCTCCCTTGGAGACAGTAAGTCTAGGCATAATGCCAAGAATGTAATAAGGGTGGTAAAAAACAAATGGAGATTTCTTCTAACTACTGGTTTTCCAAACTGCTTAGAAAGTTAACAAGGATTTATTTCTCTCCACACATCTTTCAAATTAAACTCTCTTACGATATTTTGAAAAGATGTGGGGAGAGTTCTCCCTTCCATTTTTTCCCCACTTCTATAGTCTTTATCTTTGTCTGGAACTGCATTGAAGGGTCCTACAATACATATATTGTCATATTTAAATTCTATTATTTTTTGATGAAGCTTATTATAAAAATCTCTCTGATTGGTATATGGTGCATAAATTGTAGCTAATAACATTTTTTCTGATTTATAAATATTTCTATAAATAACATTCTTCCTTCTTGATCTTTATATATTTGCTTATGTTGCAGCCAATCCTTTATATATACCACAATACCCCCCCTTTTTTATTTGCCAATGCCGAATACATTTTCCCTAGGTCTATATTTCTTAAAAGATCTACTTGATTATCTAAAATGTGCACTTCTTGGATACAGATTATATCAGTGTTTTGCTTTTTAAGTTTCACAAAAATTTGTTTTCTTTTTAAAGATTAATATTAACTAAAACTAAAGTAATTTCTTTGTCATTATCATTGGTTATGGAGGGCATGTTTCATTTCATTTCTGGTTCTAGGGTCTCTTCTCTGTTGTCTTCCTTTTCTTCACTGAGATTTGGGAGTTGAGAGAGTGAATCCGGTTCTTTTTCAGAGAGTTGTTCCTCTTGATTCTTTATGTTTGAGTCATCTCTATTGTCACGCTTTTCCTCTGGTCCTATATGGCGTTCATAGAATTCCCTTGCTTTTTCTATTGAACATATTTTATGTTTTTTATCTTGCCATGAGACCAAAAGTCCTTCTGGTATAAGCCATCTAAATGGTATGGCATTTCTGATTTGCACAGATAGAAATTGGTAGCCCCTTCTCTGCTCTCTAACCCTTCTAGGTATTTGTTTAAGTGCGACCACTTCATGATCATTGTAAACAAGAGGATTATCCCTAGTTTTAGTATAGAGCAGATCTCGTGTCAACTTCCTTGCAAAGCGGACATGAACTTCATGTAGTAATCTATGTTTTCTTGCATAGTGAGTATATACTCTGTAGACCTCGTCTACCTCACTTGCAATTTCTGCTTTTGATTTCTGTAGGGCTGCTGCTATCATATTTATCATGACTGTTCATATATCTTCTTTTTTATCTTCCACCACATTTTGAAATCTGAGATGGAATGATACCTTCTCTAACTCCATATGCATCACCGATTCATATAATTCATCATAGAGCTCTTTCCAGTTCTGTTCAGAGTCTTCTAGTCTCTTCTCTACCATCTCCGTTCTTGCCTCTACAAGATTTAGTTTTTGTTCATTTTTTATTACTTTTTCCTGCATCATTCCGATCTTAGTATTCAGACTTTGTATCTCATTTTTTACTTCACCAATTTCAGTTCTCATCTCTGTTTTCATATCATCATGGTTTCTTGCTATTAGCTCATGGGTCTTGACCATCATTTCCTGCATCATATTGAGGGTTGTCTGAACTGTCTGCAAACTTTGGGTTGATGTAGTCTTTTCTGCCAATAGCATCGTGTCTAATGATCTCTGCCCTCCTGGTGAAGCCATTGTCATGGTTTTCTTTCCTGCTTTTGTACTTGTAATTGTTGTTGTTGTCATTTTAATTAAAAAAAGAGGAAATGCAAGTCCTAGGTGGTTGTCTGAGTTAATTTTGTCAACCTTTTGTTTGTTGCTTATCTGAGTTTCTGTCTTGACCCAATCTTTCTAAATGGATTACCCAATCTGCATTTCTAAAAGCTGTCCTCCTCACTTTCTGCTTGGGACAGGGAAGCTGGGGCTGATTTCTGCCTCCCTTAAGATTTTTATTTCTCCTTTAGAGAAAATATTTTATCCTGCCTTTTTAATATTTCCAAAAATATTTCATTCTTTTTTTTAAATTCATATTTATATGCCACCCTTCTCCGGAGACTTACATCGGCTTACAATTTTTGGAGCACAACCCAATATGCTCAGCAATAGCCTTCATTCCATTGTATATGCCTGCTTATTACTAGGGCTTTTTGGGCTCCCCAGCGGCATTTTTACAATGTCAGCTTATTGCCCCCAACAATCTTGGGTCCTCAATTTACCTATCCCGGGAGGATGGAAGGCTGAGTCAACCTTGAGCCTGGTGGGATTTGAGCCTGCACTAATTGCAGGCAGCTGGAACTAAGTGCTAGGCATTTAACAGCCTGCACCACCAAGGCTCTTCTTTGGGTGGGGGGGAAAGGTTCCTACATGTTGAATAAGAATCATAAAAGAATTTTAATGTTCACCCACAATCATGGGGTCTGATCATCACATTTTGGACTTAGCAGTGTTGTGCAAACAAGTCTGCAAAAGAGGGAGTCGCACTTGTGCATAACAGGTCCATAGTCTGGAGATCCTCTCAAATTTATTGTTTCTGTTGGTAGAAATCATAGACAGGAAGAACTCTGTATAGTTTCCTCTGAAGTGGTAGTTGTTGCCATCCTAGATTGGAAAACATTGCTGCTAGTTACTTATACCTTTGCCATCTGGACTGTTGTAGTTTATTCTACAAGATTTTTTAATAGTGCTTTAATGTTTAAGAGAAAGATGCTTATACAAAAGTTGGGAATAAATAATCAAATAATAAAAGAGCTATCCTGTAAACTTGTTAGAAGCAGCAGCTGGTCCAAAACATTGCATTCCATATAGTAATGACCTTGTATCCCTCCCAAAAAGTCAACTAGGTAAATTTCATTTTAAAAAACAATCATGTTTGAACATTGATTGACAATTACACATACAATGTAACATAACATATACAAAATTCTCTCTTCAAATGCTGCCCTTCTTTGAGTGTACATTAGGCCTAATTAAACAAAAGTTTGGTAGTTCAATTTCTCAAGGTGAGCGTTTCATATTTGGTTATGTTGGAAAGGAAAGGAAAGAAAAGGAAAGGAACAGACAGGGAAAATAAAGTTATGTTATGTTATGTTGATAATTAAAATGTATGTGTGTCTTGTACAAACAAGAATGAACATTAAAATATATTGTAAAATTATTGTTGTTATTTTATAAATTACTTTAAAGTAATAGATTTATCATATAATTTTGGAGGGATATATGAACACATTATTATATATATGATTTAATGGCTTTTTCCTCATCATAAATTTAGACTTAAAGAATGTGCAGGATGATTAATAACATGGAAATGTTTGTTCATTGTATACCAGAAGTCTTCCCAGAGACATCTCAAAAGCATTAAAGTTCATTAGCAGCAAAACTTTTCAAAAATTTCTGTGTTCTAATTAAAAAAAATAGATTCTTTGATTATATTATTATTATTTATATCGATTTATTCGATATTCTTTGATATTTCACAAGTTGTTCCCTAAACCAATTTGAATCTAGTTTCTAATTAATGAAAAGCAAAAAAGTAATAGTCCTTGAAATATCGCCAGTTGTGTCAAGCAAACATAAAAATAAAATCTAGTAATCTTAATTCCATAGAAATGTACAGCATATTTTCTGACTCAGTGACTCCCAAAAGAAATATATTAATTTATCTCTTGATAATAAAGTTTTGCTAAAGTATCTGTAGTTTAATATATACTGTTAAGAGAAAACATATCTCCCTATGGGACATTTCTGAGAATTCAGAAGCATAGCAGTTTTGAAATGAAGCTTGTTTTGTGTTCTATTATTGAAGACCTAAATAATCATTCTGGGGCAGCAGTTACAATAGAATCTTAGTCTGTGTTCATGTCAATGTTCTGCATATTCCCTTTTTAGCTCCCTTTACATTAATTCTCCATGTTTCGTTGAACATTTGCCTAATATACAGTTTTTTTTCTGTATCTTCTTTCTCTGTTCAGACTATTTCAAAATAGATTATTTTGTTATATATATTTTATCTGAAAATGTCTGATAACCTGGAATTGGACTATAGGCAGTTTATGAAAAACCAATTGCTAAAATAAAGTTACAAATAAACATTGTGACCCCTCCCTGTGGGGGGAGTTAAGTTATTTTAAATTTTAGAGGTACTATTTTGGGCTTGTGATTTGTTTAATTCCTTTTTAATTATTTATTGTGGTTGTTTTAGTTGTGAGCCGCCCCGAGTCTTCGGAGATGGGGCGGCATACAAGTCCAAATAATAAATAAATAAATTGTGATCAAAATACATTACTAAACATTATGAAATTAAGTATCATATCACTCACTCACTCCTTAATCTGGGGGGTGTGACCCTTTGCAGGGACGTGTCAAGGAGTTTAGTCAGTATCTGATGGATAAGATCGCTCAGATTTGGGCCGGCTTGGACTCCAACTGGTCAGAGTCCAACTGGGAGTGTGGCAATGGGTCTTAGTGATTCCATCTGGGAAGAGTTTGATTCTGTGACTCCTGATGCGGTGGACAGGATCATGGGGAAGCTAAGTGCTGCCACGTGTTTACGTGTTATCCTGCGCATGCCTAGTGAAATGGCTGCGTTCCGCTGAGCTCCGGAACGGCTTGTGGGCTTGTGGCTATCTGGGAGGGTGGCGAGGGGGTTAGCACCCCCCCCATGGTACCTGCTTCGGCATGGGATACCCCCAGGAAGGGACGAGATCCGCCGGGGTTCTTCTTGCGGCTGCTGGCCTGCCTCGTGGAAGGGCTGGTGTCTTCTCCCGGGCCCCTGAGTCACTTGCGGCGCTCATGTGACTCAGTGCGGGGCCGCGGATGTGGAGGCAGGCACAGCGGTGGAGGTCTCGGTGGCTCTGAGCCTGGCATTTCCCCCCTTGGTGGACTTCCGAATTCTGGAGGCTGTGGAGGCTTCATTGGAGACTGGAGCTGGGTGAGGAGGCCCTGGAGGTGTGGAGGTGTCCGGTTCCGGGCCTTTCTGGAGCAGGGGACGTCGGCTGGGCTTGTGTTCCTGGTCGGAGGGTGCGCCGTGGTTTGGAGGCCTCCCAGGATTGTTATCTGCCCCAGGAACATTGGGGAGGCGGCCATGGGGACAGCCATGGGCCTCTCGAGAGGAATTGCAGCTGGTTCTTGTTTGGTGGCGGTGGGCGGTGGCTTGGCCCCTCCCTGGGGGCCACGGGACCATGCTGGCTCCATCTTGGCGGTGATGGGGCGGTGGAGATGCGGCTGTTTTGACCATGGGGAGGATGGGGGCCTGGCAGGCGACCCTGGGGACCTGAGGAAGATCAGAGGTGTTGGTCCCAGGGTTGCCGCCAGTCCTTGGTCCTATCCTGGATGGTTTTGCTGGAGATCTGCCTGCCAACCACTCCGACCACCCCCTCTGTGACCATCGCTGCCTGGATTCTGGACCTGCCTATCATGGTCTGTTGCTATCATCTATCTGCCCCCACTTGTTCCTCCTCCTTTGTCATCATTATTATCCCGAATGTTATCATCATTATTATTGCAAGGTACCTTTTTTTCCCACTGGGAATGAACCATCTGCAGTATACCTTAGGCCATGTAGGGATGATTTGGACACCAGTGGCCCAGGTTTGAGCTCCCAGTGTTGGTACTCACCCTCGAACTTGGTCAGCGGTTATGAGACTTTTGTTGTACTCCCTGCTGGGGTGAGAGACCAGCGGGGGGACATTTTCTTTTAGGACCCTTTTAACATCTTACCATCAGCCTAACGGAGCGTGTTGGGATGCCCAGATGAGAGGCGTGGCCCAGTCTAGACTGAGACTTTGATCATCTGTCACCGGTCTGCCATGAGAGGGCAGCCTGGCTTCTGAGTCTGGACTCTCCAACCGTTTTTACCACCTTGGTCCTACCAAGTTCTCTAAACCAGACTTTACTGCCGCCTTGTCATTACCACTCTTGACAATCCCTATGCCTGTTCCCTTATGCGATCTTATTTGGTTGCGGAATTGTATGCCCTGAGGGGACTCCCTTTCTCTCGGGCTTGGCCTGTTACACTATCTTCTGCTTACCTCGAGGATGGGTCTTGGAACCCGGAGAGATGGCATGACAGGGGGGTGGGGTATGGGTGGGGTTCTGCTATGAAAAAGAGGGTCACTAAGGCCCCCTTAGTCAAATTTTTAACTAAATTTTTAAGAAGGCTAGGGAGGAGGGTGGGTAATGATCCCAGGGATATGGGTCTCAGCCCAGTGCATGGCGGGGGGGTTGGGGGCTGCCGGGGCTCTGGGGTGTGAGGTGGGGACTCCAGGGTGGTTGGGGTTGGCAGGAGACGTCGAGGCATAGGGCCATATCATGTGCGGGGAGCGCAGCCCGCCATCTTTGTGCGGTGGCATGCTCCAACCCTATGGCCTCCTCCCCAGGGGGCATGGGAACCTGGACCCCCAAGCTTAAGCTGGTGTATTTTAAAGCCAGGTCTGTGGCTAATAAGTCTCCCCTCCTCCAAGAGATCATTGAGGAGGAGGCTGCGGACCTGGTTTGTATCACCGAGACCTGGTTGGGCCCAGAGGGAGGTGTCCCTCGGCTGATCTGTGCCCACGGGTTTCGGGTTTACACCGCCATGGGCCCAGGGAAGGGTGGGGGGTGGCTGTGGTTATGCGGGAGACCTTGTTTCCAAGGGAGGTCACTGTTCCAGAGATAGGCAGGAGTGAGACCCTCCTGAGGTGGGGGCCTAATGGTCGGGTGGGCCTGCTGCTGCATACCTTTCCCCAGCTGTGTGACAGCGGCCCTGCCTGGGCTTCTCAATGTCCTCTCGGGGATGGCGTTGGAGTTCCTGGGCCTTATAGTCCTGGGGGACTTCAATTTGCCGTCCCTGGGGGAGCATCGGGTTTGGCCAGGAATTCATGGCTTGTGGAAGCCATGGGCCTGACAATTGATTCAAGGCCCGACTCATGAGGGGAAACACTCTCGACCTAGTTTTTGTCTCTGAACAGTGACGTAGTGACAGAGGGCAAGCCACTTTTATGACACTGCCCGTTCCATGGTCTGATCACTATCTCCTACGGCTGGTCTTCCAACAGGCCACCCCCCACTGCTGGGATGAGGAGCCACCTAGATGGTTCCGTCCCAGATGCCTTATGGACCTGGAGAGGTTCCAGACAGAACTGGGGTTCTTTCCCTCTTCCCTTGCCCACAGCTCTGTCGAGGATCTGGCGGCCGCTTGGCAACAGGCTGCGTCAGATGCCCTCAACAGGGTTGTCCCCATGCGTCCCCTCTCACGCCATGGATCCCGGATGGCTCCTTGGTATACTGAGGAGCTCCGGGAGATGAAGTGTCGTCAGAGGGGTTTAGAGAGCAGGTGGAGGTCCACCAGCTCCCAATCCGATCGAGCCCAGATAAGAGCCCATATTAGAACTTACCTAGTAGCTATGAGAGCGGTGAGAAGGTGTTATCTCTCCGCCCTCATAGCGTCCACAGATAACCGCCCAGCTGCCCTGTTCCAGGTTACCCGCTCTCTCCTTTGTACAGGGGAGGGGGTGGACCCATTGCGGGGAAGGGCTGAGGAGTTTGGTCAATATCTGTCAGATAAGATCGCCCGGATTCGGAGCGGGTTGTCCTCTGATTTGCAATGGTCTGAGGAACGAGATACAGGTAGTCTGGCCAATGTGATCTGGGATGAGTTCAATCCTGTTTCTGAGGATGAAGTGGACAGGATTATGCGGCGGCTGAGTTCCACCACATGTTTGTTGGACCCGTGTCCTTCCTGGCTGGCCTATGCTGCCAGGGAGGCCACCTGCGGTTGGCTCCGGGCAGTCGTCAATGCTTCATTAAGGGAGGTGTTTTCCCACCGCCTTGAAGGAGGCGGTGGTGAGACCCTTCCTGAAGAAGCCTGCCCTGGACCCGACCGTGCTTTTTGGCGAAGGTTGTTGAGAGTGTGGTGGCTCAGCAGTTTCCACTTTTCCTGGATGAAGCGGACTACCTAGATCCTATCAATCGGGCTTCCGACCTGGTTTCAGCATGGAGAGGGCATTGGTTGCGCTGATGGATGATCTCTGGAGGGCCCGGGACAGGGTTTTCCTCTGTCCTGGTCCTATTAGACCTCTCAGAAGCTTTTGATACCATCGACCATGGTATCCTTTTACACGAGGGGCTGGGAGTGGGGGCACTGTGCTTCAGTGGTTCACTCCTACCTCTGGTTGCAATCAGTATTGGCAGGGGGGCAGAGGTGCTCTCGTGTGGAGTCCCTCAGGGGTCGGTTCTCTCCCCCCTGCTATTTAACATCTATATGAAGCCGCTGGGTGAGATCATCTGTGGTTCCGGGGTGAGTTACCACCAGTACGCAGATGACACCCAGCTGTACATCTCCACCCCGAACCAAATCAGTGATGCCCTTTCTCTGATGACCCAGTGTTTGGATGCAGTAAGGATTTGGATGAGCGGGAACATGCTTCGACTCAACCCGGCCAAGACTGAGTGGCTGTGCATACCGCATCTCTCGCCCAGTCAGGAATATCCATCTTTGGCCATAGGGGGAGTGGTGTTGCCCCCTGTGGATAGGGCATGGAATTTGGGGGCCTCCTGGATGTTCGGCTCCGGTTGGAGGAGCAGGTGGGAGCGCCGCCAGGGGCCTTTGCCCAACTCCGTCTTGTTCGCCAACTACGCCCATTCCTGGACCGAGATGCCCTGCGCACAGTCACTCATGCCCTTGTTACCTCTAGACTCGACTACTGCAACGCTCTCTACTTAGGACTGCCCTTGCATACCATCTGGAGACTGCAGCTGGTGCAGAATGCGGCGGGGCGGGTGGTGATGGGAGTTTCCCGATTCTCCCATGTTACCCCCTCCTGCGCTGCCTGCATTGGTTGCTAGTTGATTTGAACGATTTGAAGACCTGGTTGTTTGACCAATCCAGGCTGTGACCTTTTCTTTCCTGGGGGGGGGGCTGGTTTTATATTTTTAATGTATTTTAAATTTGTTTGGGCTTGTAACTGGGTTTAATCTCTTTTTAATTATTTATTGCTGTTGTTTCTTAGTTGTGAGCCGCCCTGAGTCTTCGGAGATGGGGCGGCATACAAGTCCCAATAATAAATAAATAAATAAATACTGGACCCATGTCCTTCCTGGCTGGTTTATGCCACCAGGGAAGAGACGTGAGGCTAGCTCCAGGCAGTGGTTAACGCATCTTTGAGTGAGGGAGTCTTCCCTTCCACCTCGAAAGAGGTGGTGGTGAGGCCCCTCCTCAAGAAGCCTGCCTTGGACCCAGCTATTTTGAACAACTTTCGTCCTGTTTCCAACCTTTGCTTTGTGGTGAAGGTTGTTGAGAGCATGGTAGCACAACAGCTCCAGTGTTCCTGGAGGAGACCGATTATCTCGATCCGTACCAATTTATTTATTTATTTATTTATTAATGGGACTTATATGCCGCCCCATCTCCGAAGACTCGGGCGGCTTACAATAAAACAGACACAATAAATATTTAAAAAGAATTAAATTAATGGTCCCAATTAATACAAACTTAAAAACCAAATCTAAAACACACCCACCCATAGGTCACAGCCGGCTTGGTCAAATAACCAGGTCTTCAAGTCATGGCGGAAGGTCGGAGTCAGGGGCCAAGCGGAGCCCCAGGGAAGTTGGTTCCAGAGTTCAGGGACGCGACAGAGTAAACGCGTCGTCGAGGGGGACATCAGCCGGCATGCCGGCTGATGGGACTAAGGAGTCCCTGTCTGTGACTTCGTACAGGGCGGTTAGTATTGATGTCGGCAGCAGTCTCTCCCTTAATAATAAGGACCCATGTCATGTAGGACTTTGTATGTTAAAGTTAAAACCTTGAATCTCACCGGAGGCAACGGCAACCAATGCAGGCAGCGCGGGAGGGGGGCTAACATGGGAGAACAGGAAACTCCCATCACCCAGCGCGCATTTGCACCAGCTGCAGTCTCCGGATGGTATGCAAGGGCAGTCCTAAATAGAGAGCGTTGCAATAGTCGAGAGCACGAGGTAACAAGGGCATGAGTGATGATGCGCGGGGCATCCCGGTCCAGAGCAGTGGCTGGAACCAGCGGACCTGGGCCCTGGCGGCGGCTCCCACCTGCTCCTCCAACCGGAGCCGTGCATCCAGGAGGACCCCCAGGTTCGCCCTGTCCACAGGGGCAACACCACTCCCCTATGGTCAGCGATGGACATTCTAAGCTGGAGCGGGATGCCAGTATGTACAACCACTCAGTCTTGGCGGGTTGAGTCGAAGCATGTTGCCGTCCATCCAGATTCGTGCATCCAGACAGCGAGTCATCACGGAGAGGGCATCACTGATCTGGTTTGGGGTGGAGATATACAGTTGAGTATCATCCGCATATTGATGATACCTCACCCCAAAACCTCCAGGAAAAGCGGAAATTGCCGGGCCACCACACTCTCAACAACCTTAGCCAAAGCGAGGTTGGGAGACTGGGCGAGGATTGTCTTTCAGGCCCAGGTACAGCACAGAGATGGTGTTGGTCGCTCTGGTGGATGATCTCTGGAGGGCACAGGATAGGGGTTATTCCTCTGTCCTAGTCCTTTTAAATCTCTCAGCACTTTCAATACCATCGACCATGGTATCCTGCTGTGACGTCTCGAGGGGTTGGGAGTGGAGGCACCATTTATGGTGGTTCTCCTCCTATCTCTCAGGCCACATGTAAGTGGTATTGGCAGAGGGGCAGAGATCAGCCCCAAGGCCCCTCCTTTGTGGGGTGCCTCAGGGGTCAGTGCTCTCGCCCCTCCTGTTCAACATTTATATGAAAACACTGGGTGAGATCATCCATGATTTTGGGATGAGGTATCATCAGTATGCTGATGATAACCCAGCTTTTCATTTCCACCCCAAACCAACCCAGTGACACCCTCAACGTGATGTCCAGGTGCCTGGAAGCGGTGCAGATCTAGATGGGGAGGAACAGGCTCCAGCTCAACCCGACTAAGACCGAGTGGCTGTATGTACCGGCATCTCGAGTTGTCCAGGACATTGCATCTCTGGCTATGGGGCCCCCATAGACAGGGCCCTGCTGGGAGTCCTCCTGGACTCACAGTTCAGTTTGGAGGAGCAGGTGGGCGGGGAGCATTTGCTTGCCGTCTGGTGAGACAGTTGCACCCCTACCTGGACCAGGATACCTTGTGTAGTCACTCACGCACTTGTCACCTCCCGTCTGGACTACTGCAATGCTCTCTACATGGGGCTGACCTTGATACAGCAGCGCAGGTTGTGCTGGGAGGGTCCCGATACTCCCATGCCACACCTCTTTTATGCGAGCTGCACTGGTTACCGGTTGCCCTCTGGGTGAGATTCAAGGTGCTGGTATTGACCTATAAAGCCCTTTATGGCTTAGGACCAGGGTATTTGCAGGGAGCCCTGTGGCCAGCAACGGCTTCCCAATGTCTCATGCACTCCCATAGGCAGGGCCTCCTTGGGTTGCCATTGGCCAGGCAATGTCAGCTGGCAGCCCCTAGGGGTAGGGCCTTCTCTGTGGGAGCACCCACCCTCTGGAATCAACTTCCCCTGGAGCTACGGGTGGCCCCTGATCTTAGATCTTTCTGCCATGACCTAAAGACTTGGCTTTTCCAGCTCACCTACCCAGACTGATGGAGGGAATGGGGATTTTAGTTGTTAGTTTTGTTTTTAGCTTAATGAGATTTCTTATTTAAGTTAATTCAGTTTTAATTTTTGTAAATTTTGTATTCTTCTTTTAATGTAAGCTGCCCTGAGTCCTTCGGGAGATAGGGCAGCATAGAAGTCTCATAATAAATAAATAATAAATAAATAATAAATAAATAAAATAAGTAAAAAAATTATATATAATAGTTTTTGCAAGAAGGGCAGTCTTATACAGAGGTGGTATTCAGTAGGTTCTGACCAGTTCTGGCGAACTGGTAGTGGAAATTTTGAGTAGTTCAGAGAACTGGCAAATGCCACTTCTGACTAGCCCTGCCCCCATCTATTCTCTGCCTCCTGAGTCCCAGCGGATTGGCTGGGTCTTCTTTTGTTGCCCTGCACAGGAGCTAGAAGGCAGATTAGTGGGGTGGTGAGGGAATGGGGATTTTGCAGTAATCTTTTCCCAGGAGTGGGGAGGAAAGGGAGATTTTGCAGTATCCTTCCCCTTGAGAGGGGTGGTAATGGAGATTTTACCCTTCCCCTTGCCATGCCCACAAAGCCACACTCACCAAGCCACACCACGTCCATCAAACCACACCCACAGAACCAGTAGTAAAAAAAAATTGAATCCCACTACTGGTCTTATATATTCAAACAAACAGACAAACAAAGATCAATCCTCAGAGGCCATGGAAGAGCCATGTTTTTCACCAGCTTCCAGAAGGTCGTGAAACTGAGCCTATATGTGCTCCAGGCAAGCTGTTCTACAGAAGGGGCCTGATATAGGGAATGTTCAGCATTATGCTAGGTCAGGACCTTCAGCCAATCTTCCCCAAATCTTGACAAGGAAACTATTGGGGAAAAGTAATCTCTAATAAATCCAAGTCCTGACCCATGTAGGGTTTTTACATTAGGCAGCCATCAGCACCTTGAAGTGTGCTCAGGAATGTAATGATAGATAATGTATCTTATGCAGCATAGGTGTAACATAACAATACCAAATATAATCACTAAACATGTACACCATTGTCTTCATGGCAGTCTAATTTGAGTAAATTATAGTAATTTAATAAAGAAATGATAACAGTATGAACATTTTTAATAAATTATGTTACAAATACAATTGAAACTGGCACATTAGCTGAGAAAAAAATCTCCTGATCATAGTTTCTGCTTTTCTTTCAGTGGATAAAGAAGAAGCACAATCATATCAAGAATCAAAGATGGCATAACTCAGGAACCAGTTAATCTCTGAAATAACATCCAGTCGGTCTTGTTTGGATTGAGTTATGATTAGTTCAGACACAGAAAAGTCTGAAACAAGAACCTGCTTCAGGAGATCCAGTTCAATCTTAGTTTGAGGAAAATCTAAACACTCAATTAACTGAGATTAATCCACCTGGCAATCACCAGGACCAATTGCCTCATTTCTGAGAGCATGAGGAATTGGCATAGGAAAGACCACCTAGACCCAAAGTGTATCATGTGCACTGGAGAACAGAGGAATAGGCTCAGCACATATTGTACTTCAGCTTTCTTCATTGGAAACAACCATTCTATTTGCCAAATCCCTGTCTATTACACCTTGAACTTGTGCCAATGGAAACTCTGTGTTTTTCGTCCTGGACTGGCTGATTGACTCTCCTGCTCATGCAGGCAGTTGGACTAGATGACTTCCAAAGTCCCTTCCAACTCTGTTATTCTAGGACTTACCAGCAACACTATGAACACTGGACCATGCCCTGACAATGTTTCTGCCTGCTGCTAGGAGTTTGTTTATTGAAATTTTGCCGAAAGATATTCTAAGGGATTTGGGACTACTCAACAGCAGCCTTCATACACATGACTTCCATTGCATCCCCAATGGGCTAAGGGTAGAAATGAATAACTTGGTATATCATAACCATATTGATTATATTTTATTCTGAACTGATGGTTAGTCTCTCTCAGCAGTTTCATATAAATGTTGAGCAATTTAGAGGAAAGAATAGAGGGAAGAACTGAAATCTAAGACACTCCATAATGAAGCCCCAGAGGACTGACTTCTCTCTTACCACAGTCATTCTTTAGAGTCACTTTTCAAAGAAGTAGAACTAACCCCCAATTGTTTATTAAACTGAGTACTGTATTCTTTTATTGTGAACAAGATTAATGAAAATGTTGTCTTAATGACCTTTTATTTCTATTTACTCTAGAGTTAAAATTGTTTGGAAACCAAAGCTTCCTATGGAAGGATGAACATGTATATTTTATGAAGAAATTGTTTTAATATAGTTTTATAATGTTGGAATCATTTGTGATCTCAGAAATTTAACTTAGTTATTAAAATTTATAGTCATAGACAATGACTATAAATTTTGCATATGCTAAAAAAATACACAGCATCCAATAAAAATTTATTCTTTCCTGCGCTAGATATACAAAGTAAAGCAATGACATCAAAAACTCCTGATTTCTTAACAAAAAGTAAATAACTGCTGTCTGAGAATCTCTGAATAGCTTGTAGTTACAGAGCAGATTAGCTGTGCCCATCGAAAGTGGTAAATAGACATTTCAGTTACACACCTACTGCTGTCTTAGTTTCAAAGTCTGAACTGATACAGGAATGTTCTTGGTAATGAATAATATTGTATCTATCCAACAATACCATTTAGAGGATATCATCCAGTGTTGTGAACTTCTCAGAGTCATGGACTTGAGATAGGGGCAAAAAAATAATAAAAATCCAAGCATGTTCATGTGAACACCATCCTATGTGATGGAGCTGGTAAATGGAATAGGTTTTGGGGAACTGCCAAATGGGAATGTGTGTAGTTAGGGTTAGGGTTACAGAAGCAACCTAGAACTAAGAAGAAACTTCCTGACAATATATTAATCTGTTAATATGCAGATTAATAATTTCTGGAAATGACTGAATGTGTTAGCATATTATGGATCATTAAATTTGCTTTTCTGTAAATTTAAATTTGGTAGATTATTTAAGCTATAAAATACATAGAATGTTTTTACGGTTCATATTTTCTACTGCAAAAGTGATTGCATATTATTCTTCATCATTAGCATATACACCTCAATATTCAAAAAAGCATTATGGGATTTCATGAGCAATGTTGTTTTTGAAAAACTGTATAATCATAAAGTGTTTTACTGGAAAATGTAGTACAAGGTGTAGATGTTTTCCATATGCTACATTTTCTCTATTTCCTGATCTATTCAAAGATATATTTGATGTATGTATGTAACAGAATATAATTCATTTTGAATTTTGAAAAACTTGAAACTTTGAAAAAAAGATAATAGATATAGAAATAATTAGGACTTTTGTTTTTTTTAAAAATGCATGCATCCCACAAATTTGGAGGGTTTAGAAAGAGGAGCCAATGCTTTGTCAAACAAAATGAATAGGGATAATCTACTCTCAGGTGAATGATGTTCCAGAGGACAGATACTATGACATAAAAGTCTTTCCTTTTGGGCCCTGCCAGCCAATGGTACCCTGGCATGGTTCCTGTCAGATCAGATGTATGGGTAGAAACAATTGGGGATAGTTGGTCCAATTATCAATGCACATGTACTACAAGTATATAAGGTCTCCCAATATGTTAAGGGTTCTAACTTCCATTATTATTTTAACTGCAGAGAAATAAATATTATAAAAGGCAACTAAAGAAGATTCTAGTTTAGTTTAATTTAGATTTTTAGTAGAGTCCTGCTTAAGGCTCTAAAATATTGTGACAAAGAAAAACATCTAGTTGGAGTTGTGGTGGCACAATGATTAGAGTGCAATATTGCAAGCAAACTCTGCTCCCAGGCCAGGAGCTTGATCCTGACTGGCTCAAGGTTAATTCAGCCTTCCATCCTTCCAATGTTAGTAACCCAGGTTGTTGGGGAAAATATGCTGACATTTGTAGACTGCTCAGAGAGTGCTATAAAGCAGGGGTCCCTCACCCATTGGAAACCGGGCCATGGAAGTGAAGGGTAACTGCTCATGAAAAACTGAATTTGTGAAAGCGGCACATGCACCAAACCACCCCCTCTTCCCTCTGCTGCTGCCCCACTGCTACCTCCACCAGTCTACTGAGCCAAAAAGGTTGGGGACTGCTGCTGTAAATTACTATAATAAACAAACAAACAAACAAACACATCTAGAGTAATACCCTATAATAAGATGCATGGCAAATAAATAAATAAGTAAATCAATCAATGTAGAGTAAAATCCAATAAAAATAATAAGCTAATTCTTCTTGATACTTGGAACAGATATTGTTGACATCTGTTTACAGACTAGTTTTAAGCCCAGACACTCTACTGTATAATGAACCACTGTATAAGTCTACAGCCCTTAGGAATATAGTATTCCAAAAGGAGCCTTTCATGTTTCCTTCATAGATCTAAAGGCAACCTTTGATTCCACACTCTACTCTCTAAGATCAGCTTTGGAGTAAATTAGCAGTATAATGGATCACTGTCTGTACTCAAAAGTTGACAATTATGCACATGATTGCTGCGTTTATTTTCTTATTTCCGTGTCTTGGTTATTCACTAACCTTAAAGAAATACAATTCAATACAAACACATTATTTGTGGTGCATATTGTAATTAAGATAATGTTTACTTTTCATTAGTTGATTTACCCTAGAGTTAAAATTATTGAGAAAAGAAACATCCCCAGGGAAAGATGACAGCATAAAGTTTTGGAACAAAAGAATTTGTCTTGCTATACACTGTTCTAACTCTACAAGACAATTTGTTTTCTGTATTTCAGGTAAGCCTAAATATATATTGTTCTTAGCAGTCTGATATTCTTAACTTTTTTAAAATCAAATTTCTATAGTTGTAAATGTTACCAATTTCTGTTAGCCTGATCTTGCTAAATATAGAATGAGGTTAAATAATTAGGGACAGGAATGAAAACAAAGCAGAGGGTCAAGTAAAAAGTAAATGAATGCATTACTCAAAAATCCAACATACATAGTGTCAGTCTCAAGTTTTTTGCCAATAAACTGTCTTTATGAGCCTGTAGTTTGTAACTGGGGTAGAGTCAAGATGACTGGATGTACCTGAGAATTTACTGGCTGGATGATCTTCCTGACACCTACGCAGAATTTGCAAAAGATTTTTTTTTGCTGTCTAGGAGAGAAACACTGTCACTATCTAGGATTGAACTCTCAACCTTCCAAATTGGAGGCGAGCTCTGTCTGACTGAGTGTCTGTCTGTCTGTCTGTCTCTGTCATTTCAAAAAGAGCTCCTGAATAATAAATCTGTTGGTTGTTATTTTTTTCCTGGGGGACCATTAATGCCTAAATTGTCAATAAAAATAATTCATATACACATTCTGACAATCCTTTTATTCTCCAAATATTTTCTTCAAGTGACTGTAGAATTTAAAATGAAATTTACTGATATATTTCTGAAATTTATAAATGAACTTCATATAAAACTCTATTACAAATATAAACCTACAGAGACTGTAAATGTTTTTAAAGAAAAAGATGGAACATTTATTAATAATTTATTAGGAATCCACAATTACATTTCACATTGTGGTAGATTAATTCATAGTGACAGTATAAGCATAAACAAAGAATTAATATTTTCTCTGGCATCCTGATAGACTTTCTGAATTATTTCATGATGGACTGTTTCAAAATGTTCATTCTTTGTTTCCTTTAGAAACTGTACCATGGAAGTACAGAATGTGACCAGTGTCAGAGAAATCTTTTTGCTTGGATTTATCTTTGAACCAATTTTGGAAATCATCCTCTTCGCAGTTTTCTTCCTTATTTATCTAGTGACAGTGGTTGGGAATGCACTCATAATTGTATTGATTTGCATTGATCACCGTCTACAAACCCCAATGTATTTCTTCCTCAGCAATCTATCTGCCATTGAGGTATTCATGACGACATCTGTGATGCCAAAAATGTTGGCCAATCTTCTTTCTGAAAGAAAAACAATTTCCTTTGCTGGCTGTTTCACTCAATCATATTTCTATTTTTTCATGGGTTCTACGGAGTTCATCCTTTTTGCTGCCATGTCCTTTGACCGTTACATGGCCATCTGCTATCCTCTTAGATATCCCATCCTTGTGACTAGGAAAGTTTGTGTTAAGATAGTGATTGGATCTTGGATTGGTGGATTCTTCTCAGTATTCTTATCTACTGTGTTAAAAGCCAGGCTAACATATTGTAGACATAATGTTATAAATCACTTTTTCTGTGACAGTGCTCCCTTATTGCATCTTGCCTGTCAGGATATAACCATGATTGAGCTGGTGGACTTCCTGGTATCTTTGATTCTATTGCTTGGTTCTCTCTCATTCACTGCTACATCTTACATCTACATAATTAGCACCATTGTCAAAATTCCATCTGCAGAGGGGAGGAAGAAGGCCTTTGGTACCTGTGCCTCTCATTTCACTGTTGTCTCCATGGGCTATGGAATCTCCATTTTTGTTTATGTGAGGCCATCTCAGAGTGACAGTATGAGCCTAAATAAAGCCTTAGCCATTTTCTCTGGCATCCTGACACCCTTCTTGAACCCTTTCATTTTCAGTCTAAGGAATGAGCAGATGAAAGAGGGGTTGAAAGATGTTTTAAAGAAAATGTCTTTCAAAATAAAGTCAACTTACTACTCTTAAATTCATTGTTTAAATGACAATTTTAATATTATGAGGAAATCTGATTCCATTGCACATGTGGCAAAGGAGGGGCTGTTATCAGTTATAGCACTTGGCAGAATATACCCCATGGAAGATTTCCTCCTTTACATCATATATTTTCAGAAAGATAAAAAGTCCTTTTCTTTTAAATAAAATGGCAATCAGGAAAAGAATGAGGGAATATGTAAATATGTAAATATACCATGTAGAAGATTGATTTGTAAGGATAAAATGTAACTTACTTTATCAATTACATATATAGAATTGGTATATATTCAATTTGACATTGTTGATCTATTTTATTAAAATGTATTTCTTTTAAATGAATTAATGCCATATACTGTGTGTATAATATGTGGTTCTATGCTGCACATTTAAAATACTTTGATTCCGACTGAAAGACATTTAGTTTCCAATTTTTTTTTTTAGAAAAAAACCCATACAGATTTATTTTATTCTTCCTTTTTACAACCTTGTAATTCCTTAATTTGGGATTATGGATGACTGGATGGACCTGGTCAAATGTCCTTTCTGATGCCATGCTGAGTTCACAACAGATGTTTCTTTCCACCTTAGGAGAAGAAACATCTGCTTCTATTTAGGACTGAACTCTTAACCTTCTGAATAGGAGGTGAGCATCTTCACCCCTACTCCACTATGCTGCTTGGCACAAACTTATTTTTACCAAACATCATTTTCATTATCCCTCTTTATAATTTTTCAATATTCACATTAACAATTTCTACTTATTTTTGTACAAAATAACCATGCTTTTTTTGATAAATTAATATTTTGGAGATCTTGGAGAAGTTACTGTCAGGGGACGAGATGTGGACTGGTGGGGAGCCGACTGGTGATGGCTCTGCCCTGGCTGGCTCACCTTTCCCTCTGCCACCAGCCACAGGAGGAAGGTAAGTTTGCAGGCAGTTGGGAAAGCCCAAACCACTGCCTAGCCCAGAGCTGCCGGTGGGGTGGGCGAGGCTGCAGTGCATGCCTCGTTTGAATTTCCCAGCCCTTTCCCCAAAAGAGGGAGGGGAGGAAGTCCCATTCACATCCCCTTTGTTGGACCCAGAAGACTTGCCTGCCGTCTTTTCTGGGCAGCAAAGGACCAGACGTGAACAGACCATTGCACCCAGTCCCTGGGACTCTGGGAGACTCTTCACGACACTGCTGGGTGAATACTTTGTTGGAAGTGTGTGTGTGTGTGTGTGTGTGTGTGTGTGTTTCAGATGGGTCTCCTAGTTTGAAGAGAAAAGAAAGAGGAAAAGAGAGAAATGGAGAGAAGAAAGAAGAGAGAGAAAAGAGAGAGGAAAGAGAGAGAGGAAAGTAAGAAAATAAAAATTAAAGAGAAATAACAGAGAAGGGAAAAAAAAAGGAGAGAAAAAAAGAAAAAGTCGATGACAAAGAAAAGGGAGTTAGAAGGAATGATCAGAAAGAAAGAAAAAGAGATAGAGAAGAGATAAAAAAAAGAGGAGGGAGGAGGGAGGAGAAAGTGAATGAGATATATGAATGGATAGATAGATACATGGAAGAAGGGAGGGAGAAAGAAAAAAGGAGAGGAAGGAAAGATACAAACCCTGACTTCAGAAGATTCTTTGAAGCAGCACAGCAATCTAGGGCTGGACTGGAAGGGATCATCTTCTAGTCCAACCCCTGCTCCTTCAGGAGATCCTTAAAGAATCACAGAATAGCAGAGTTAGAAGGGTGTGTGTGTGTGTGTTTATGTGTGCATGTGTGTGTGCATGGCTGTCAAAACTCCAAAAACAGATCAAGTAGCTCTGAGGAGATCAGTCATAAATTAGAACTTTTTCTAAGCAACTGGCCATTAAGTGAGGACCACTTGTATTTGGTTGCCAGTCACATGCCCACCAAGCCATGCCCATCCGGTCACGTGATCACCAAACCACGCCCAGTCAGCAAGCCACACCCACCCAGTCACATGACCACCAAGCCACACCTACAAATTAAACCTTGTCCATGGAACCGGTTGTTAAAAAAATTGAATCCCACCCATACATGTGCATAGTGCAAACATATATCTCTCTCTTCATGGTAGCAGCAGAATGTATCCTCCTGGCTACAGGCTGGCTTTTGACCTTTTTTTAGTAGTGTGTCTAGCCTGTGTTACACCATAATAATGAATTCCCAAATATGCATTAGAATTTCAGCTGCTTCTTGGATTGTTAGCTTTCTAGTTTCTGTTGTCCCACTTTATCTTTCTTTGCCCCCACTTTATGCCCTCATTAACCATGTTTTCTGTGAGGCTTCTGTTTTACTGCAAATGATTTGCACTGATACCTGTTTAAATGAATTATTAATGTTAGTTGGAAGCCTAGGGACACTAATGCTGCCCTTTATCTTGATTCTGATTTCATATGGTTGTATTATTGGTGCAATAATGAGGATCCACAACACTAGTTGCAGATGGAAAACCTTTTCAACATGTTCTTCTCATTTGATGGTGATGATAATCTATTATGGGTCAGGGATGTTCATGTATATGAAGTCAAAATCCAGTTACTCAGCAGAGCATGATAAGCTAATTTATATATTTTATTCTGTTATCAATCCTCTGCTGAACCCTATAATATATAGCTTTAGAAATAAGGAAGTCAAAGAATCATTAAGGAGAGCTTTTGGAATAAATACACTGGACAGGTCATACTAAAGACAGAGTTAAGAAAAAACATAAATCACATTATGTTTTCCAAATTATATACAAATTATATAAATTTAAATAAATAAAATTAGTAGCAATTATTAGCAAAATAATAATAAATATGAATATCAGATTGGTATAGTACTGGAAGAAGATTAAAACAAGATAAAACGAAATCATTATTCATGCAATGTAGAATTAACCAGGCAAAATCATTGATACAAGATATACTGCAATAGAATAGAATAGAATAGAATAGAATAGAATATAGAATAGAATAGAATAGAATAGAATAGAATAGAATAGAATAGAATAGAATAGAATAATAGAGCTGGAAGGGAATTTGGAGGTCTTTAATTCAATCCTCTGCTCAGGCAGGAAACCCTATACTATTTCAGACAAATGGTTATCCAATCTCTTAAAACTGGGGTGTCTTTAAAAGAAGGGTGGGCTAATAGAAAATTGATTAATTAAATTATGATAACTCTCATATAATAATTATAAATTACAATTCTAAATTGTTTTAATAAGTCTATTCTTTTCCAAAATTTCATTCTATTGTTTGCATTGTTTATTTGCATTCATTTTGGATTTTGGATTTTTGGGAGAATTGTGCACATTAAGATTAAATTAAAGGAAGATGTGATGGCAAAAAGTTTAGGAATCTTTGTTCTAAACTAATAACAAAATCTACTGGGTGCATTAAAAGAAAATGTTTATTTGTAAAATATGTTATTATTTTCTTTTATAAGTGTCTCAACAGCTAAAGATGTATTTGATCTATCACTAATATTTTTTTAAGGATTAAAACTGCCATCAGATGTTCTGACTCAGTTTGACTATTAATTATGCAGTTGACAAGAAAATGCTAAAATTAAAGAAGCTTCTGAATGTTTCTCCTGGCTGGCTTAATATGACACTGCATGTGAACATGATGATGATCTTGGAGATGTATTTTGTATCAGTGTAACATACAGGTCATTTAATCATCAGACAATTTATGCAATGCAACGCCCTAGGGAAAAAATCTTCTTAGAAGTGAAATTATATTGCATTCACACAATTTAGGGCAAAAGTGACCTTCACCTAGACATAAATGAATGGATTAAGTTGTCTAAATGTTCATTGTGATTGATCACAGAACACATATTTTACTGGACTGTTAAATACCATTGACATCTGTGAATAAAATGTCTTATTTATTTATTTATTCATTTATTCATTTAGAAAATTTATATTACTGCCTATTCACACTGGCAACTGAAGGCAGCTTATAAAGACATAAAAACACATAAAAGAAATAAAAATAATAAAAAATTAAAATAATAAAACAATTTTATGCAGTGTATAGTATTTATGCAATACAAGCAGTATTTTCACATTTTTGGTCTCTTAAATTCCTGGCAGCAGTGCCTAATTAATGCTCAAAGGATAGTTTGATATTTTTGGCAAATGCACATCAGGCATATAAGAAAGAAACCATAATTACAGATTTGTTGTGAGCAATACTTTAAGGAAGTGCAGAAGCTTATTTTTGAAAAATATTATAGGCAGTAAGAATATCAATTGTAACTGTTCCTACACATATATTACTGCAGAATGGTATTAAATTGTTCCTTAATCTTACTCAGCACTTGGCAAGAATGCTTAAAGTGTAACTATCTTTCTAAGGAGAATCAATACATATCAATAGTAAACATTTTCTTTAAAAAGCCTTAACCTAAAGATAATGAGAATTGCTGGATTTTTCATTTGTTCCATATCTTTAGAATTAAGATCCATTAATATGTCATCTCATTTAGATCCGTTAAAGATTTGAAGATACAATTAAAAAACAACAACAACAAAGATTTTCAGTGCTGACTCCATTATTTTTCCTTGCTGTATTACTGAAGGTAAGCATGAATAATTCCCACCATACTGATACAATCTATCAGTCTAAGTTCTATATTAATTTTACAATTTTAATTTATCTTCTTATATCTTTTTTTTTTTTACAGACTAAACAGATTAGTTTTTAATAACTAATTTTAACATTTTCAGTTTGAACTGTTGTTTAGAAACATTTAGAATTTCTGCACCAGCCACTGTTCTGGACAGCTTCACAGGTTCTTGGTCCACATAGGGTTAGGATTAGTCTATATAGTCAGAATTAAATAAAGGGGGAAAGTGATGTGTGTTCAGGTTTAGTGTATGTTAAATGTATATATTGCACCAATATTATCTCTTCATTCAATATCACAATTTGGACAAAACAGTCAATCAGCTTATTAGCTTACTTCCCATTTATAATTTCATATCTATAATCAATTTTTATACATACAATACATACAACATAATATGTCAATCAGATATGTATGCATACGTGCAACATAATATGTCAATCAGATTATACTCTATATCTAATATACATGTAAGTATATAAGGGTCAGTCATACAAACTTTATCATTTCCTAGAATTTATTTTGAATATATAGGAATTTAATTTTAAAGAACAGCAAATAATGAAGCATGTTCATTGGTCTCCTATTTAATACGTGAGTCTTTTCAGTAAACACTAAATTGTAGAGTTATGAATCCATGAGCCAACATTTACTTATTTTATCCAACATTTATGGATTTCTGTCTAAAAAACAAAATATCTATCTCCTCTATTTCATTTTCCACGTCTAAAATCTGGCATTTATGAATATGTATATTTAAAATAAGCACAATCAGGCTGGAATATAAATTTTATATGAATTATCTTATTTAGGTTTCAATAAATACAGATGTAAAAAACAACTATAGACATTGTTAACACAGAGCTGGGATTTAAAGGACTTTACAACTAATATTATGGGTCTGTGATACTTGAAAAGATATGCTCCTTTTCTATTATTTATCATGGAAAAAACTGAAGGAATTACAAAATTTGTATAAATTTTAGCCTTGAAGACTATATAGTAATGCAGTGGTTTAATCTTTCAGGGGCCTGTAGAAAGGAGAGCAAACAGAGATTGTATTAAGTTATTTGCCAAGAAATAGAGTAAAAATTCCAGTTAGCAACAGTTGATTGCACTAACATTCCAAGGAGTGACAATTGACTGCACCCTATATAAGGGACTTGGTCATCTCTGTTCTCATTGCTGAAAATAATGTCTAGCTCAGATGAGATCCCTGTTTTATGCATTTCACTCTTCACTCTTGAACCTTGCTCTTGAACCGTGAGCCAATTTTAGATAGCTATTTTTCATGCTCCTCTTTAAAAAACACATTTGCAGGCAAGTCTTTGCTTTGTTTAACATATAAGACAGTATGAATTTATTGTTACGCCTGTTAACTGAAAATAAAACTGACAATTTCTCAAGTAATAGCCTGAGTTTGAAACTGAGTTTGAAACTAGAAACAGCATGTATTTAATCTGAATATGTAATCTTACTAATAACTTTGCTTGATGCATCTATTGTCTACTAATCTACATAATTCTTCATTTTTACAGATGTGTCGATTGTGGATCTGACTAATTGTTCAATTTGCTCTCTCTTCCATCACTTCTTCTTTTCCTCTCTTTGTCTCTTATTTGTTAATGAATAGCATAAAATTCATCAAAGTATGAATCTGCTCAATAAAACTGTTGTATTTGAATTCATTCTTCTGGGATTTCATACCATTCGTTCAGTTGAGATTGTAATCTTCATTGTTTTTTTCTTTGCATATGCATTAACCATTGCTGGAAATGTCACATTAATTATATTAGTGGTAGTCAATCACCATCTTCAATTGCCCATGTATTTTTTATTGGCTAACCTCTCATTTCTTGAACTTATGATCACATCAACTGTAATGCCTAAAATGCTAATAAATATGATCACAGGGAAGAAGACAATCTCCTTTGTGGGCTGTCTTACCCAAACGTTCTTCTATTTTCTGATGGGATCGACTGAATTTTTCATTTTGGCTGTCATGTCCATAGACCGTTATCTTGCAATTTGTTACCCACTGCGCTATGCTTTGATTATGAACAATAAAACTTGTTTCCAGTTTTTATTGGGGTCATGGGTTGGTGGTTTCATGATTATTTTAATTCCCAGCATTGTGAAAGCTGGATTACCATTCTGTGGCCCAAATATTATTAATCACTTCTTCTGTGACAGCGCACCTTTACTCAAACTGGTCTGCAGTGACACATTGTTGGCTGAAAATATTGATTTTGGGACTTCTTGTATATTACTCTTGGGATCACTTTTTGTAACCACTGTATCTTATATGTATATTATTATTGCTGTACTGAGAATACCATCAGCGCAAGGTCGTCAGAAAGCCTTCTCAACCTGTGTATCTCACATTACTGTGGTAACTCTATATTATGGGAGTTCTATCTTTATTTATGTCCGCCCAACCAAAGGAAATGTGCTTGATTTTAACAAAATGGGCACTCTGCTGAACACAATAGTGACTCCCATGTTGAATCCTTTCATATACGGTCTTAGGAATGAGAAAGTGAAGGTTGGACTAAGAAGTGTCCTAAAGTCATTTTTAAACATTCTTAAAATGAAGAATTTAAAAATATAAACATGAAGGAATAGCAATAAAAATCCAGCACAATACAGTAGCATAATTAACAGTCTATTTCACATGAACTTAATGACACATATTGGGAGGTCTAGATTTTATTTATTTATTCATTCAATTTAATCCATTTTGTTTTGTTACATGCCATTAGACCATACAGAGCTAATATAAATTAGGAGGGATTAATATCATTTGACTCATTTTTCTGGCAAGTAGTGGCTGTCACTACTTTCTACTTTCTAGAATTCTGAGGTCAACTGTACTCAATTCATTATTCTGAACAACTCATTCTAAAAAGTTATTTTGGCCATTTTTTCAGTAATGCAAAATGTCACTGATAGAAAATGGTTGGTAGTCAAGGATGAATCCAATGCCTTATTCCAAAAATTGTTTGACAAAGTAAGAGTTGGGAGCTGCTTTGGATAAACTTTGTCCTATGCTATGTATATTGCTCTTGCAAAGATATGTTTTTAATGAAGAATTGAACAGAAAATATGAGGCAATAGAATTGATCCAACAGTAGAGAATCTCTTGAGTATAACATCTGCCATGAGGTGTCCTTTTTCAAAGCTAGCTATTGTCAATTAGTCCATGCTCTTACTGCTATTAGTTAAACAGGGAGTTGGAAGTACTGTGGCTTTCTTATGCTAATACTTCATTTTATAAGAGCATATAAAAATATTTGCTGGAAGATGCTATAGACCCAATTATTGAACAGTAATAAAGCATATACTATTATTATCTTTATTGTCAGAGTGCAACATGTGTACAATGAGATTGGCTAAACCTCCCTTCGTGCACCCACAACACAACTCTTATACAATAGTGGTCAGTTGGAAAGCCCAAAATCCTTGGTCAAAGAATGGCAGCCCCCTTTCATTTCATTTAAGTCTCACTTCTATAATTCACAAGATAGTAAAAAAAAAAAAAAACAGCCACCAATATCAGTGAGTTTGATAGCCTGACCTCCATGGACCTGTTCAATCCTCTTTTAAACCATCCAGGAGGGCTGTCATTACCATAAAAGCTGGCACTGAATTCCATAATTTAAGTAGGCATCAGGTTGTTGTATATATTCAATATATGCAGGTGGTTCTGAATATTGACTGTAGACAACTGAATTTGTAATCTTCCTCTTGATTGCCATCTCAATCAAGAAAAAAAGGACATATAATCTATTCTATAGATTGGGCTGAAATTGCTAAAGCTAAAATAAAGGAACTAAACATTAATCCCAACATTTAGATTATATTAGTTAATATTTTTAAAAAATCATAAAAGCCCAAAATTGGAATTATATACAGGACCAAAATAAAAAGAAGTATGGCAGGGATATTCTTTAGCAAAAATGAAAACAAAATTAACCATTCATTAAATCCTTTAAATAATAATAAATAATAAAATATTGTTTAAATCTTTTAAATAATAATAAAAAAGATAATTCATCTTATTTTCAAATTATTTAAATTTAGGTTTTCTTTTATATTTTCAAAACATTGGCAGTTCTCTCTATAGCTATTCCTTGCTATGTGAAGCCCAATAATCTATTGTGGTTTTTATTTTTCCATTATTGTATTGAGCAGCCCAGAGATTCCTTGGTACTTAATTACATAAAAAAGAAAGAACATTAAAGGATGCATCTGTGGTTTTTTTTTTTACATTAGAAGACATATGTAAGGCTTGAAATCCAATTTTAGCCATGTTCTTGAGTATAGAAAAATTATTGTGTTTTCAAAGATGGACGGAACAATGAAATTCCTGAAGTGTAGGAATGGATTGTGAAAATTACAGAAATTGCTAAAATGGCAAATCTGATTTGCCTAATCAAAGCAAAAAGACCAGAAATCTTATGTGGACTTTTTGATGGAAAAAAATAGTGATATGATGATTTATGAATTTGATGATTAAAAAAGTTCCAGATTAAGTGAAGGATTAAAGAGATTTACAAAACATCCAAGAGGAAGACAGAATTATAAAACTGTAATTATCAGTTGAAGAGATGATTGGAAGTAATTATTTGATAAATTAAGTTTCTTTTCTTTTTTTCTATTTATTTTTATGTAAATTTCTCCATAAATTTTAAATGTAAATTAAAAAGACGCATTGCACTAGTCTACCCAAAATGTGATGCTGCTATAGGGATTTCTGCTCCAGGAAGGATAAAAACTAGAACAGGGGTGTCAAACTCAAGGTCCGCAGGCTAGATCCAGCCATGGGGTGTTTAGATTTGGCCCTGGGGCCACCCTGGAACAGTGAAGAACTGGCTTGTGCCTCTGTCAGCAAAAATGGAGCACCACCCACAGCCTTCCTGACCTACATTTTTGCTGGCAGAGGGCTGCAGAAGGCTGTCTCAGCCAGAAACCTGGGCCACCACAGGCCCCCCTGTCATGAATGATGTCAAGCTGACCATGCCTCCACATGCACACATCCCGAGGTCAAACACAATCCTGATGTTGCCCTCAGTGAAATGAAGTTTGACATTTCTGAACTAGATTATGCACCAAAATTCAGCAAGGTCTCCTTTGCCTATCCATCTTGTAGAACCAATCAGTTAGAATCCTGCAAATGCTAATCCATCCAAAGTCACTACCAGAACTACCTGTAATAGATAAGCACATGGTTTTCAAATAAGCAGCAATTTCAACATGCAGGGATTCCACTTTAGCTGGTTTCTTCCTAGTCAGTAGCTCACAACTTCTAGATACCACACCAGAAATTCTACAGCATATCTGGTCCAGTACAGAATTGAAGTATGTCTCTGAATGTCATCAAACTATTAAAGATATTCAATTCCTAATTTATGATCACTCCCAGTATTTTTATGCAAATGAGGAACAGAGGGAACAGAGAAAGAAGAGAGAAGATTGAAGGGTCATATCCCATATGGAAATAATTGTTCACTTTACATGAGGGGCAGCCCATGGGATGGATGTGTCATGCACAGGCCACGCCCATCCCCATCACGTGAAGGAAAAAAAGGAAAGTTCATGTGATGGCAACGTGACACCATGAGTTTGACACCCATGTTAAACATCACAAAATAGTAGTTCTACCCAATGAGAGACTACTCAGTAAGGAGTGAAAATGCTGTAAAACAATGTCCCTACTCCTAATCTTTACAAGAGCCTTTTTACACTGGCTTTGGTCCAGAAGTCTGAGTGAAAGGGACCTAGAAAATACATTTCCATCAATACTCTCTACACTGAGGCACTGCTACTATTTTTTCAATGAACATCTTTTAAAGTGGCAATCTTAATCTCTGTCTCCCTTGTGATAAATTAATCACTACCAAAATCCAATGGTATACTATTTAACCAAAGCAGCTAGACAGAATAGAAGTATTAAGAAGGTTAATAAGCTCAGCTAAAATGGTAATTAACAGCCTGTAGACTTTAGGCAAACATCTTAGAAAATGACTTCCAGATTCTTCCAATCTATATATTATACTGAGACCAGGTAATACAGCTAGCTTTAGCAGTTGTTGACTATTTCCTGGCCTAATTTAAACATATTTTTAAGGAACCTTTTGTCCTACTATGATCTCATTAAGACATTAAGTTCTTAGGAACAGCCCTTCCAAAGAGCTCCATATTGTCAGAAACTGTCATCAGGTCTGAATCACAATAACAATTGTGGAACACAGTCTCTTGAATCCACCAACTAATTAGGTTGACTATACTTATGATAGATTATGTATAGCAACTTGCAAATAACTTGTGAATAGAATATTTCTCTAATGAGATATAGGGATATTCAGCATATTTCTAACTACCTACCTATCCTATCCTATTTTAATGACATATCTTGTGTTTTGAGTCCCTAATTATTCAATTAACATTTTCACCATTTACTTGTTACACCCTGATGATTGGCAGATTCAGGTTATTCTGGGTGGAGATTTAAGTGGTCCCCTTGGATGTGGGTCCTCTGTGATTTTTAAAAAAATGTTTTGATACACCAAGTCCTTATTTTGATGCTAATTATCATGGAATTATTTTCCAAATTTTTAAAACAATAGTAGTAGCTTTAGTCAGTAATTTTAATTGTTTAGTTGCACAATCACCATAATAACGTGCATATCTTTTGAATGCAAATTGTATATTTTCCCTATTAACATTACTAAGTTTGAGGGAAAATGACATAAAAGTGAATTCATTAAAAATATAGAATGCATCAATAAATCTCAGAATTTCCAACTTTAGCAATAGATCTGCATCTTAGAGAATTGAAATGAATAAGAATTTGATTTATTTTTTCTTTTGCAAATTGTTAATGTTTAGTTCTACTTATTTGTGAGGTTAATAGATGATCAATGCAATTTAATCCATAGGTTTTGGTTTGGCTGGCATGTCTTATTTTTCATAACTATAATTCTTTTTCAAACAAAAATATATCTGCACTTTTTGGATGAAATGAATATTCTTTGGATTAAATTGTGTTTTTTGAAATACAATAGAATTCTGTGCAATAGACCTCCTTCAAACATTCACCTATAGAACAAAAAGGCTTTCATGGAACATTTTCTGTAATGATTTAAATACATTCACTATTGAATTTAAATTAAGTAGTATAAGGTTTTATTTATTTAATCCCAGCTATAAGGCTACTTGACAGCTGAGAAATAGAAGACTGAGAAATCTAAATGCCATCTTCAGGCTGACTTATCTAAACTCTGGAAACATGTAAGTAATATAAATCATTTTACAATTACTACAAGTACTGTATGTACTAGTAAGTATAGTTTGATCAAAGATGCATTTCACAAATATTTACCAATTCATATTTAGCCATTTTGAAACTATTTGTAGTTATTCATTTCCATATAATAATTTATTTATTAGATTTGTTTGCCACCCATCTCACTTTGAGACAACTCTGGATGGCTTACAAATATCTTATTTTTTAAATAATGAGAGGGGGGAAAGTAATTGGATATAACGAGTGTAATGAGAACAAGTGTGGTATTGTGGTTAAGGTTAAGGCTGTGACCCATGGGTGGGGTGGTTTTTAGATTTTGGCGGTTTTTAAGTTTTGTATTAATTGGGACCATTCGTTTAATTCTTTTTTAAATATTTATTGTGTTTGTTTTTATTGTAAGCCGCCCCGAGTCTTCGGAGATGGGGCGGCATATAAGTCCCATTAATAAATAAATAAGGTGGCTAAATTAGGAAATCAAACATGCTATCCTCTTTTTGAGATGGAAGCCATAGTGTATTTTGAGGTGAGGTGGTATGTCACTCTCTCAATTCTAGACTGGGAACTCAAAAAATATCTATAAAACAACTTACACTGGATCATTATGGTAGATATTAACAGTTCATAATCTTCAGGAAACCTTCACCCTGCTATGGACGAATTTAGGATTTTGACAATAATGATTTCTTACCTGGTAATCCAATGTGTTAATGATAGTTTAGAAATAATAATAATAATAATGATTGTTACAGCAGTAATAGTCATAGTTCTATGTTTGAATGTCCAGCTTTTTGTTACATTCAGAAAATATGTAAAGACTTCAAGACTTATTTGGTCATTATGGCCAAAAAAAAGACAGTTTGATCTCTGAGCAAGTTTGCTTTCTTGTATATAGAGATTGCTAACTTATATATGGCTCTATGTGCTGTATGATTTTTGCTTTTGATTGTATTTTGATTCTGTCATTTTAATTTTGTCTATTTTTCCTTTCTGTTCTTAACCCAAGGCACAAATCTCAGGAATTTTATACCATTGAGAGTAAGTTTGATTGGGATGGCTCACAACTGTGAGCATGTTAAAATTAGAGCTGCTTCAGTCATTCAATTCTGCCATTCTGTCATTCTGTTGAATAAGACATCTTCTGGTATGAAAAAAAAATTCTCTTACACAGCCCCTTTTATTATTTTATAAATTTAATAGATTCAAATTAGAATTTGGAATAAGCAATGAGTTTGTGTATGACTATTGGCATGTTTGATCATTGTTGAGTACTGACTACTTATACTCGATTACAGCAACATTTCTCTATGACAGCAGAGAAATAGAAATAGAATACTAGGAAAGTGACTGTCAAATCTGTGTCAACTTATTTAAATAATATATGAAGCATATAAGTAAGAGGTTTATTCTACATTGAATAAGAGTGCAGTTTAATTGTTTTTATACATTCAGACAAAAATAATGATGGTACAATATACTTATACCTGTACAATATATTTATACATTACCATAATATGACACTGCATATATTCATATTTCAAGAGGAGGGGATTTTATTCTACTTTATTACATATCCAAATCTGTTAATGGTAATGTAGAAGAATGATTATCACAGCAACAAAAATTATAGATACTAAATGTATAGAACACTTAGAAAATGTAATAATACAGTATCTTTCACAGATAATTGACTGGTTTTTCTCCTCCTGATATTATTAAAGTTGGTAAAGATTATGTGTTTCATTAAGGCTTAAAAGTAGGACTGTTGTGGCTCTTCTTCTGAACAAATATGTTGCTGTTATTATTATTATTGTTGTTGTTGTTGTTAAGGGCCTTGGTGGTGCAGGCTGTTAATAGCCTAGCACTTAGTTCCAGCTGCCTGTAATTATTGCAGGCTCGAATCCCACCAGGCTCAAGGTTGACTCAGCCTTCCATCCTCTCGGGGTAGGTAAACTGAGGACCCAAGATTGTTGGGGGCAATAAGCTGACTTCGTAAAAATGCCACTTAGTAATAAGCAGGCATATACAATGGAAAGAAGGCTATTGCTGAGTGCACTGGGCTGTATCCCAAAAATTGTAAGATGCCCTGAGTCTCCGGAGAAGGGTGGGATATAAATATAAATAAAAAAAATATTATTATTATTATTATTATTATTATTATTATTATTATTATTATTCCAAATTTTGGTATAATTCTGCTGCAATTTATGAATTCTTTTTTATTTTGGTTATTGAATACCTTTTATTATATATACTTTGTCCCTTTATCGTGTTTGCTTCTCGCTCACATTACAGATTTGGGAAATGGTTTATTACTTAGATTGAGTGATTGAAATGTACTATAAGTCCTGGAAATACATTAAAACATATAAATATCTAAATATAATTTATATTAGATTATTAGCTCCTAGAACCTAAAATTATACCCCTTTTCTGTGATTTCTCTGTCTAATATAAAAAAATTCAAATCATTTAAACTTACATCATTTTAAAGTATAAGTTTTACACCCTTCAAATGTAAAAACATTTGAAAGTATTTGGCTTAATTGCAAAAAAAAAACCCTACCTTTGACACATAATATCGATTGTAATTGACATTGTTGGTAATCAATGGTAATCAATGACATAACTTACAATGTTTCTCAATTATTTTAGGAGGAAAATATCCCATTAATAGGATTTTAAATGGAGAACAACCAGACAACTGTAGTAGATTTTATTCTGCTAGGCTTCTCCCAGAATCATAGAGTGCAGTCACTTCTTTTCTTCCTTTTCCTTGGCATTTATACCACAACTTGGCTTGGAAATCTCACTATTATAATCACAGTGTTCTTCACCCCTGTGCTGCATACACCCATGTATTTTCTGCTTGCTAACTTGGCTATTGTAGACATCAGTGAATCATCTGTCACATCACTCAAAATGTTGTGGGATCTCTTCTCTCACACTCACACCATTTCTTACAATTGGTGCTTTGCACAGATTTTTTTCTTTCATTTAACAGGGGGCACAGTGGTCTTCTTACTAATTGTAATGGCTGTTGACAGATACATTGCTATTTACAAACCCCTGCAATATTTAATTATGAAGAAAGAAATTTGCATAGGATTGGTAGCAGGAGCATGGTTAGGTGGCTTTGCTCACTCCATTATCCAGGTTGGAATTCTCCTTCAGCTCCCTTTCTGCAAATCTAACATTTTGGACAATTTCTACTGTGACATTCCTCAACTCATCAAGCTGGCATGTGCTAATACATACACAACTGAGCTTCTGATGGTCTGTAATAGTGGACTTCTCCTCTCATTAATTTTCTTCACTTTGCTTATGTCGTATACAGCCATCTTGGTAAAGATTAGGAGGCATATAACAGAAGGCAAACACAAAGCCCTTTCCACCTGTGCTTCCCAGATCATAGTTATGAGTTTGAATTTTGTTCCAGGGATGTTCATTTATGATCGCCCTTTCAAGGTATTTCCAGCAGACAAGGTTATTTCAGTCCTCTACACTCTTTTGACCCCAATGCTGAATTCCATGATCTTTACTCTTCGGAATAAGGAGATGAAAATCACCATTAAGAAGCTCATGAGAAAATTTTATCTGTCTAAAAAAACAGAAGTTCCACATTCTACTTGAGGGTAACATGCAGAATAACTTAAAGTTCAATCTCCCACTCGGTAGTACCACTCTTGAATTAGTAAAATGTGAAAATGTGAAAACTTGTTGGGTTCTGTGAATAAATAAATAACTTTTTAGAGAAGTTTAACAACTCAGAACACACATTTGGTATGCTTCAAGATATATTGGCAGTTGAATGTATTGGCTCTGTGTTTTATTTCCCTGTAAGACATTACTGCTCTTTGATTTCTATATATTTTCACATTTTATGTGTATTTGTGTGTGTGTGTGTGTTTATTAGCTTATCACCACTCTGTCATAAATTTTGCATTTGTTACATATGATTTACTCAGTACCCCCTGGAATTGAGCAAAAACACCCCCAGGAGGCTTCCCTGAGGCCCAGAAGGTCCCAAAATGGAGCATGGGGGGTGTTATGTGCCCCCTCCAGGCTCCATTTTTTTTCTTCCTGAGCCCCAGGGAAGCCTTCTGGGAGAAAAACTGCCCTCCCCCAAGAGGCTTCCCTGAGACCCAGAAGGCCCCAAAACAGAGCGTGGGAGTGTGCAAGCTCCCCAGGCTCTGTTTTTTTTCCTTCCTGTGCACTAGGGAAGCCTTCTGGGAGCAAAATGTCCCCCCAGGAGGCTTCCCTGAGGCCCCCCAAAATGGGAGGGGTTGAAAGCATGTAAAAATGCAAGTAGAAAAATAGGGACCATTTTGGTGAGAAAGTAACAGTGTTCTATGTACCTTCAGCATTTAGTCATGCCAGCCACATGACCATGGAGACTGTAGTTAAGTAAATCATGTAGTCAGTAAGTGAATTCGGCTTTATAACAGAGATGAGCACTGCCCCCTAGAGCCAGAAACATCTAGCTTGTGTTTGCGAGGGGAACCTTTACCTTTACCTTAGTCTAGTGAAAAGAAGTACTAGAGGATATATGATCGTGGTGTTTCAATATTTAAAGAACTGCCAAAAAAAAGAGGGGTTAGCCTATTTTCCAAAGCACCAAAAGGCAAGATAAGAAACAATGGATGGAAACAAATCAATGAGAGAAGTATCCTAGAACTAAGGAGAAATTTCCTAACGGTGATAACAATTAACTATTGGAACAGCTTGCCTTCAGAAGTTTTGGGTGCTCCATCATTGGAGGCTTTGAAGAAGAGACTGGACAGCCACTTGTCTGAAATGGTATAGGATCTCTTGATTGAGCTGGGGGTTGGATTTCCAAGGTCCCTTCCAACTCTGTTATTCTATGTTGTTATTCATTAGACATGTTTAATAACTCAAAATAATGTTTGCTTTCTTTCAAGAGGTTGTAACCCTGAGTAATTCAAATATTTTAGGGTATTTAGTTTTCTGTAAGACTGTATTCTACTTTGTTCTCTTTCTATTTTCAAATTTTGTTCTTAAAACTTATTGCTCTTCCAAAATGTTCTTTATGTTTTTTATCATTCTGACATAATTTGTGCAACATTTTGATGTGTTTTATTGGATAGTGACTAGGAAAAAGTTATACACGGAAGGCATTTCTTTTTGTGTGTTTTAACCAAGGGATTACCTACAGGGTCTAAGTTTTGTTCTTTGGTCTTAGAATTTAGCTCTGACCATTTCCATGTGATTTTCAAATCTCCTTGTAATTCTTTACAAATGTAAACTAATGGCCTGTTCCACATGTTTTCAGTCCCCTGTATAAAACATTCAGTCCCCAAGTATTGGTATCAAGGATTGCAGTAGCAATAGCACCTAGACTTACAGTATTTACCACTTCATAGTGCTTTACAGCACTCTCTTAAGTGGTTTACAGAGTCATCATATTGCTTCCAACAATTTGGATCCTCAATTTATTGACCTTGGAAGAATGGAAGGCTGAGTCAACCTTGAGCCAGTCAGGATTGAATTCCTGGCAGAGTTAGCTTGCAATGCTGCATTCTAACCACTGTGCCACCATGGAGAATATTTATCAATACTTCAATTGGGTTGACTAATGATACTATGGGATCCTTCAAATCTCTAGATTCAAGGAGAACATCTTGTTCCATTACATAACAGGCAAAACTTCCTATATCCAAAGTGTCAATGATAGTGAAGTCTCAATAACAGTTTTAGATAGGAATGATCTAATTGAATATTCAGTTTTTAAAAATTATCTCTACATGAAATGATTCTACCTAATCAAGCATGAAATAGTTTTTTTAAAATCTTTTTTCCTCCCCCAACCTCCTTGGCTCATTTTCTGTTTGTTGCCTTTTAGAGCATGACATAGGTTCAGAAAGTTTAATAATGATGATGAACATTTGAGAGAACTAGTGTTGTGGTTCACTGGCAGCAGGTGTGGATGGCTGAGGTCTCGGGGAGCGAGGACTCAGATGAGGGGCCTGTATGTGATGCAGGGATGGGGCCAGGATTATCAGAGAGTGGAGTGCTGCCTTCAGAGCTTGTGGAAGCTGGAAGGAGTGATGCAGAGGACCCCAAGGAGCCTGTCCCAGTGTGCGTGCATGCAGGGCTGCTCGAAGGAAAGAGCAGCTGCAGCAGCACGGAAGACTTGGGAGTAAGGCTGCAAGGTGATGGCCCCTCCTTAAGGGATAAAAGCCAGCCCTCAGAGGTGGGATTCTTTGCAGGAAGCAAAGAAGTTCTTGCACTTCAAGTCTTGTGGAAGTTCAGACTATTCTGGTTTGTTTTTGGAGACTTTTGGTTTTGAGTATTTCCTTGCAATTTAATCTAGTGTTCTTGGCAGCCTTGCTCAACCTTGACAAGGCTTGTTCTTATCTGGGACAATTAGTTTTAATAGTGTTTTACTGTGAATGAACGGAGTTCATTCCTCCTGAAGATACTATTAGATAAAGGATCTTCTAATATGATCTCCTGTTGGATCCCAGGTTGTGCAATATATTCTCTAAAAAGTTTTGTTTGGCTCCTATCCTCCCAGTATTTATGAAGATAGTAGACACATATCTCTTTTGACAAGTATGCAGTGGTTAATTATTTCCTTTATTGATTTTAAATGATTTTTTTTCAATGTTGTAAGTTGCCTTGAATATTAGAATAGAAAGTTGATGATGAACATTTGAGAGAACTAGTGTTGTGGTTCAAAGTTGGAGTAAGTTCCAGACTATATAACCAACTAAAATAGGAATAATAATATTAGAATAGAATACCTTTATTGTCATTGCTTTCAAAATACAATGAAATTTGAAAGCTACTCCAGCACAGTGCCCCAAACACCACATCACAATCATACTACACAGTATTTAAAAAGTAAAATAATTAAAGTAATAATAATAATAATAATAATAATTAAAAACCTAGTCTAAAACCTATTCAAAACATATATTAAGTTAGATAGTTTAAAATGCCACTTTATACATAGAACTAAATCACAAATGTACTGTTTCAAGATGATTATTGCCTTGGAAAAGAAACTGTTTCTCAGTCTATTAGTCCTCATTTTAAGACACCAATAATGTCTCCCTAATGGTAACAGTTCGAAATATGAATGACCAGGATGAGAACGGTCTGTGGAGATTTTTAGTGCTCTAGAGAGGAGTCTGGTCTTCACAATCTCTTCCAAAGAAGAAAGAGAGCAACCGATGATTTTTGTGCTGTGTTTATAACTCTCTGAAGCAACTTTTTATCCACTACAGAGCATCCAGCATACCACACAGTTACAGAGCATGCCAAAATGCTCTCGATGGTAGAATGGTAAAAATAACCAGCAACTTCTCACCCAGACCACTCTTTTTCAGCAGCCTCAGAAAGTGCAGGTGCTGTTGGGCCTTCTTTGCAGTGGCCATAGTGTGGACTGACCAAGTAAGATTGTCGGAAATATGAGATCCTAAAAATTTAAAACTACGAACTCTTTCCATACAATCTCCATTGATATATAGTGGGAGAGGCTCTGCTTTGCATCGTCTGAAGTCTATAATCAATTCTTTGGTCTTTTTGATGTTCAGGTTATGACTCTTGCACCACAAGACCAGTCTGAGAACCTCTGACCTATAGGCTATTTCGTCTTCTTCTGATATGAGTCCCACCAATGTGGTGTCGTCTGCAAATTTTATTATAGAGTTAGTGGGACAAGAGGGAGTGCAGTCATAGGTGTAGAGTGAATACAAAAGGGGGCTCAACACACAACCCTGTGGAGAGCTAGTGCTGAGAGCAAGAGTGGAGGAAAAATAGCTATCAATCCTAACAGTTTGGGGTCTGTTAGTAAGAAAGTCCTTTATTCAACAGCAGATGTGAGAGGAGAGGCCCAATTCTAGCAACTTCTTAATCAGTATATCTGGAATGATGATATTAAAAGCGGAGCTGTAATCAACAAAAAGCATCCTTACATAGCTCCCACTATGCTCCAGATGGTTCAGTGCAACGTGGAGAGCCATGTCAATAGATCTGTGGATCTATTGTTCCAATACACAAACTGGTATGGGTCAAGGTTTGATGGGAGGCAATCTTGTATATATTTTAAGACCAATTTCTCAAAACACTTCATGATTATGGGTGTGAGAGCTACTGGTCTATAATCATTTAAAGTATCAGGAGAGGGCTTTTTGGGAACTGGAATAATAATGGAAGTTTTGAGACAAGATGGAACAATGGCTTGTGTAAGAGAAAGGTTAAAAATATTTGTAAACACACCTGTGAGCTGGTCAGCACATGCTTTGAGTACTTTCCCAGGTACCCCATCAGGGCCAGTGGCCTTCTTTACATTCACTGCTCTAAGCACCTGCTTCACATCATACTCTTCTACTGTGAACAGCTGAGTACCGGTGGTTTGTAGAGGCAGTGTGTTCAAAGACCTATTCAGTTCGAACCGGGCAAAGAAGCAGTTTAATTCTTCTGGCAGTGATGCATCCTTTTTGATCAATATGTGGTTGCTGCCCCTGTAATTAGTGATATGTTTAATTCCTTGCCAAGCCCGTCGTGGATCATTATTTGTGAAGTAGTCCTCAATCTTCCCTCTGTAGTCCTTTTTTGCCTCCTTGATGCCCCGCCTCAGTTCCGCTCTTGCCTTCCTTCTGAGGGGGTGTATGCTGGTATAAGGAACAGTGATAAATGATCTGAAAGTCCCAACTGCTTTATATGCATATTTTACATTAGAATATACATGATCAAGTGTGTTGTTTTCTCTGGTGGCATATGTCACATACTGAGTAAATTCGGGAAATACAGTCTTTAAGGATGCCTTATTAAAATCACCAGTTATTATATGAGCCCCATCAGGAGGCTCATAAGAGTCAACAATCATCAGGTCCAACACTTAATAATAGTCAGAGGGTACAATAAGCAATCAAATCATACTAGGAAACAGTCAATAAAGATGCTTGGGATACAAGCAACAAGGTCAAAGAGTGTGTGTGTGTGTGTGTGTGTGTGTGTGTGTGTGAGAGAGAGAGAGAGAGAGAGAGAGAGAGAGAGAGAGAGAGAGAAGTCCAACCTCCAATAGACATTGTACACATCCTATAGAGTCTATACAGACAGTATATATATTCTATAGAACCAGGGGTGGGATTCAAATTTCTCAACAACCAGTTATGTGGGTGTGGCCTAATTTGTGGGTGTGGCTTTGTGGTCATGTGGTCATGTGACTGGCAAACCTTAAGTTGCTTATTTATTGTAATATGCAGATATGCAAGTGCAGTACTAATATTTGCCTCGGGAGGTATGTAAACAGCTGTAAAAATTAACAGTAACTCATGTAGTTTTCATAAAGCAAACTATTGACAATGGGTTCTATATTGTTCTACAATTTTAAACTACTACACAATTATTTTTCACAAACTAATGGAGAAGATATAAGATACTTTTCAAATATCTCCAGATTTGCTTTGCTTATGTGGCAACATTCTTTTTAGAATCTACAGCACCTGCAAAGGAGGGAGAGAGGGAGGGGAGAGAGAGAGACAGAGGGGGAGAGAGGGGGGAAGAGATCAACAGAAGGAGGCAAGACATAAGGAAATAAATCACTTTGTTACTATTTTATGAAGATCAGTCTAACATTCCTTGTCCAAGCAAGATTAATTTTCTTTTTTAATCAGGAAAAAAGTATCCAAAAGTGTCCAAAGTTTGTTTAAGAACAACCTTTAGTCTATATTCATTCATCCCCAGAATATATTATTCCCCAGTAATAATTTTTATGTAAATGCTTCATTACATTTTTGTTTGTTTGTTTGTCATAAATCACATAAAATAAAGAATTTAAAACTGAATTTAACTAGTGGCTCTTGCCACAACTCGCTGCAGTTTTAGCAGCTTTCACCCTTTTTTTCAGATTTTAAGTAACCGCGATGCATATAAAACAAAGTTTCACATGCAATAACAGTCAATGGTGCTGTGGTCTCATAGTATATGTAATATTTGCATAACCCCAGATAATCTGGTGTGATACAGAGTAGCAGCATCAGAACACATCAGAAGGTTGGGATTTTATTAGAGAGTAATCTTAAATATATTATTACATCTTGAAAAAAAAATTACACTGGGCAAAAATTTGATTCTCAACTCTTAAAGGCAATGATACCATATTTTCTTTGTGACTATGTGCATTGTGATCTTGATAGAACTTGATATGAATAATTGCAGAAGTGATCTAATTTATTCTTGAGGGAATCATTCAGTTAAGAACTTTTCCATATATTTTTAACTAGTAGATATGAGTTCAATGTCTATCATTAAAAAAAACCCACAAGAGTATAGTCGCATTAGGATAGCAATTTTGTAATCGTTCTAATCAATAATTCCAAATAACTTTCCAAGATATTCTAAGTTCTCTCTTATACAGAAACATACATATGGACAGACAAACATTTCTATCTATTCTGTTCATAGTGGAAACATGCAGGGAAGTACAATGAAAGAAGCTTGAAAAGTAGTAATTTATGACATACTATAATAAAGTTATTTGAAACTAATAAAAGGATGTTTGCATTTCCCCTTCCAATTCCTGCAATCTTCATAAAGGAGACAACAAAGATGAAGAATGGGAAATTATCATATTAACATCAATGATATTGCAAGTTCTTTATTATTTCAACTATTTTTTTTAATGTGGCTTTTGTGAAATATTATTCCAATTACTTGATGAAAGGTTTTTTTTTAATATTATGTCCCCCCCTTTTCTTTTCATCATCTGTTTGATCTATTGATGCCTAACTGATTTTCTTTAAGTTTTTAGTTATTTTTGTTTTTGTTTTTAGACATTGGTTAGCATTTTTACTATTGATTATACAAATAAATTAGGACTGAAGATTTATTTTCATCAAATCACAGGTAAATATTGAACTTCAAATTTTACAGATAAGAAATCTGACAGCACAATTTCAAAAGTATTAATTCCTCTACAAATTTTCGTTAAAATGTTATATATCGTATCTTCCTTATCAAACATTGAAAATATTCTATTTCTGAACATATAAGAAATAATCAAATATATATATTGCATTTAAGTTTTATTACAGAAAATAATGTAAAATTATGTAAAATTTGGATATGTAAAATTTGGATTATTGGGAAAAAAAATCAATTTAGCAACAATATATGTGTGTATAAAAATCAATTTAGCAACAATATATGTGTGTATAAGAAAAAAAGGAGCAACTGTGATGCTGTAGATTTTTGGAAAAATCATGTTGTGTCTCAGTTTATTGCAATTTAAAATTTTCCATTAAATACCATTGCACCACAGACTAGCAAACCACTTTTAGATTGATATATTAAATTAATCCACTCAATGAATGGTTATTTCATAGTTCAGTAAATTATGTAAATGAGAAAATTGGATTTATTGACCAACTATTATTGCTTAAACAATGAATAAGTTTATTTAGTGACAACAGCCATTAAGTTTCTCACAAAAAACATAGTACACGTCAGATTTGAATTTCAATATAAGAATAATATGCAATGCATATGTATATATGACAGATATATGTATAAAAATCCAAACAATAATTTATGTTAAGTTTTTCTGCTAATTTGAATGAAATACAGCTATATAATTTATACGTAGTAAAGTGAAATATAGAGGAAAATGAAATTAACACAATTGCTTTTCTTTAGTTTCTCCCCATCCACACCCCTATCTTAAATTTGTTCTGTCTGGTGTTTGCATCAGTTGTCATTTTAGGAACATAGATAAAGGACTTGTACACATTTTAATATATTTTAATATAATTTTAGATCATAGACTTGTTTTTCCTAAAGCTTCTGTAGAAAAAAACTATTGTTACTAATATTCATGCTTTTCTCCACACTTTGCCTTATATATAGATTTTTGTCAACCAATTTATAAGATTTGTTTGTTTATTATGTTTTCAAATCATAGTTCATCTTTGGCAACTTCCAGGGTTTTGGAACAAAAATGATTCCAGTTTTTCTGGCAAGATTTCAGAAATGGCTTGTCATTGCTTCTTCCCAAGAGCTGAAAGAGATTGACTGGACCAAGGTCACTCAGCTGACTTTGTGCTTAAGGGTCTTAACTACACTGGCTTTATTTATATTTGTCAAATAAATATGAATATTTATATTTAATAAACATCCCACATTCATACAGCAAATATAGATGAATTGACTTCTCATCAAATGTATACTTAAAAAACCCACTTTTCTATAAATGCAGTGAAACACCTCTTATATTACATAGTGGATTGTAAGAAACATCAAATTTTCTGTTCTTTAATATTTGCATTAAAAACAGACATCCTTAATCACAGTACAATCTATGTAGACACAAGGACCAGAAACAAAAAAGAGAGCATGATTTGTTTTTAAATGTATGGAATGTATAATAAATAAATTTTGGTTTCCCCCCCACATTTTCTTTTTGATGCCACAATATTCAATAGTTATGACAGTTAGTAAAGACTCACTTACCTAGGTGTCAACACAATTCATTCCACATTATATTTAAAATATGCAGGCTTTGAAATGTTATGTATATGTATGTATAATTAGTATAGAATAAAGTTGCTATGATTCTGGATAGATTGAATGTTAGGCTTTGTGAAAACAGAAATATGAACACAAATATGATTTCTATTTATTGTTAAATGGTATAATCAGACATAATATATGGGAAAATATATATTTAAGAAAGATGAAGGCAGATGTTAATAAATAGTTTTCTTAGAAATTTAGTCCTTGGTTTTTTATTATATACATCTATGGTTCTTTTGCTCATAATGAATATGTCTTCTTGATGTTATCTAGAAGTTCCACAGCTGAAGGAGCCGTTCATGGTTAATTCAATCAGCTGACAGTATAATGAAGAATCTGACTACTGTGACAGAATTCATTCTACTTGGATTCTCTGCAACTAAGAAACTGGAACCTCTGATCTTCGCTTCTTTTGGCATTACATATATTATTGCTTTGTTGGGCAACCTTGTTATTATTACATTGGTATGGTGTGATCACAGCCTCCATAGCCCAATGTACATATTTATTGCCAATTTATCTTTTTTAGAGACACTTTACACCACCACAGTTATTCCTAAAATGCTAGTCAACTTCATGAATCAAAGAAAATCAATTTCTTCCCAAAATTGTATTTTGCAAGCTTACTTCTACTTTTCAGCAGGTTCCTCGGAGTTCTTCCTTTTGGCAGTCATGTCATTTGATCGTTATATTGCCATTTGCAATCCTTTGAGGTATACAGCTATCATGAACACATCATTTTGCATCAAACTCTTAGCTGCTTCTTGGATGTGGGGCTATTTTGTCGTGATCACACCAACTACCTTGGTAGGCCAGCTGCAATTCTGTGGTCCTAACACAATCAACCATTTCTTTTGTGATGTTGATCCTCTTCTAAAGTTGGCCTGCTCTGATACAAGAACTATTGAGATTATTAATTTTGTAAATTCAGCCTTGCTCCTTTTAGGATCGTTGCTGGTAACAGGGATCTCCTATATTTTTATTATTGCAGCAGTAATTCACATCCCCTCTGCCAAAGGCCGCCAGAAAACATTTTCAACATGTGCATCACACCTAATTGTAGTGATTCTCTTCTATGGAAGTTCTATTTTCATTTATGTTCAGCCACAAAACAACTACTCATTAGACCTCAACAAAGTGGCCAGCATTCTGAATACAGTGATAACCCCCCTATTGAATCCTTTCATTTATAGCCTGAGAAACAAGCAAGTTAAAGAAGCCTTGGTACACTTTACCAGGAAGAAAATATCCCCACTTATTAACCTCAGAGTTCTAAAAAAAAGGGGAATAGGTCTTTACACTACATGTAAGTAGAAACCAAATGAAAGGCTATGCCCACAGAAGAGAGTTGGTTTCAAAGACCACCTACAATGTCCTCATGCATTTAAGGTTACCATTCTATAAATGTTATTTAGAAGCTGACTCCATTTAATTCAGAAACGTCTATTCCTGTGCAATTATTCACTGTCCAGGAGTAAAGTTTAACTTTCATATTTTACCTCTAACAATGATAATTGGAGGAAAAAAATAACACTACAAATCCTTTCTACCCTCCCAATGGCATCCTACAAGTTCTGATAACTCTAAATGAGAGTTTTGACATCAGGTGGGTGGGAGTTTCTTAAAAAAGGAACAGCAAGGGTGTTCAATGTTCCCAGTTCAATAATGCCTTGTGTATGGGAAGAAAGTAATATCATTCCTGTAGTAGGTATAAAAAACTTAAAATAATATGAATTGGAAAAATACTTTTTTTCTGTAAATCCTCAATCAAAAGGTAGGATTACTTTGTATGAGTTAGTCTTCACTAAACCCATTGTTTTCAATGACTATACTATATGATTACATATTTATCAATTTTTATTGTGAAAAGTTATATTACAAGTAAATTATACAAATTTAGGTCATTTACAAGTGTACACAGAGTATCTGATTTATACATTTACATATTTATACCCAGATTTTTGGAAAAACTTTTTTTCCATCAAAATGACAAAATGTCTATTGCAATATCAGAAATTCATAAGATTCTTATCTTTCCATGTGACACAAATACAACTATGGTGTCATTTATAGCAACATTGCAATACATAAGTTCATATTTAACAAATATGATAAAATAGATGAAGACGTCATCCATTTCCTATTGCCAGACCAGTACCCTGAGGACATTAGATTATTTTGTTAATATGTATGTGTGTGTGTGTGTGCATACACACACACACATACATACATACATACATACCACAAGGCTATCCTATATAATTGTTTATTAATATATAATATTCTTCTTCACTGTGATCTTTGTAAATTTTATTTTAAAAAGAAATCTGGATGACCTGATATTGCATACAAATTGAATTGAGATTAAAATATATATATTGAAGTACAGGGTTTTGGTGCTATGAATTTCATGATGGTCAAAGAAACATAATTGTTTGTGAGGAATGGGGAAAAGACAAAGATATTTTAAAGTCAAGGGTAATCTCTCCACACTACAGATGAATGAATTATTTTCCGTACTTGTAATGGATAATATTGTACAACCAATTTTGATACATTCTGCCTACCTGTTGGGTTATTTGATTCATTTTCCAGACTTCTTAATAACATAAGGTAGCATTATTCTGTTAGTTGTTTATATATATTTGCTTAAGTATTGGGAACCTGATCAATGGTTAGCAGGATAGCAAGGATGTCAGAGGCGTAGGTTCTCCTTGTTCTTTAAGATAGAGTAGGTTAAAAGACTTCACACTAGAAATCAGTTGAAAGCAGCCACTTAATCCATTAAGATCCAGGTCCTACTAAGTGAAGAAATTCAAATTCAATTCAATTAAAATTTAGTTAGTCAAATTCAATTAAAACAAAGGAGAAATTTCCTAATGGCAAGAGAAATCAAAAAATGGAAAAGCTTTCCTTCAGAAGTTGTACATGATCCATCACTAAACTTTCAAAAAGAGACTGGACAACCCTTTGTCTGAAATGGTATAAGTCTCCTGCACAAGCAAGAAAATTGGACTAAGGTCTCTTCAAATTCTATTATTCTATTTTCTATTCCAAAAAGATATCTATCTGGTCTTCACTTGAGCACATTCAGTGAAGGGGAGCCAATTATCTTTCTGGTTAATTCATTTCTCTGTTGAGCTACTCATTTTCTGCCCCTAATATAAACTCTAAACCTGTCTTCTTGTACCTTGTACCAGATTTTTCCATGGATTGTAAGTTATAACAGGAAACATATTTTGACTTTTATTCAATTATTTGAAAAATGATCTTGTATTTCATAGAGCTGAAGAAACTTATTGGATGAAAATGAAATGTCTTTCAAGAAAAACCAGAAAGTTCAATTTCCTCCTTAAAAAGCACTTTGGGACCTCATTTTTCATTTATTATTCATATAGCTTTAACATTTCCAATTTCTCTTCATATCATTTCCTTTTTAGTCCCTTGACCATCCTCATCATCCTTTGAATCTATTCAGTGTTCTATAAATCCTTACAGTGTGGAATTCAGAAAGGAAAAGTATTAAAGTTGGATCTTATCAGAAAAGTATGAATTAAACATTATGCTTCTACTATTTTATTTGCCTTTTTCCCAGTTATGTCATACCTTTAGGTTATACTTTTAACTTCATCTTATTTTTGTTTCCCAGGTTAAGAAACTTACTGGCATCTCTATTAAATTTCTTCTTCTTCTTCTTCTTCTTCTTCTTCTTCTTCTTCTTCTTCTTCTTCTTCTTCTTCTTCCTCCTCCTCCTCCTCCTCCTCCTCCTCCTCCTCCTCCTTGTATTATTCCCATGCTATGTCAAGGTCCACTTTTTCTTGGCATTTTTTCTAACTCATGAAAATAATTTTGGATTTTATTTTTGAATATTACGTATTTAATCCACTTTTGTATGATTTGCAAAATTGAAAAGTATTCCCCCTCTCACTTTTCTATCCAAGTGATTAATAAAAAAATTCTGAATTTTGACTCAGGCCTGAACCTTGTGGTACAATAGTGTCTTCATTTTAAAGTGGAACCATTGATAAACTCTCCATATTTGTTGAACTTGCTATATATAATCACTAGCTGGATACCCATGTTTCGTGATGACACTATATGATTGGGCTATGTAGGAGAAATCCGGTTCACAATCCGTTGGCTCAGTGGTGGTCAGTGAATGAAACTCATAAGGGAATATCACTCCTGCTGCCTTGAGTCCGGAAGCAGTTCCATAGGTGGAAGGCATAGACATTTTAGTGAGGTACTGACATTTAGTACTGTAAGCAGCCCCAGACTGCTCTTGAGTGAAGGAGTAGAACATCTGCCAGTTTGAACTGAGATAATGGAATGTAAGACAGGTGGCAGTGATCAGGCTGTGCAGGAGGTAGCAGAATGTGAGGCAACTGGCAGTTGGAACAGTTCTTTTCAGGTGGGGAGGGAGAGTAGAATGTCTAACTTCTTAGCATCAGAGCATGTTAATATAAAGCAACTGGCAATTGGAACAGAGTTCTTTTCAGGTGGGGAGGGGGAGTAGAACTCCTTAGCATTTTGAAAATTCTTTTCTTAGCAAGTACCTAGAAGCTAAGAGGAACATACATGCCAAATTTCTGGAAATTTCATGATGAGTGAGTGGTAATTGGCTTTTATATATATAGATTATGCCATCCAGTCCAGACTTAACTAGCTTTTTAACCAGAAAGTTAATTATGAAGAACTGTGCTAAATGCTTTGCTGAAGTCAGGTTTGTCAACAACCTCCAAAGAAGACTCTGAGGCCAGCATTTCTTCAAAGTTCAATTTTATTAGAGATGTCATATTGGTATATCTGGGAAAACCTGAATTTGAGAATTCTGGGTTTTTCCCCACCCCAAAAAAAGTCAAAAATCCAACCCTTGCACCCACAAGTCCATCACATGGATAATCATATCTTCATCCCATCTGGAGACTACCCCCAGTCACTTATTCATTTGTCCTTGATTTCCAGGGAAAGGAATGTTGTTGTGGTTAATCTTCCACCACTCCTTGCAATCCCCCCTCCCAATTTCCCAGACACAAATTGTGGCAGCCTCGAAGGTCCAATGAAAAAAATGGCTTCCAAGGCTGACAGTTTTATTATCATCTATAGTACTTCTATTAAGCTACTAAGAAAATACCAGATCAAACAATAAGCCTCGGACCCAGGGTAGGGGTGTGGGGGGTGGCTGTGGTAATCAGGGAGGTCCTTGGTCCAAGGGAGGCCACTGTCCTGCAGATAGGTAGGTGTGAGTCCCTTCTACTGAGGGGGGCCTCAGGGTCAGCTGGGTTTGTTGCTTACGTACCTTTCTCCCAGCTGCGTGGCAACAGCCCTGCCTGGTCTGCTCGATCTTGTCAGGGGTAGCAGTTGAGTTCCCCAAACTTATTGTGTTGGGGGATTTCAACCTGCCATCCCTGGGGGGGGGCATCGAGGTTAGATCAGGAGTTCATGGCTTCCATGGCGGCATGGACCTGACCCAAATAATACAGGGTCCCACTCATGAGGGGGGCACACCATCAACCTGGTTTTTTACCTCGGGGCAGTGGTGTAATGATCTGGGTGGGGGGTCTCCGATTGTGTACCCCCTGACATGGACTGATCATTCCCTCCTGCGGCTGACCTTCCAGAATGCTGCTCCTCGCCACTGGGAGGCGGAGGCAGAGCCAGTGAGATGGTTCTGCCCCAGGTTCCTAATGGACCCAGAGAGGTTCCAGGCGGCATTTGAGCTAATCATGTCCTCTTTTGCCCATGGCTCAGTTGAGACCCTGGTGGATGCCTGGCAGACAGCTGCCACCGGGGCATTCGATCGAGTCATTCCTGGTTGGCTCCCTGGTTTTCTGCAGAGCTCCGGGAAATGAAGCATCAGAAGAGAGGCCTAGAGAGCTGTTGGAGGTCCAGTCAGTCTGAATCTGACCGATTGCAGCTGAGGGCCTATGTTAGTACTATTTGGCTGCGATGAGGGAGGTGAAGCGTGTCTACTTCTCCTCTCTCATCGGATCCACAGATAATGGCCCGGCCACCCTGTTCAGGATCACCCGCGACCTCCTTAACCAGAGGGGGGGAGGATCCTTTGCAGGGATGGGCTGAGGAGTTTAGTTAACATCTGATGGATAAGATCGCCAGATCCCGCTTGGACTCCGACTGGTCAGAGTCCAATGGGAGTGATATGGCCGGTCTTAGAGGTGTTATCGGGGAGGACTTTGACCCTGTGACTCCAAATGAGGTGGACAGGATCATGGGGAAGCTGAGCGCTGCCACATGTTTATTGGACCCGTGTCCCTCCTGGCGGGTCTATGCCGCCCAGGAGGTTACATGAGGCTGGATCCAGGCAGTAATTACTGCTTCTTTGAGTGAGGGACTCTTCCCCTCTGCCTTGAAGGAGGCAGTGGTGAAGCCCCTCCTCAAGAAGCCTGCCCTGGACCCAGCTAATTTAAACAACTTTCATCCCGTCTCCAACCTTCACTTTATTGCAAAGGTTGTTGAGAGCGTGGTAGCAAAGCAGCTCCTGGTGTTCCTGGAGGAAACCGACTATCTAGACCCACACCAATCGGGCTTCAGGCCCAGATACAGCATGGAAATGGCATTGGTCGCACTGGTGGATGATCTCTGGAGGGCACGGGAGAGGGGGCATTCCTCTGTCCTGGTCCTATTAGATCTCTCAGTGGCATTTGATACCATCGACCATGGTATCCTACTGCGATGCCTTGAGGGGTTGGGAGTGGGGGGCACCATTTTGCAGTGCTTCTCCTCCTACCTCTTGGGCCATATGCAGATGGTGTTGATGGGTGGGCAGGGATTGGCCCCAAGGCCCCTCCTTTGTGGGGTGCCTCAGGGGTCGGTTCTCTCACCCTTCCTGTTCAACATCTATATGAAGCCGCTGGGTGAGATCATCCGTGGTTTTAGCTGAGGTATCATCAGTATGCTGATGATACCCAGCTTTTTATCTCCACCTCTAACCAACCCAGTGATGCCCTCAACGTGATGGTCCAGTGCCTGGATGCGGTGCAGGTAAGGATGGGGAGGAACAGCCTCCGGCTCAACCCAGCCAAGACCGAGTGGCTGTATGTGCCGGTGTCTCGAGTTGTCTGGGATATTTCACCATTAACTATGGGGGGAGAGGTGTTGCCCCCCATAGATAGGGCTTGCAACTTGGGCATCCTCCTGGATGCATGGCTCAGTTTGGAGGAGCAGGTGAGAGCCATGGCCAGGGGGGCATTTGCCCAGGTTCACCTGGTGCACCAGTTGTGCCCCTACCTGGACCAAGACACCCTACTTACTCATGTAAGCACCTCATGTGCTTGTCACTTCCTGTCTGGACTACTGTAATGCTCTCTACATGGGGCTGCCCTTGGGGACCACCTGGAGGCTTCAACTGGTCCAGAATGCAGTGGCGTGGGTTGTCATGGGAGTGTCCCAATACTACCATGTTACGACCCTTGTGTGTGCGCTGCACTGGTTACCAGTTGCCCTCCGCGTGAGATTCAAGGTACTGTTTTGATCTATAAAGCCCTTCATGGCTTAGGACCGGGATATTTATGGGAGACCCTGCTGCCAGTGACTGTTTCCCATTGTCCTGTGCGCTCTCGCAGACAGGGAACTCCTCGGGGTTCTGTTAGCCAGATAATGTCGGCTGGTGACCCCTAGGGGTAGGGCCTTCTCTGTGGGAGCACCCACCCTTTGGAACCAACTGCCCCTGGAGCTCCAGGTGGCCCCTGACCTCTGCTCCTTCCGCTGGGGCCTAAAAACATGGTTATTCCAACTCGCTGACCTGGACTGAGGGTGGGCTATATGGGGGGTTTTAAGGATTGTTTTTCATGTTTTAATTACATTTTGGGTTTCTACTAGATTTAATTTCTTTTTAATTGTATATTTGTATCATTTTTACTGTACGCCCTGAGTCCTTAGGGAGATGGGGCGGCTTAGAAATCCAATTAATAAATAATAAATAAATAAGATTAGTTTACAAATTTTTTTCTTGACAGATCTGTAATTGCCACCATTGTATTCAAGGTGTTTACAGAATATTTTGTTTTTAAAGATATGATCAAGAATATTCCCAGATATCAGTGCCAGATTGACTGCTGTGTTACTTGGTATGGTCTGCTATTTGGTATAGATTTTTTTTCTCTTTTTGAAAAAGGAGGAAGTTTTTCTGTTCTTCTCATCCAATATTTCACAAGTTCTCTACGATTTCTCAAGGTTAATACCCAAGATGTCTGTCAAATTCTCATTAGATTCATTCATTCATTCATTCTCTCAATAATAACATGATGAAATATGTATTGTGATATTTTTTCCAATTTATTTATATATTTTCTCTTTATGTACAATAACTGCTTAGTGAGCAGCATACTGTCTGGGTCAATTTGCATACAAAATAATGCTTTTTCAGTTCCTAGTTTCTACTTATATTATCCAACCATTGATAAAACAAGTCCCAAGTTCAAAAATATTCTGTGTCTTCTTTTTCCTTTATCTTATGTTAATCTATCCATTTCTGCACAGTCTAATTTTTTTAATTATTTCTTTTGTAGATGTTTCCTTGTTTTTCCAGTATTGTGCAAATATAATTCTTGCTGCTGTCAAAACATTTAATATTAAATATACACTGCCTTTATCATATTTTTCTGGTATTATGCCTAACAAAAACGATTCTGGCTTATAGTCTATATGCGGCCTTAACATTTTTTTAACATAATAATAATAATAATAATAATAATAATAATAATAATAATAATTTATTAGACTTGTATGCCCTTCTCCCTAAGGACTCAGGGTGGCGAACATTTAAAAAACTATGCAAATTACAATAAAAATAAATTAAACAACTGCAAGTCTAGTAATCAATTAAAATTAAATTAAAACAACTAAAATAACCCACCCCCAGGTCAATCCAGACCAGGTCTTCAGGTCTCGCCAAAAGGAGCGGAGATCAGGGGCCAAATGAAGATCCACGGGGAGCTGGTTCCATAGGGCGGGCGCTCCCACAGAAAAGTCCCTAGCCCTGGGGACTGCCAGCCAACAATGCCTAACCGACGGTATCCTAAGGAGGCCCCTCCTGTGGGAGTGCACGGGGCGATTGGAGTGTGATGCTGGCAGGAGGCATTCCCACAAGTACCCTGGACCCAAGCCATTTAGGGCTTTATAAGTTGTTACTAGCACCTTGAAGGCAACCCGGAAGGCAACCGGCAACCAGTGCAAGTCGCGCAGGAGGGGTGTAACATGGGAGTATCGGGACACCCCCATCACAGCCCGCGCGGCCACATTCTGTACCAGCTGCAACCTCCGGGTGGTCTGCAAGGGCCGCCCCATGTAGAGAGCACTGCAGTAGTCGATTCTGGAAGTGACGAGCGCATGAGTGACTGTTCGAAGGGCATCTTGGCTCAGATAAGGGCGGAGCTGGTGAACCAGCCGAACCTGGGCAAAGGCCCCCCTGGCCACAGCTCCCACTTGCTCCTCCAAACTGAGCTGTGAATCCAGGAGGACACCCAGACTCCTCGCCCTATCCATGGGGGGTAACACCTCTCCCCCCATGACCAAAGATGGCACATCCACTGAAGACCGAGATGCCGGTAAGAACAGCCACTCAGTCTTGGCCGGATTGAGCCGGAGCCTGTTACTCCCCATCCAGACCTGCACCACCTCCAGGCACCAGGACATCATGGAGAGAGCATCACTGATTTGGTTTGGGGTGGAGACATATGCACTTCTGCCCATTTTTTTTTACTTTTGGACACATCCACCACATGTGATAAAATGTGCCTGGTATTTGATTACATTTCCAACATTTGGTGGATATGCTTTTAAACATTTTTGCTAACCTTGCAGTGGTAGGTGCCACCTATAGAAGATTTTATACAGAATTTCCTTATACATAGTTGCCATTGTCAATTTATAGTTTTTTCCCCAAAGTTTTTGCCACTAATTCTATAGTGTATCTAAAATCCTTTGCCCAAACTATCATTGTCTCTTTCATCTTCCATTTTTAGCTTAATAAAAAGTTGTATAATTTCTTAATTAACTTTGCATCCATCACTAACAGTATTTGATCAAATGTTTGATCAAATGTTGTTTGCTCTTTATAAAAGTCATAGGTCTTAACATCTTTCTTATATCTCAATTGCATTTGCATATGTGATCATCATGATAACTCAACACCCTGCTTCTTTAGTACTTGTTTAGCTTTTAGTTCCCCTTCTACATTCAAAATATCTTTACATGCTAATTTTTTTTCCAGATTTACTAAATTCGGGTAAACAGATGCTTCCATTGTTTAAAGCCAACCTGGTATTTTCATGTAAATTTTACTTTCATCTTTTCCCATACTAGAAATAGAGCATTCCTTACATAATGTCTTTGAAAATATCTATGAATTTTGTTCTTACCATAACATAAAAAAGGATGCCTAATTGGAGATCATGACCTTCTAAATACAGTAATCTTCTATGTCTGCGAGTTATCCATCTTTCACCCATGTTAATACACAAGTTTAGTAATATAGCTTCCAATCTTGTAGCCCAAATCCCCCATTATTTTGGGATTCTTGCACCATTTTCAGTCTTATTCTATTGTTGTATTTAACTCAACAAAATATTTTTTCTCTATTTTTATAGGAATCATTTGGAACAAAAAAAAAGTAGTATTGGTAAAATATTATTTTTATAACTGCTATTTTTCCTCCCATAGATAATTGTATCTTTTTCCTTTTTCTTAAATAAATTTTATTAAGCTTTCAAATTTTAAAAACATAAAATAAAACTTTATACTTTGTTATCAATATCAAGACATCTTTTGCATCTCCTTACATTTTTCAATACATGTATTTACTTATTCCTGTACCATTACATCCTATTCTTGCTATTAATCAATATCTTTTATCCTTACACATCAATCTTCTATATGGCATATTTACATATTTACATATTCCCTCATTCTTTTCCTAATTGCCATTTTATTTACTTTTTATTTCTAAACCACTCATACTAGGCATCCCAGGCCCTATAGTAAATTGAATCTTCCCTGTCTTTTATTTTCATTGTTAGCCTGTCCATCTCTATACAATCTATTATTTTTTTTATAACCATGCCTTCTGGTGGAACCCTTTTTTTCCCCCAGAGTTGTACATACAAGATCCTTGCAGCTGTTAATATGTGTAACATGATATATCTATCTGTTTTATTGCATTTTTGTGTTATTATACCTAATAAGAAAGTTTCTGGATTAAATTCAATTTTCTGATTCGTGATTTCTTCTAGCCATTGCCTAATTGTATTCCAATATTTTTTCACCTCCTGGCATGTCCACCAGGTATGGAAATAAGTTCCTTTTTCTTTTCCACACTTCCAATAGTTTGGGTTTGAGTTAAAGATTTTTGCCAGTCTAGCGGGAGGAAGGTGCCATCTGTAGAACATTTTATACTGATTTTCCCTGTATGCTGTAGATGTAATTAATTTGTAATTTCATCCCCACATTCTCTCCCAATTTTCCAGATCTATATTACGTCCAACATTTTTCGCCCATACCACCATCGTCTCTTTGACCACTTCCTCTTCCATTTTAAAGTCTAGTAGAAAATTATATATTCTTGAGATCATTTTTTTTTCATTTCTTGTAGAATTTTATCTAATTGATGCTTTTCCATGCAGAAACCAAATTGTTCTTTGTCCTTTTTGTATCTCGCCTGAATTTGCATGTATGGCCACCAATCTATCTTTATATTTTGTTTCTGTAATTCTTGTCTCGTTTTTAATCTTCCTTGTGTGTCTAATAAGTCTTTATAATTCCTCTTTTTTCCCAGATCTATTGCATTTGGATAGATTTGTGCTTCCATAGTTGACAACCAGTTCGGTATTTTAGTATAATGTTTCTTTTTAATCTTGTTCCATGTCCAAATTAATGAATCTCTAATCTCTAATCATGTGTCTCTGAAAATATGCATGCTGTTTACATTTCCCATCCCATAGAAAACTATGCCACCCTCTCTGCAAGTCATGATCCTCTACCGACAATAGTCTTCTATTTTCCAGATTGATCTAATCTTTAATCCATACCATAGCCGCAGCATGGTAATACATTTCCCAGTCAGGGAGTCCAAAGCCACCCCTTTCTCTTTTGTCCTGTAATAGTTTCATTTTTATCCTAGGTTTTTTCCCATTCCAAACAAATTTACTTATTATTCTATCTAATTCTTTAAAAAAGGTTTTATCCAATCTTATACAGTTTGAAAAAGATATAGTATTTTTGGTAGAGTAGACATTTTGATTGCCGTGATTTTCCCCAGTATTGATAGCTGTAATTTCCCCCACATTTCTAATTCTTTTAATTTGTATTATTAATTTGTCATAATTATCTTTTTTGATTGAAGAGCATCTTGCTGTTAACCAAATGCCTAAATATTTTACTTTTTTCACACTTTGCATTCCCAGTTTTAATTCTTTTTGTTGCTTATCTTTTAAATTTTTAGTCAATAATTTTGTTTTGTTTTTATTTATCTTAAGGCCCGTCATCTTGCTGAATTCCTCTATTTCCTTTATTAATTTTACTCCCGTATTCTCTGGATCTTCCAGAAAAAATACTATATCATTGGCAAATGCCTGTACCTTATAATGTTTCTTTTTAATTAGAGCCCCTTTGATTTCTTCATTTTTCCTAATGTTTTTCAATAAGTTTTCTAAGGTATGGATGAAGAGGAGGGGTGACAGTGGGCATCCCTGTCTTACTCCCTTATTGATCTTAAATGTTTCTGCTCTGTCACCATTCAGTATTACACTGGCCATCTGTGTTGTATAAATTGTTGAAATCAGTTTGTTAAATTTATTGCCCAATTGCATGCTTTTTAATTGTTGTATTATGAACTGCAAATTAACATTGTCGAATGCCTTTTGTGCATCAAGGAAGACCATTGCCAATTGTTTGCCTGGGTTTGCGTCATAGTATTCTATTATATTCATTACCATTCTGGTATTATTTTTGATTTGTCTATTTGGTAAGAATCCGTTTTGGTCACTATGAATGATCTCATTAAGGATTTTTTTCAATCTTTCTGCTATTATGGACATAAATATTTTATAGTCAACATAATATAATGTTGTTAAAAGTTTTTTTGAGGAACTATGTAGTAGGGAAGATGTACCAGAGGAAAATATCCAACATTATTTAGAAGTGAAAGGGCTACCCGTGATCCCAGAAGAGAATAAACAAGAGATAAACAGGGAAATAACACTAAAAGAACTCCAAGAAACAATCCTGAAACAGAAAAACAATAAGACACCAGGACCGGATGGTCTCCTGGGGAACTGTATAAAACGCTCCAAGAAAAATTATAAATGCAATTGTTAGAACTCTACAATGAGGTACTGACAACAGCAAAGTTACCCAAGTCATGAGGGGAGATATACATAACATTGATCCCAAAAGAAGATTTGGATCATCAATTAATTCAAAATTATAGGCCCATATCCCTTTTAAATGTTGACTATAAAATATTTATGTCCATAATGGCAGATAATTGTAGCTTTTTCCATTTCTCCAAATCCAATTTTATTTGATGTAGTAGCCTTATATAGTTATCTTCTTTTACTGTTCTCACCTACCTGTACTCACCTGTACTCACCTACCTGTACTCACTATATACACATGATTGTGTATTGTCTGACCCATCCACTGTGATCATTAAGTTCACAGATGACAGGTGGAGATGAAACAGCGTACAGGGGGGAGATTCAAAAATTATCCTCATGGTGCCTAGAAAACAATCTGCACCTAAACATCAGCAAGACAAAGGAGATGGTGTTAGACTCCCAGAAGAAGAGAGAGTAACCTGCCCCACTTTACATCAAGGGGGGCTGTGTGGAGAGAGTTTCCTCCTTTAAATTCCTGGGAGTCTACCTCAGGTAAGAAGATCTTACCTGGAAAATCAACACAACCCAGGTGGCCAGAAAGGCCTAACACTCAATTTTCTTAGGGTCTTGCAAAAGAATAAAGTGGAACAATGACTGATGACTTCCTTTTGTTGGTTCACAATAGAAAGTGTCCTCACATATTGCATTACAGCCACGGACAGGAAGACATTACAGATGGTGGTGAGCACAGCACAAAACATGCTGGCTTGACAGCCACGGATAGAAAGACATTACAGAGGGTGGTGAGCACAGCACAAAACATTGTGGGCTGTTCCCTGATACCACTAGATGACATCGCTAGGGCTTGCTGCCTTAGAAGAGTAAGGAAAATTCTCAGGGAAGACTCACATCCCAGTCAGCACTTCTTCACTCTCCTACCATTGGGTAGGAGATACAGAAGCATAGCCAGCTGCACCAACAGGCTGAAGAACAGTTTCTACTCGTGGGTTGTCAGACAAAGGAAAATAACTTCATGTCAACAGTGTGATAGACTTGCAGGGCTGGTGTGTTGTGCAACAAGGCACACAGTGTAATAAGATTGGGACTGGGTTAGGGATTTCTCTCCTCACTGTGAGTTGTGTTGGTGTGTGTGTGCACAAAGGGAGGCTCAGCCAATCTCATTGTACACAAGTTGTACTCTGGCAATAAAGGTGTCTTTATATTGTGCATCTTGCTGTTAAATATATTTCCAAGTATTTAACTTCCTTAATTGTCGAAAAGTCCATCTTTTTTGTCAGTTCATTTTTTTATCTGTAAGATTTTTTTTACTATTATTTCAGTTTTTTCTTTATTAATTTATTGTGATATTTTATTATAGATCTATAAGGGATGTATGAAGATGTCATAACATGGTTTCTCATTTTTTGCCTCCATCCTGTGGATGCCTATAATGATCTCATTAGGTCCTGGTGATTTAAACATTTAGGGTAAATAATTATAAGCTACATTTTGGATTTCATATAGGGAACACTTTCCTCCAGCTCCACCTCTTCCTCTGTCTTTTTAATTATTACCTATTATAGTCATGTGTGTGAGCTGCTGGATGGATAAATTTGTTTAATAAATAAATAAATTTGCTGCTGATTTTGAAGAGCTGGTACATTGATCTTTCTGTTTTGAACATATCAAAAGAAATTATTTTAAAACTTTTCAGACTCTTGCTGACCATGATTTTGAACAGGAATTTTTGTTGTTGTTTAAATCAGTTCCTACCAACCATGAACACCTTTAATCCATTAGCTTTTCCTATCAGGTGTTTTTATGTACAGGTGAAACTTGAAAAATTAGAATATCATGCAAAAGTTCATTTATTTCAGTAATGCAACTTAAAAGGTGAAACTAATATATGAGATAGACTCATTACATGCAAAGCAAGATAGTTCAAGCTGTGATTTGCCATAATTGTGATGATTATGGTTTACAGCTCATGAAAACCCCAAATCCACAATCTCATAAAATCAGAATATTACATGCAATCAATAAAACAAGGATTGTACATAGAACAATATGGGACCTCTGAAAAGTATAAGCATGCATATGTACTCAGTACTTGGTTTGGGCCCCTTTTGCAGCAATTACTGCCTCAATGCAGCGCGCCATGGAAGCTATCAGCCATGGTACTGATGAGGTGTTATGGAAGACCAGAATGCTTCAATAGCGGCCTTCAGCTCTTCTGCATTGTTCCGTCTCATGTCTCTCATCTTTCTCTTGGCAATGCCCCATAGATTCTCTATGGGGTTCAGGACAGGCAAGTTTGCTGGCCAATCAAGCACAGTAATCCCACGGTCATTGAACCAGGTTTTGGTGCTTTTGGCAGTGTGGGCAGGTGCCAAGTCTTGCTGGAAAATGAAGTCAGCATCCCCATAAAGCTTGTCTGTGGAAGGAAGCATGAAGTGCTCCAAAATCTCCTGGTAGACAGCTGCATTGACCCTGGACTTAATGAAGCACAGTGGACCAACACCAGCAGATGACATGGCTCCCCAAAACAACACAGACTGTGGAAACTTCACACTGGATTTCAAGCATCTTGCAATGTGTGCCTCTCCATTCTTCCTCCATACTCTGGGCCCTTAGTTTCCAAATGAGATGCAAAAGTTGCTCTCATCAGAAAAGAGGACTTTGGACCACTGAGCAACAGACCAGGTTTGTTTTTCTTTAGTCCAGGTAAGATGCTTCTGATGATTTGAAGCCCATGTCTAGGATCCGTCTGTGAGTTGTGACCCCAGCCTCAGTCCACTCCTTGTGAAAGTCCCCAACACTTTTGAATGGCCTTTTCCTGACAATCCTCTCCAGGCTGTGGTCATCCCTGCTGCTTGTGCACCTTTTTCTTCCACATTTTCCCCTTCCACATAACTTTCTATTAATGTGCTTTGATACAGCACTTTGGGAACATCCAACTTCTTTTGCAATTACCTTTTGAGGCTTTCCTTCCTAATGGAGGGTCTCAATGATAGTTTTCTGCACAACTGTCAGGTCAGCAGTCTTTCCCATGATTGTGATTCCTACTGAACCAGACTGAGAGATCATTTAAAGGCTCAGGAACCTTTTGCAGGTGTTATGACTTAATTAGTTGATTAGAGTGGGACACTTTGAGCCTAGAATATTGCACCTTTTCACAATATTCTAATTTTCTGAGATTGTGGATTTGGGGTTTTCATGAGCTGTAAGCCATAATCATCACAATTATGATAAATCATGGCTTGAACTATCTTGCTTTGCATGTAATGAGTCTATCTCGTATATTAGTTTCACCTTTTAAGTTGCATTACTGAAATAAATGAACTTTTGCATGATATTCTAATTTTTTGAGTTTCACCTGTATATAAATTTCTAAACAAACAATGTTTTAAATAATTTCACTATTACGCATTCACTTTTCCTATTGTTTCTGCTATTCTTCCTAAACTAAGTCTTCTATATTGATTAGTATCCAGTCAAAAATAGTGATTGTATGACTTCCTCAACTCTGAATCAGATTTTCAGGAAGAAATTTTTGGAATTTTCTGAATTGACCATGTTTATTCAATAATTCCACATGAATTATTGAATAATTGAAGTCTCCCATTGCTAAAATTCCACACTTCACACCTCCCATTTATCATATATTAAATATATGATAAATATGATAGGGTGGAAGCACCCGCCCTATGGAACCAACTCCCCGTGGACCTCCGTTTGGCCCCTGATCTCCGCTCCTTCCGCCAGGACCTGAAGACCTGGTTGTTTCAACAGGCCGGTCTGGACTGACTTCGGGGGTGTCGGTTGATTTTTACTTGTTTTAATTTTTAAATTTTTATAATGATTGATTAGGCTTGTATTGGTTTAATGTTTTTTTATTGTAATTTGTATTGGGTTTTTATTGTATTGAGTCCTTAGGGAGAGAGAGCGGCATACAAGTCTAATAAAATAATAATAATAATAATAATAATAATAATAATAATAATAATAATAATAATATATTAAATATAGAATAATTTGAGTCTAAAATTCCAGCACTGGAACAACATTCGTGTGTTTCAAGACTTTATTTCAAAATAAAAAGCAAGCTGTTTTTCCCCCCAGTTTTTGAACAATCTTGGTTGTCCCAAGCAGTAGCATTCCAAATGTCATTATCACAATAATTTTGAAGTAGACTAATCTGACATTGAACAGAGCCATTTTAATTTTTCTGAACTTACATTTTTAATGCTTTGTTTGGAATTGAAAGTGTTTTAAGTTTTGTTGCAGTGAACCACAGCCTACTCAATAACTGCAATAAAGTTCTTGAACAAGGCATTCCATTTATATAAAATTAAACTTTGTTCACTCCATCTTCTCAGGATTCCAAATCCAATCGAGTTCTCAGGATTTTCTGCATTTCTTTTCACCAATAGTTCTTTTTCTTTCCTTATTCTAACTTATAGAGATACTTATCCACTTAGATATTTGTGTTTTGACATTAGCAATTATATCCAATTTTACAAAAATTGCATATCTGATCATTTATTCCATCCACATCCATTTCTGAATCATTACTGAAAATACTGAAAAGTTCCAAATCTTAGTTTGCAATTAGATCACAACAAAACCTACCCCAAATATTTTCCTGTCACAGAAGATTTATTTGTGGGAAATAATTAGACCATCTCAAGAATTACTACATTGATATTCCAGTGGTCCTCAGAATGTACTGACCCAACATGGCACCTACACATAACACTTTTATCTTCTAGTTTGTTAATTATTTATCTGAATACATTAATACAATTTATTTGGATTACAGTCACACAATTAGTCCAATCTGAAATTCTATTTGAAAGTGCTATTAGAATGTTTTAATGAACTAATTTGCATAGGTCCAGCCATCAATCAATTAATTGTTTCTGACAATTTCATCCTATTCTGCTGAAATAATTTCAATAAAAAATTTGAACCACTGATGATTTTCAAGGTTGGGCAGTTGAAGGCATGAGAATCAGGTCTAGCTATATACAATTCAATCTTAGTGAATGCAGATTGTTTTCTAAGAGTTGGAGCCAATACAAATTTATTACTGTATACTGCTAGCATAGAATCTGCGGGTATTCAGCACTTTGCATTTTATTCAATAGCATTTTATTCCAAGCAAATAGATAGGAAGGAAAAAAAATATTTACTTCCTGTCAAAGTAATTGATAAATGGGTACTTACAAACCTAGAACTCACATTTCCTTTTTATATCTGAGGATCAGAGAGATCGGAGAGTCCTATTGCTTTAGAATACCAGGCTAGGTACTGGGAGACCATGAGTTTTAGTCCTGCCTTAGCAATGAAAGTCAGCTGGATAACTTTGGATCATTTGTGCTCTCTCGCTCTCTCAGCCCAACTCACCTCATGGAGTTGTTGTTCTGGAGAAAATGGGAGAAGGAAGGTGTATTGGATATGTTCATTGCCTTGAGTTATTTGTAAAAGTAATAAAAGTGGGTAAGAGATAAACAAATAAAACTTTTCATTACACCCTGAATATTGGATAAATCACTTAGGTGAGATGGGTGGCATAGAAATGTGACAGACAGACAGGCAGGCAGGCAGGCAGGCAGGCAGGCAGGCAGACAATGCTTAGCTATTAACCTATTAGGGTAGCAGAAGAAAAAATAGATCTTTTAGTTGTTTCCTCTGAGTATTCACTTTGACATGAAACACCCTAGAGAATAGAGGGTTGCCATATAAGAAGAAAAGTTATTCTTATCTATTATCATCTTATTTCCCTTTGTTAGATAAAAACTGATGAGTTGTTCTTATCACTGTTTTCTGTATTAATAAAATAATGAAAGTACAGTCAAAAAGAAAATCCTAATAATTATCCTAGTGCTATGGATAAATATTCTTCAGTAAAGAATAAATTGTAAATGTAAGCAATATACAGTTTTTATATTTCTGAGAGCACATGACTGGTATTTAATTGTTCAAACTTCTAATAATTTTGATTACTCTGTATCTTCACATAAGTATATAAAAATAAATACTTGAACTTCTTAACATAGCAACCAATGAGACAATAAAACTACTGTTTAATTCAAGTTATTTTTTGGATAAATAATGACCAAATCTGCAAAAAAACTTTTTGTACATAATTTGGGTGAGTAGCTTATTAAAGAAAGAAAGGAGAAAAGGTTTTGCTTTGTTTTTTTCCTTAACACATCCAGAGAATTTTTATGTAAAGAACACTTTTATGACACATGGACAAGCATTGAAAAGTTAACGTATACTAATATATAGGTTTTACAGAGAAAGAAAATGTTTTCATATTATGGAATTGAAATGGAAGTGTTTCAATTTCTAATCTCTAATCATTTGGGATTTTTTTTAGTTTGAACAGAACTTCTGCAGTTTAAAACTTACATTTAAGGATTTTAGATTTTACTTTGAATTATTTACATTTACAATTGAAAAAAATGTTATTATATTAATATTTAACTTTATTTTCTCTATTTTTGCCATATCAGTTTGAAAAGAATGGCCTGTTGTAGAATGCCATTTTTGATATTTGTCAAATCAAACACGGGGCAGCTGAAGAAACAAAGAAAGAGTTGGAGTGGTAGAGAAGAACAATGATTGGAACTGGTTGATGTGATTCTTTTTTTACCTAGAACTTCACCCCAAGGAAAATAAACCCTGGAAAAGAGGTTCTTTGAAATACTTGTCAAAGCAGCAATTAATTACAGAGAGAAAAATTATAGACCTGGGGAAAAACGGAACTAAGGGAAGAATGCAAAATCCTTAAAATACAGAAAGATTGGGTCTCTAAATTGTATTGGCAATATTTTGGTAAGACATTTTAAAATGCTGGAACCACTTGTTTGAATACTATTTATAAAAAATGGAAATAAAGATTGGTCATTTATGCAACATTGAAATCTAAGCTGAAGGCACCTTCAGCTACTGATGAATGGAATATTTACTAAACTCCTACAACTTTGGGAAGTACTGATAAGACAAGGATATAGAAGTGGATCTACCTAACACCTGGAGGTCTGCTGTATTATTTACTGTGCTATATTTTTACTTTATGGCTACTGGAGGTTTAATTGTGAGAGTATGAAAGACATTTAAAGCAAGTAATTTTCAAATACTGTGACTGAACTTACAGAATAGATTTAAGAAGATATTTGGAAATATTCTTGGATCATTAAAATGGAACTAATTAACTAATTGTGGGATACAAAGAATTATAACTATTGCCCCCTGAGGAGCAACACCAGGACTGAACACATGTTATAAGCTGGCTTTTGGAGGCTATAGACAATTGAGACATTGGGGCAGAGGCAGACTGCTGACAGGCTATTGAGCAATATTTGGACCAATTAAAAGAGAAGATGTTGCAACAGGGGGGATGACTAGATTTCAAAAAGAAATAGTGTTGATGCCTCAAAGTATTTATGATATGATGACAAAGAATCACAGGGAAATAATGCAAGACATTCTGGGGAAATCAGAAAATATTCAACAAGGAACAACAAATAAAGATCAGGAAACACAGGAAACACAGGAAATAACAAGGAGAACAAGAAAAGAAAGAGAAGACAATAAAGAACCAAATCAGGGACAATATAGATTAGGAGAACAAAAATGGGAATGGATAAAAAGAAAGACATTTTTAAAGAGAAGATAGGGGCTTGTGCATACCCACCGGAGCGATGGCAGCAAAAGATAGTAGACATGGAAGAAATATTTGGGTTAAATAGGAAAGATGTAGATAGAGACAAAGACCCAAGGGAGGAGTTTGGGAGGCAAGCTGAAAAACAAATAAGAATAGGAATACTAATGCAGTCAAGAGATGATGGATAGAAAGGGAATGTTGTTTAATATAAGATTGGTATTATTGAAAGCTAGAACAGAAGTAGAAATAAGACGAAGGGGGAATATTATTATATAATATACTAACAGTAATAGTTAGATGTTGGAAGACTGTACCATTATGATTGTGATTGTTATTAGAATGATGCACCAAAATATTGAACAACTAAATGAAGGAACATGCTTGGATATAAATATGTATAATAACACAATAACTACATAAGTATGATTAATGTAACAAACATTATTAATATTACTATTATTATTTTTACTTAAATGAATGATGCTTGGATATCTCACTGTTCATGTAATGTATATTTAAAAGTAAAAAATTATAAAATAATACAATAATGAAAATAATGTTCCAAAATCCTCTCTCATATGTGGGAAGATGGACTACATAAATTATTGGGAAGGAAGGAAGGAAGGAAGGAAGGAAGGAAGGAAGGAAGGAAGGAAGGAAGGAAAGGTTTGTATTTTCTTTTTCATTTGAGAAACCTCTGGATGGGGGATCAAGCCTGAAAGGGTGAAAAGCAAGGAACTTCCTTATCCCTTACAATTTAGACTTAAATTTTAAACTTCAGGCTATCTAATATAAGCAAGGGCAAACAATTTTAGGGGTTGTAATTGGTGTGAAAAAAGAAATATTCCAGCCTCCTAGCATGTAAGCCACAGCCTCTGAATGTAAGTGCCTGCAGACATCAAGTGGAGGTTGGAAAAGAAACTGGAGAGTTATAGCAGATAACAGAGGGTGTGGCAAGATATTTAGAATATAGCTTAAGCTCCAGGATCCTTACTAACATGAGTAGTATAAATGAGTTGAGATTCATACGTAAGAATCAGAAAGTTCTATCTTGACTAAAAGAAAAAAAGGAAAAGAAAAATCCCCTTTCAAGTGCAAGTTACTGCATGGTCAGAAAAAGAGCATGTGAATAATTATTCAGATAAAGGTAACTGTTGTTGAACTGATTACTTCAGGGGCTTGCTCTCCAAGTTCAAGAAACTGAAAAGATCATAACTGTAACAAATAAAATTCTAATTTGAAATGATGAAGTTCTATTTAGACATAGGTATCTGGTGAATTGATCAAACCAAGTGTTTGATGGTTCTTCAATTTAGTAAAATAAATTAAACAGGCCTCCCATCTTTACAAATACCTTTTCTGATTGGCAGTGAATATAAGCAATGTTACGCAAACTTTGGTTAGTTTCCATTCCTGGAGTTAATGGTGAATTCTTTGCTATCTTAAATATATTTTTCCTGCTTGTATTTTAGAAACTGACCCCATTCTTCAAAAAATAAGGCGATTGTCAGAATATATTCATGAACTGGAATAGAGCATGGTAACAAGCTCAGCCAATGAATAGGCATAGCAACTAAGTCAGCCAATGAGGACTGTTTGGAAACTGAAACTAAAAGTAACCTACGTGTGGCTCTATATTAAGCTCTGCAGCTCTGCAGCTATGTTAAGCTCTGAGTCTGTCTATTGAAGATGAAACTAACTTACTTGTTTGTTTGCTTGCTTGCTTGCTGAACTAACGTGAAATAGATGTCTGTTTCTGTGCTCCTGAGTTGCTGTTAAGCTCTGAACCTGTAAAATGTCTGCTTCTGTTTGAGTTTGCTCCATGTTGGAGAAATCTACAACTGGTATTGTAAAATGTACTTAATATGTTTATAAAGACGTTAAATGAAGCATCACCCATCTGTATTTATTTTTCTGGCACTGAATTTATGCTGCAAAACTCTGAACAGGTTATGGGCCCAGAAAAAAAAGAATTGTAATTAAAGCTGAGAGACTGTCTGTTTTAAAAGTAAGAAAAAAGGCAAGAGGCTTTGCAGGATGACTGAAAAAATTAAAGAGAGCTTTCTACCCCATTTAGGTCAGAAGAACTATATTATTTGGGCTGCAAAGATGGAATGTTTCCTAAAAGCTAAAGAGCTTTGGAATATTATTGAAAATCCACCTCAGGCACCATTGAATGCTGCAGATCAGAAGCTGCATGATAGAGCATTGGCTTATATCATCTTAAATTTAGAAGATAATCAGTTTATCAATGTAGCTGATTTAAAGATTGTAAAGGATGTCTGGAATAAATTGAGGACTGTTCATGTGAGTGTATCTGCATGCAAGATCATACAATTATCAAGAAAGTTATATAGAGGAGATTAAGTGGAAAAGCTTTTGTTCATATGTGAACTTTGTGGCGTTGGAACAGCGTGGGTTGAGGATTCCAGTATCTCAAAAAGTGTTGCTAGTTTTGAACAGTCTAGATGAAATTTGGGACACTATTTCTGCTGTGTTTGAATGCAAACCAGAAGCCCTTAAAGCTTGTTTAATTAGCCACAAGGAAAACAATCCTGAGGAGGGGGTCCAAGGAGCAGAATGGAAAATTCCACAGACTGGCTGTCTCCAGAGAAGAGAAGAGCAGCAGGGGATATCAGATTACAGCTAAACAGAAAGCCCAACAACAGAAACAATCTTTCATCTGTGGTGAAACTACCCACTTAAAGAAAGACTGTTTGCAAGACAGAAGAAGTTTGCAAGAACAGGTTGATGGACAAATTGCTGTTACAAAAGCCAGCAAGAGTAATGGAAGAAATCAATGGCTAATAGATAGTGGGGCTAGCCAAATGATTATTAATAATGTTAAATTGTTTTACAGGATGTATGCAGCTGCAGGAGACACAGTAGCCTTGGCAAATGGCAAGAAGGCTAAAGTTATTGGAAAAGGCAGTGTGCAAATTCCATATTTGGAAACAAGGTTTAATAATGTTTTATGTGTGCCAGAAATGGAGCATAATTGCTGAGTGTCTTTTTAGACAAGCAAGGATTTGAGACCAGATTTGTAAATGGGCAGTGTCTTATGAAGAAAAATGGGATTGTCTGTGCAAAGGGCATAAAGCATGATAACCTTTATATGTTATAGGGTCAAAAAGTTCAATGTGCACAAACATTTGGCAATGTTGCAAAATATGGTTCATGTGTTCATCTTTTGCACAGAAAGCTTGGTCATGCCAGCTTTAAAGTTGTTCAAAGGATGGATCAGTATGCAGAAGGATTGCATGTAAAGGGATGTAAGGCATACTGTATCACATGCGCATGCCCAAGATGGCGGTTCAGCGGTGAGTGGGCTCTCTCAGCGTTCGGAGGTTTCGTTGATTACTGAGTGAAGAGGCTTGCCTATTGTTCCTGGTTTCCTTGGAGTCGTCCCCGGAGAGTCGTGGGATGCCACTAGAGCCGTTCTGGCAGAAAATGGGCCGGTAGTTCAGTGTTGCTGGGTTCCCCCCCCCCCGCAGCCTTTGTATCAGCTGCAGGCTTGCCGGCTGGACTGGGGCACAGCAGCAACGCCGTTTGCCCCACACCTCTTGCTTCGCAGAGCCCTGGTGCCAGGAAGTCTCGGCACCTGTGGCGACAGTGATGGCTGCCGAGGACCCGATGTCGTCATTGGTGGTGGTCATCAGCTGTTTGCTGCTGGCGACAGGTAAGGCGACGCTAGGACCTGACGGCAGCAGTGGCTACGATGGCCCTGGCAATTTGCGATTCTGCTGTGGCACTGGGGCCTTGGTTCCATGGAAGGCAGCAGCAACAGTGGTGGTCTGTGGTTTGTGGTGCCGTGGTAACCATGCAGGTAACCACATGGAGTCCGTTGACGGCGGGACTGCTGGCCCAATGCCCCCCCTTTCTCCGGCCTATGGATAGGGGCAGCATTTCTGCAGGGGTTTGACCCTTTTGACCCACCCTCGAAGAGCCTCCCCTTTCTCTTCCCCAGAAGTGAGAGTTCTTGGAGGAAAAGACCTACGGGGAGGGGCGGAGGCCTGCAGGTCTGGAGGGCCCAGAAGGGAGGCGTTCACGGTCGTGGCCCGGGCTGGCTGAGCCAGCTCTATCCCGGACGGGGGTGTGGGTTGAGTCTTTGGCGGAGACCCCCCCAAGAAGGGATGGCGCCATGGCTCTAGACCCGTGGTCGTGGCCGGTATGCGAATGCTGCACTTTTTTTGGACTCCTACGGACCTGGTTACCCCATGTTGCTTGTGGGGTCCATCTTTGGCCACTGTCTCTTTGCCTGTTAATGTCACTCTGGACTTGCTCGGCACTATTGAGGGTGCCTGGTTCATCTATACCAACTACCCAGACTCGTATCTTGCCTCTTTTCTCTGGGACCTGGCTATTGCAGTGAGAGGGCAATGGGAGGATTTAACCCCCCTGCAGTGAGAGGGCAGGGGGCTGCTCAGGACTTTTGCCACAAGTCACTGTGGTGGCAGAGCAGTGACTGGTCTATTTTGACTCTGAGCATCGGCAGCTGTGAGAGAGCTGCTGATCGTGGACTGTTTCCTGACTATCATTATTGCCCGGCCCTTTGTATTGTATTTCCACCTTTGCAATATTTCCACCTAATCAACTACCTCCTGTATCAACCTGCCCTGAGATGTATTTGTTATGCCTGCCTACTCCCTGCTGGAGCTACGGGCCCTCCAGACGGTTCCCCTGTCTGTGGAATGGCCCCTTGGGCTGTCAAGAGCTTACCTTAATGATGGATCCTGGGATCCCGAGAGGCGGCATGCTGCAACCAAGGGGCTAAAATTTAAATTTGATAAGAAGGGGAAACTTTTAAAATTTTAAATTGGTCATCTTAAGGGGTTAGGGAGGGGTGAATGGGTCTTTTTTCAGCCTGGTTCATGGTGGGGGGGTGGGGGTTGGGGACCGGTGGGGCCACGGGGTCTGAGGTGGGGACCGTGATTCCCAGGGTGGTTGGGGTTGGCAGGAGACGTCGAGGCATAGGGCCATATTATGTGTTGGGAGCACGCGCCCGCCATCTTTGTGCAGTTGCTCGCTCTGACTCTATGGTCTCCTCCCTAGGGGACACAGGAACTGGGACCCCTGGGCTTAGGCTGGTGTATTTTAATGCCAGGTCCGTGGCTAATAAGTCCACCCTCCTCCGTGAGATCATTGAGGAGGAGGCTGCAGACCTGGCTTGTATTAGTGAGACCTGGTTGGGCCCAGAGGGTGGTGTCCCTCTGGTTGAGTTGTGCCCTCCAGGTTTCCAGGCTGTGCACCGGCCACGGGCCCAGGGAAGGGGTGGCGGGGTGGCAGTGGTTATCTGGGAGAACTTGTTTCCAAGGGAGGTCACTGTCCCAGAGATAGGCGGAGTGAGACCTTCCTCCTGAGGTGGGGGCCTAATGGTTGGGTGGGCTTGCTGCTCGCATACCTCTCTCCCAGCTGTGTGACAGCAGCCCTGCCTGGGTTCCTTGACGTCCTCTCGGGGGTGGCGGTGGAGTTCCCGAGCCTTATAGTCCTGGGGGACTTCAATCTGCCCTCCCTGGGGGGAACGTCAGGGTTGGCCCAGGAATTCATGGCTTCTATGGAAGCCATGGGCCTGACCCAATTAATTCAGGGCCCGACTCATGAGGGGGGAAACACTCTTGACCTAGTTTTTGTCGCTGAGCAGTGGCATAGTGACAGAGGGCAAGCCACTTTTGCGGCATTGCCCGTTCCATGGTCTGATCACTATCTACTATGGCTGGTCTTCCAACAGGCCGCGCCCCACTGCTGGGATGAGGAGCCGCTTATATGGTTCCACCCCAGGCACCTTATGGACCCGGAGAGGTTCCAGGTGGAACTGGGATCTTTTCCCTCTTCCCTTGCCCACAGCTCTGTTGAGGATCTGGCATCTGCTTGGCAACAGGCGTCCCCTCACATGCCATGGATCCTGGATGGCTCCTTGGTATACAGAGGAGCTCCAGGAGATGAAACTGATTGGAGGGGCTTAGAGAGCAGGTGGAGGTCCACCCGCTCCCAGTCCGATCGAGCCCAGCTAAGAGCCCATATTAGGACTTATCTGGTAGCTATAAGAACGGCAAGAAGGTCTTATCTCTCCGCCCTCATAGCGTCCGCAGATAACCGCCCAGCCGCCCTGTTTCGGGCTACCCGCTCTCTCCTTCATCCGGAGCGGGGGGCGGACCTGGTGCAGGGAAGGGCTGAGGAGTTTGGTCAATATCTGTCAGATAAGATCGCTCAGATTCGGAGTGGGTTGTCCTCCGATTTGCAGTGGTCTGAGGAATGGGATACAGGCAGTCTGGCCGGTGTGATCTGGGATGAGTTTGATCCTGTTTCCGAGGATGAAGTGGACAGGACTATGCAGTGCCTGAGTTCCACCACATGTTTGTTGGACCCGTGCCCTTCCTGGCTAGCTTATGCTGCCAGGGAGGTCACCTGCGGTTGGCTCCGGGTAGTTGTCAATGCTTCATTAAGGGAGGGTGTTTTTCCCACCGCCTTGAAGGAGGCAGTGGTGAGACCCCTCCTGAAGAAGCCTGCCCTGGACCCGACCGTGTTAGACAAAGTCCGTCCAGTCTCCAACCTTCACTTTTTGGTGAAGGTTGTTGAGAGTGTGGTGGCTCGGCAGTTTCCACTTTTCCTGGATGAAGCGGACTACCTGGATCCATATCAATCGGGCTTCCGACCTGGTTTCAGCACGGAGACGGCATTGGTCGCGCTGATGGATGATCTCTGGAGGGCCGGGACAGGGTTTTCCTCTGTCCTGGTCCTATTAGACCTCTCAGTGGCTTTTGATACCATCAACCATGGTATCCTTTTGCGGCACCTCGGGAGGTTGGGAGTGGGGGGCATTGTGCTTCAGTGGTTCACCTCCTACCTCTCGGGGCAGTTGCAATCAGTATTGGCGGGGGGTCAGAGGTCGACCCTGAGAGTGCTCTTTTGTGGGGTCCCTCAGGGGTCGGTTCTCTCCCCCCTGCTATTTAACATCTATATGAAGCCGCTGGGTGAGATCATCCGTGGTTTCGGGGTGAGATTCCATCAGTACGCAGATGACACCCAGCTGTACATCTCCACCCCGAACCAAATCAGTGATGCCCTCTCCCTGATGATCCAGTGTTTGGATGCGATGCGGATTTGGATGAGCGGGAACATGCTTCGACTCAACCCGGCCAAGACTGAGTGGCTGTGCATATCGGCATCTTGGCCCAGTCAGGAATATCCATCTTTGGCCATAGGGGGAGCGGTGTTGCCCCCTGTGGATAGGGCGCGGAATCTGGGGGTCCTCCTGGATGTGCGGCTCTGGTTGGAGGAGCAGGTGGGGGCCTTTGCCAGGGAGGCCTTTGCCCAGCTCTGCCTTGTTCATCAACTACTCCCATTTCTGGACCGAGATGCCCTGCACACAGTCACTCATGCCCTTGTTACCTCTAGACTCGACTACTGCAACGCTCTCTATTTGGGACTGCCCTTGCATACCATCCGGAGATTGCAGCTGGTGCAGAATGCGTTGGCGCAGGTGGTGATGGGAGTCTCCTGATTCTCCCATGTTACCCCCCTCCTGCGCTGCCTGCATTGGTTGCCGGTGGCACTCCGGGTGAGATTCAAGGTTTTAGTTTTAACATACAAAGTCCTTCATGACATGGGTCCTCAATATTTAAGGGAGCGACTCCTGCCAACATCGAATGCCAACCGCCCTGTGCGAGCACACAGGCAAGGACTCCTTGGGGTCCCGTCGGCCGGCCACTGCTGTCTGGCAGTCCCCTGATGACAAACCTATTCTGTCGCAGCCCCTGACCTCTGGAACCAACTTCCCTTGGGGCTCCGCCTGGGCCCTGACCTCCGCACCTTCTGCCATGATTTGAAGACCTGGTTGTTTGACCAATCCGGGCTGTGACCCTTCCTGGGTGGGGTGGTTTTATTTTTTAAGTATTTAAATTGTCTTTTTGGCCTTGTTTTGGTTTAGTCTTTTCTTAATTATTTATTGTTGTTATTTTTAGCTGTGAGCCACCCCGAGTTTTCGGAGATGGGGCGGCATACAAGTAATAATAATAATAATAATAATAATAATAATAATAATAATAATAATAATAATAATAATATTTGGATTGTGCAGTATGCAAAACATCAAAGTCCAAGGCATTCCCAGTAAGCAAAAATAGCACAAGGCTGACAATAAGAGCTCTAAGAGCTGGTACAATGCAAGCCAGTTTGGGAGGAGCTAAGTATGTGCTGGTCATTGTAGATGACTATAGCAGGTTTGGGTTCTGCTATTTACTGAAGAGTAAAACAGAAATTTACAGGTGCTACAGAACAGGTGCTACAGAAATTTAAGCAATGGGTAAGCTTTGTAGAAAGAGGGTATAAACAACAGTTATGTCAGCTGCAAACTGACAGAGGTTCAGAATTCATGTCAACATGTTTTCAACAGTGGTTGGCACAGTTAGGAATAAAACCCAGATGCACAAATCTTTATACTGCAGCTGGGAATGGTGTTGCTGGGAAGTGGAATGGAGTCTTGCAAACCATGAAGGACTCAATGCTAGAGTATTGTGATCTAAACAGGTCATATTGATGTGAAGCCATATTGACTGCTAATTATTTAGTTAATAGGTTGTGGAGTTCCTCCATTAATGCTCCATATGCAGTGCTATATGGGAGAAAACCATCTCTAGAACATGTAAAGGTGTTTGGAAGCAATGTGTGGGTGCATATTCTAAAAGCAATTAGAAGAAAGGGGCAACCAAAGACTAGAAAGCTCAGGTTTGTGTGCTATGAGCCAGGGTCAATGTCATCACTTTAGTGATGGGAGCAAATGAATAGTGTTTTCAAGATCTGCAAGCTTTGCAGAGCAAAATTGGAATAGAATTGATGCAAATTTGTGGAATGGTAACTCATTTGGTCATGGTGTCAGCATTCAGAGAGGAGAAGCTGAACAAGATATGAAGCAAGAGAGGGTTGACACACAGGAGCAGTCAGTGCTATGCAGGTAAAGTAAAGTGGAAAGAATCCATGGACAAGGAAATAAAATCCATGGGAGAACATGAAGTGTTCACATCTATTTGCCACAGGGTAGCAAAGCTGTAGGAAACAAGTGGGTATACAAGAAAAAGGTAATTGAATTTATGTCTATTCCAGTTATGAAGGGAGGAGTGTCAGAGTATGTTCATGAACTGGAATAGAGCATGGTAAGAAAGTCAGCCAATGAATAGGCATAGTAACTAAGTCAGCCAATGAGGACTGTTTGGAAACTAAAACTAGAAGTAGCCTAGGTGTGGCTCTATATTAAGCTTTGCAGCTATGCAGCTATGTTAAGCTCTGAATCTGCCTATTGAAGATGAAACTAACTTGCTTGCTTGCTGAACTAAAGTGAAACTGATGTCTGTTTCTATGCTCCTGGGTTGCTGTTAAGCTCTGAATCTGTAACAGTCTGCTTCTGTTTGAGTTTGCTCCATGTTGGAGAAATATACAACTAGTATTGTAAAATGTACTTAATATGTTTATAAAGACGTTAAATGAAGCATCAGCCATCTGTGTTTATTTTTTTGGTGCTGAATTTATGCTGCAAAACTCTGAACAGTGATACTATGTTATAATGTGACATGCAATCAAAGCTTCCATTCGGCTATTTCGGCCATCCTTTGAGTAAATAATTTTCTCAGAGTTGAACTAAAACTTCATTAGTTATGGTATATCATAAATGTAGTCTTTGTGTACTATAGAAATCAAAGACTACGTTTATGGTACTCCATAAACAATGAAGTTTTAGTTCAACTCAGAAAATTATTTACTTAAATGATGGGCCAAAGTCTACAACAGGGCTTTGAAATAAGATTGAAAAGATCTAATTTACAGAAAATATGGACAACAGCGTTATTGTCTGGTAATTTACAACTCAGAATCATCATGCAATCTGGGATCTTTTCAAAAGACTGACTCCCAGAGGTATAATGGAAAACAGGATTATTTCTACTTCTACTACTTCCCCATGGCATTGATTTCTTATATTAAAAATGATGCATGATCAAGCATATTGGCATTACCAATATTTCAAGGAACAATAGAGATAACATCCTTCCATAGCACCAACATATAAAATGTAAGCTTTTTTAATTTTACATTTTTGTAGCATTTGTTGGTAAAATTCCTTGTGATATAAATAAGCCTTCTGCTTCCTACTTGGTGTATCTAATCTGAAGCTTCTGTCAAGTCATTTTCACATTCTTCTTGCCTTTAATTTCTTTTTAAGTAATAATCATGTACAGGTTTATTTGTCTGTATAATACTTAATTTGCCATTGTAACCATTCAGTTTTATATGTCACCTTTGATTCTGCAACATTCAAAATATTTTCCTTTCAGATATTTGTTAGTCTTGTCTCTTTATTTACTTTTATGGAATCACTTAGACCTCTGATTTCATCTTCCACATCCTGCTTCAGTTGCAACAAACCACAGCCACTAATTTTACTTGGTACATATAGAAAATCTTTATTGCTTTTGGAGTGTAATTCATGATCTATTGTCATAAGTTTTGGATCTTATGTTGTAAAGCATCTAGTTCCATCTTTGTCCAGTCAACAATATCTACCATGCAATGATCAAGATTTGTTGGCTTTCATTATACAAACCTATACCTATGGGTTTTTTTTTAATCTAATGCATGTTACTTATTTACTGCTTGTTTGTCTTTCAGTGGTTATACAAATATTGTTTGTTTCTAAAATACCCAAACACTACAAACTTTTGTCCATTTTCAGTGCTTTAATTTTACAGCCATCTCATGATTAAATTTTATCTATTAATATTATTATATGAAGGATACCTTATTAATTATTCAGAATAGTACAAATCAATATGCATTAAATTCTCCCTGGAGTTTATAAAATGTGGGTTTACAAAATAATCTCTAGGAAAAAAATTATCCCATTCATTTAAAAGTATATCTACTCACTTGAAGTAAGCACAAAACTTAATTACTCTCATTTTTCTTTAGGTAAATACATTCAAGTTATGCATTAATGTATGCGTAACTAATGATGTACTGTTAGAAAAAACAAAAATGTGGACAAGTGAAAAAATAAAAAAAGAGGCTGAAAGAGATGTTTCCTTTTTGTTCAATCTATTCTGTACATCCTCAGTTTTAGTTAGTGTTATTTTGAAGTCACAAAAGCAATAAGAGCAATAACAATCATATTAATAGAGCACTTAAAAAAAAACCAAAATCAATATAGTATGCTACACCATAGCTCTTAATTTTTCAAACTATTTGTCATTCTATTAAAGATAATTATTATTCTGAAACTTATTTTCTGTTTTCATACCATGATGTTAAAAAGTAACAGATTGACTTTCCATTGTGGTATCCAAAAAACTCTTCTTTATTCTGTGCTGTGCATTTCACTTTCATGAAAATAACTCTACACTGCAATCCAAAAGATATAATAGTTTACTTCTACCAATGCAAAAGCAATCTGTTATTCCCATCACTATCTCTTTCATAGGGAGTATACTGAAATTTAGTAATTTAGATGATTTGATGTTATCCGCTAACCATATTCCTCTCTTTTTCTCAGAATGTCTCAAATAAATGAAAAACATGAAATGGCCAATGAATCTACTCTGATAGAATTTCTTCTGATGGGATTCTCTGACAACCATGATGTCCAAATTATGTATTTTGTGATGTTTCTCTTCATGTACTTAATAGCCATAATGGGGAATGTCCTCCTAGTTATTATTGTGACCCTGAACAGCTCCCTTCATAGTCCAATGTATTTTTTTTTAGTCAACCTGTCATTTTCAGACATTTGCTTCATCTCAACCACCATTCCGAAATCCATGCTTACTTTCTTGACAGATAGCAGAGTAATCACCTTTACTGGATGTGCTACCCAAGTCTTCTCGATTTTCACCTTTGCAGGTTCTGAAATTGCTTTGCTCACAATCATGGCTTATGATCGTTTTGTGGCCATTTGCCATCCTTTGCAGTATAGCCTTATCCTGAACTGGGATGTTTGTATGCAAATAGCAGCTTCTTCCTGGATTACCTGTATGGTCCATGCTTTGCTAGAAACTGTAATCGTATTTCAATGGGAATACTGCAGGTCACATAGAATTGAACAATTGTTCTGTGATATTCCTCAATTACAGAAGATTTCTTGCACTGATACAAGACCTAGTCAAACACTGATTTTTGTGACAGCAATCATTGTTAGCTTAGTGTGTTGTGGTATTATTTTTGTTTCTTATGGTTACATCTTCTCAGCCGTGCTAAAGATTCAGTCAATACAAGGCAGACACAAAGCCTTCTCTACCTGCATTCCCCATCTGATTGTCTTCTTTTTGTTTCTCAGCACTGCTTTATTTTCTTACATGACACCAAAGAGCCATTCATCTCATAGTGTAGAATTGCTTTCTGCTATTTTTTACACAGTTTTGCCACCATTACTTAATCCTATCATTTATAGCTTCAGGAATAAGAACATGAAAGAAGCCATGTTAAAAACAGCTGTGAAAGTGTTTTCATTTTTAAAAAAAGAACATTAATGTAATTTAAAATGTATCATGCAGTCATAGTTACCTATGCTAATGTCTTGTAAATTTTTCCAATGATTTCCATTCTTCAATTGCAAGTTCTTATTTTTTCACTAATGTTTCAGAATGTTTTTTGAGCTCTTTACACAGAGAAATTCATGCAGAGATTATATTTGCAGGAGGCTTTGTTTTTCCCTTTGGAAAGTTTACTTCTGGTCACATAATTGACATTCACATTCTCAATTGTTATGGATATTTGTATGTAACTTACTGTTTGCATTTCTCTGTACTTACTTTTGTTTAATAAGTGGATAGCAAAATGAAGGACAAACTTTGAATAAACTTTCTGGTTGTCTGGCTGTTGATTTAAGCAATCTGTGCATGGTCTAGGGCCGTGTTGGCGAACCTATGCCATGCATGCCGGAAGTGGCATACAGAGCCATTTCCCCCAGCACATGAGAGGTCGCCCGGAAGAGCCCCACTGTGCATGCACACATGCTGCCACCCGATAGCTGATTGTCAGGTATCTGGCATACATGCACAGGGGGTGGAGGGGGGGATGCACAGGAGATGTTTGCACATGCACAGATGTGCGGTGCATGAGTGGGAATTGCAGGCACATGTGCAAAGATGTGTGGTGCACAAGGGGGAATCATGCACACATGTGCAGATGTGCAGCATGTGAGGAGGGAGTCATGCAGGGCGTGTGTGGGGGGCAGCATGCATTGCTTTCTGGGTGCTGGCATGCTAGTGTGCACAAGCGAGCACATGCTCAATTATCAGCACGGGAGCCGAAAAAGGTTATCCACCACTGGTCTAGGGACTATTAAAGATATATCCATTATATAGATGTTATTTGGAAATATTACTATTTTTATTTATGTACTCATTTTTAATTAGAAGCATTTCACTTTGTTACCCAAACACATTTTTTTCAAAACTCAAAACTGCAATAAATTAAGACAATTTTACTAATTACCTTCCTTTTGCAAAGGGATAGGAACTAGGTATTTAAACCTATCCTGCTCCAGTCTAGCACTTTATCTATAACAATATTTCAAAGAGGAGGAGGAGGAGGAGGAGGAGGAGGAGATTGCTAAAGTGTATTGTATTGTTAGAACAACTGGCTCTAAAAACCACTAGAAATTAGATCAGAGGCAGTTGATTGGGCAATTAGGCAGTCATAGAATTTAAATTCATTCCAGATAATGCAAGACATTGCCCAGGCATTCAAGTCAAAATCTCTGAGTGGATCCAAGTGACTTTAACTGCTAGATAGAAACTGTCCAGTTAGTCCTGTGTCTGCAGATTATACTAAATGAGACTGTCCAGTTGCTGCCTCAGACACAATAAAGGTGGAAAAAATTGAAAGTTTTACTGTCGTTATCACTGTAATGGATAAGAGAAATAAGGGAAAGAGTGTTGTTATTGGACACAATAAACATAAAAGTGAATTCTCAGTTGTGTTAATTTAAAGCTGGATTGGGATTTCTGTCACTTGCAATCTAAAAAAAAGTCCCAATTCTTTAACTGATTTATTTCCTCCTAGTAACAAGAATTTATCACAGGATATACAGCCATCTTGTTTAAACTGTTATTTACATAGCACAGATAATTTCCAAGACCATTATTTAAAATGTCATAATATCTCTTGATTTTGAACAATGAGTGCACCCATCTTATGTGAGAAATACCACACTATGTTGCAGACTTATAGAAAAATATACCGTATGAGATTGTTCTTAAAATCTAGAATGTAGGCAAAAAGCTCAGTCTGATAAGTCTTTGTATCATCTTCAAATTCAAGAAAATGGGGAAAATATTATAACTGGAATAAATCATAACCTTTTGCAAATTCTGATTCAATAATTTTGGCTTCATTTACACATAGTTGACTGGTGAATTGATTAAAAGGAGAGTTTGCTGCTTTTCCACCTGGGGTCATGCAAAGCCAGAATTAACTTACACAGGTTCTTGCTACTAGAAATATTTTTTTTCTAAATGACACAGAATATAAAAAAATGTCCATTAAGGTAGTTTTCTTTTATTACATTTATTTTGCCCATGAACTATCCTGATTTTTCCTCCTCTTTAGAAATGCAAAAACTTGATTCAGGATCAAAGGATAATTGGAGCTGATAGCAACAGTTGTTTTATTGTTTTATGCTGAGATACTTTCATGTGTGTAGAGTAGTATATGTGAAACTGGCTTTCTAACATCTTTTCTTCCTCCTTTTCCATTCCAATAGGCAACTGATATAGACTATTCCATTCTGTATACATTCCAAGAGTTGGTGGTTAAAAAAAAACATGAACAGACCCTTTGAAGTGAAACATCCAAAATCCTTCACAGATTGATAGATGGAAAAATGTCAATATTTTCTTTCTTTTATTTACTTTTAATTTGGCAAATTTAAGAGGCTAATTCTTGCACAGCCAATTCCTGCAACAAAAAGTGTTTGAAGAAAATACTTCTGATTTTATTTTTTAAGCATTTTCCACACAGCCTTTTGGATGTCCTTGTTCCTGAAGCTATAAATGAGGGGATTGAGGAATGGGGGCAAAACTGTGTAGAGAACAGCAGAAAGCAAATCCAAACTATGGGAGGAGAGACTTTGGGGCCACATATAAGCAAACAGAGCAGAGATCAAAAACAAAGAAAAGACAGCCAGGTGGGGAATACATGTGGAGAAAGCTTTATATCTGCCTTGAACTGAAGAAATTTTTAGAACAGCAGAGAAGATGTAGCCATAAGAAATAAAAATGAACCCACTACATAATGAGTCTATAGTAATCCCTATAACCAAAATCAGAATTTGGCTAATTCTTGTATCAGCACACGAAATCATTAATAGGTGAGGAATATCACAGAAAAATTGTTCAATTCTATTGAACTTGCAGAAATTTAACTTGAAAGTGAGAATGGTGTGCAGCAAAGCATGGATCAAAGTAATTATCCAGGAAGCAGTTGCCATTTGTAAACAGGCATCCCAGTTCATCATTAGAGTATATTGCAGAGGGTGGCAGATGGCCACATAACGGTCATAAGCCATGACAGTCAGCAAGGCAAGTTCAGAACCTGCAAAGGTCAGAACTGAAAAGACTTGAGCAGCACATCCAGCATAGGAGATCTGCTTATTATTTGTCAAAGAAGCAGCCATTGCCTTAGGAATTACAGTTGAGATAAAGCAAATATCAGAGAATGACAAATTGACCAAAAAGAAATACATGGGAGCATGAAGGTGGTGATTCAGGATCACAGCAATACCAAGAAGTAAATTCCCAATTAAAGCTAGTAAGTAAATGACAAGGAACATCGCAAAAAACATAATTTGCATATAATGATCATCAGAAAATCCCATCAGAAGGAATACTGTCACAATGGATTGGTTGGCCATTTATTTTCTCTGACCCCTTCTGGACAGAAAGAATCGTAAGAAATTAGTCTAGAAAATAAAGATAGGTATGGAATTATTCATTGCACTAGTAACATATGAAAACTAATATGTTATAATTATCATGTTTAAAACAAAATATATTACCTGTATATAAATGTAAATGTAAAAGGGAGTTTATACATTTAAAAATATAAAACAAAAATGATATTATTTTCCTTCTGCATTATATATGCCAATTTATAACAAACCCATTTTGTGATTCTGCTACCTAAAATACATTTTAAAAAATGATGATATAGTACCGAAGGCTATAGAAATCTGGCATATACTGTATATTTGATTCTTTTAGATAATTTGTAAGAAGACTTATACACCAAACATTGTGGTGCAGTCAATGATGAAGGGATCCAATTATGTTTACATGACTCCATAGTTCCATGAGCTGCACTGTTTAGTAGATACAGTTAAATATGCTAATTATCACCCAGAAAACTCTTCACAGAAAGAACTTGATATTAACATTTATAAGATTAAAAAAAATACTACTAAATGTACTAACATAGCTTTATGTCTAATATTTTGTTATTTAAGAGTTTACTTTTGGGATTCACAAGTTATCAGATAAAGAAACCAATTAAGATTATTATATTTGCCATAAAACAATATGATATCCAACATATGGATATTTCCAAGAATGGAATGTAAGCAGGAAATGTTATCTTGGAGAGTCAGTGAAGGTTCTGTCTTAGACCTATTCTTCAATATTTTCATCGATGATTTAGATGAGGGGATAGATGGGGAGCTCATCAAATTTGCAGATGATACCACGCTGGCAGGAATAGCCAACACTTCAGAATATAGGCTTAAGATACAGGAGCATCCTGACTGACTTGAACATTGGGGCCTATCTAATAAAATGAAATTCAATGGTGAAAAAGTAAGTCTCTACATTTAGGCAAGAAAAACAAAAAGCATGTATATAATACAGGTGATATTTGGTTCAACAGTAGTAACTGTGAGAGGGAACTTGGAGTCCTAGTGGACAATCATTTAAATATGAGCCAGCAGTGTGCTGCAGCTGCCAAAAAAGCCAACCCAGTTGGTTTGTCTAGTTTAATGAAAAGAAGGACTAGGTGTGACAGGATAGTAATGTTCCAATATCTCAAGGGGTGCCACAAAGAATAGAATAGAATATTCTTCAAAGCTCCTGAAGTCAGGACAAGAAGCAATGGGTGCAAACTAATCAAGGAGAGAACCAACCCTAGAACTAAGGAGAAATTTCATTTAGAAGAATTAATCAATGGAACAACTTGCCTCCAAAAGTTGCAAATACCCCAACACTCCATGTTCTTAAGAAGAGATTGGACAACCATTTGTCCGAAATGGTATAGGATTTCCTGCCTGAGCAGGGTGTTGGTCTAGAAAACCTGCAAGGTCCCTTCCAACTCTGTCATTCTGTTATATTCTGTTAATGGGTCTGTTAAACTATTACATATATAAAATATATCACCCATTCTCAAAGTGCAAAAGGCACTTCACATACTTAAGACATGTATACAATGCTTTTTTTCCTTTCTATATTATATTGGGCAACTTACATTGCTTAGAATTCCATTGGCAAAAAGTCATTTTGGAGAAGGCCATAGTGCTGAGAAAACAGGAAAAAAAGGCATTAACTTGGTAGGGCATCAAATATACATCTTAATAGCAATACATTTTTCTAATAATTTCAGTTTTCCTAAAATAATTATTTGACTACCACGATATATATACAACCACACCTGAAGATGGAAGAGATGAGATGGAGATGGAGATGGAAATGGGGATAGGGACAAGCAGAGACAGAGGCTGAGAGACAGAGAGAAACAGTACAATGTTGTACATTCCTGTTCAACAATAACTTTTTTTAATTTAAACTGGATATAAAATTATCAACTAATGCTTCACATTCATATCCTAATGCCAACATTTTATAAAGCAGTCCAGTACAATCTCATTTTTTATATACATGGTTGTGTGGATTATATTCCTTGAATTCAGTGAAACCCACATGCTATGTAAATAAGCATGTAATTCCAACTTAACCATAATGACTTTATATGTCCATTTAAGATCTGTGTTAAATTATTTATTTATTAATTTATTTATTAATGGGACTTATATGCCGCCATCTCCGAAGACTCGGGCTTACAAATAAAACAACAGCAACAATAAATAATTTAAAAGCAGATTAAACTAAATAAACCCCATTACAATTACAAGTACACCCATAAAAATATCCCTTAAAACTATCCCATAAAAACCATCCCGTCCCAGAAAATCACAACCCGGATTGGTTAAACAACCAGGTCTTCAAGTCATGGCGGAAGGTGCGGAGGTCAGGGGCCAGACGGAGCTCCAGGGGAAGTTGGTTCCAGAGGTCTGGGGCCGCTATAGAACAAATTAAACAAATATTAAACAATATAATCAAATCATAATTTACTATCTGAGGAAAGCAAAATTAGATACCTTTTATGCTAAGTTGTGAATAAATAAATAATACCTTTGAATGCTTACAAGGGTTCTTATCTGTTATTGTGAGATCATTAAGCATTGACGTACCCAACATATTTCTTCCGATAATCTGATTTATGAAACTTGAATCCTGTTTACATGATATATGATTGGTGTAAAATTCAGTTATTTTGCCTATGTGGATATTTGAAAAGAAGAACATACATGTCAAGTCATATATTTTCATCAGGCTGAAGCATTAGTTTACTTTTGCCATATTTCAGGACAGATCTTGAAAAAACAGTATTATACTCTTACCAAAAAATCAGTGATACAGAGCAAATACTTATTTCTATCACTCTGAGCATTATGTTCTTCCTATATGCAGTATTTCACAATTATTTCCTAACTGAAATCCTGAGTACTCTGTCATGATTGTCTTTACTTACCAACGGTTTTGTGGTCTTAATTTTTGCCTGGAAGACAACCAACTATATGTTGCCTTTTCTCATGTGCTATGAAGAATGGAAAAGAACAGCAGTAATGTTACCCTTTGTTTTCTATGGTGTTTCAATATAATTCCTTGGAGACTAAGTCCAATTTTCATGTTGCTTTGAAAGTCTAAATTACAAAATAAGAAAAGGTGCAGTTATCTTATACCCATTTCTTTTATTATTGTTTTGCATTTGGAGAAATAGATATTACATCAAAATATCTAGGAATAGTTTGAGAACGTTGATTTTTTAAAGTTATTTTCTGATAGTATATGTGTAGAGGTGACTGAGTTTTATTACTTGTGTGTTCCATGTACCAGCTTTATTTAAAAAAATAAATGTAGTGACATTTATTTCTGTATTTAGAGAAAGATACTAGTAATGAGGCATCCCTAATTAAGGAACATATCAATCCTTTAATCTGGATTAGGATCCTTTGCCTTAGATAGTACTGATTTATTTATTTATTAAATCTCTAATTTAAATAATATTTATTCTATGTAGCTATATAATGATCCAACTAGTACCAACTGGTTTATTTATTAAACAAATTTATATGGCCACCCAATGCACACACAGTGATTCTGGGTGATACACAACATAGAAAACCCATTGTTTAATCCCACCTCACCCTGTGGCAGTAATAACAGAATCAGACAAGCCACTTAATTGGCTTCAAATGGGTCCACTGTCAAAACTTCAGACCTTGCAAAAAAGCAAAATGGTGGGGGTCAATTTTATATCTAGGGGAATGTTCAAAGGGTGGAAATCACCAAAGAGAAGCCTCTTTTCCTAGGTCTCACCAAAAGTACTTTCTTGCTAATTGGAACCTGCAAAACGCCTTGCTTTCCTGCTTTGGTAGATCAAGTAGATGCATTTGGGAAGAAACAGTCTGTCAAGTAACCTGATCTCAATCCAAGTAGGTTTTTAAGATAATAACCAGCACCTGAATTGCACCCAGAAGAAGTCAGTAACCAGTACAACTCCTGCAAAAGAGATGCAAAAATGGACTTGCACAAAACCATGTGGGCTGCTTCTGGATTCTGTACAAGGGTAGCCTCATGTAGCACACATTTGTCCAAATAAGAGATGATCAGGGTGGGGGTGACCGTGAAAGGCTTATTGGCACATAACATTTGTGTTAAAGCCCTTCTGACCATGACTGCCACTTGCTCCTCAAGCAAGTCCAAGAGAACCCCCAGATTATGCCCTGGGTTTGTCTGGGTAGTACAATACTATTCACAATAAAAAACAGTAATACTCCAAGAACCAAGGAGACCTTGACATAAAACCCCACCATCTTGCCAGATTCAGTTTTGGTCTGTTACTCCTCATCCAGACCTTAATAGTTTCCAGGCACCAAGAAAGCACAGTCACAGCATTTCTTAATTCACCATAGACACAGAGTATCATCAGCATATTATTGATATTTCACCCCACAATGACAGCTAATTTCATCCTGCAGTTTCATGTACATATTAAATAGGAATGGACAAAGCACCAACCCTTGAGGCTGAGGGTCAGGCCAATCAACACTGAGTGAAAAATATCCTGAAAGAAAGGAGGCAGATAAGGACAACATGATATCCAACTCCCACTCCCCAAAGCCACTCCAGAATATCATGATCAATGGGATCTGAAGTTACTGAGAGGTCAAATAGAGAAAAAATGACCAATGCCATTTCTATCTCATATCCATTTGAATCCTGATTGTAAAGGGTCCAGGTAATTTGTTTTTCCAGGATCTTTTGGCATTCTTAAGATTGGAGATTGGAAGAAAACGGATATAGTAATAGTTTCTTAAGAAGGGCACAATTCCCATTTCTAGAAATACATAATTATGACCATACCAATGAAATACATGTCACCTTCCAGAAAGTCTTTAACCCTGTCCATTTCCTCAGGAGCAACTGGGACAAACCATTCCCTGGAAACTGGACAAGTATCCACCTCAAATGAATATCCATGCCAGTATCCAAATGGGAATAACATTTATTTTATTTAAAATTTATTTATTTAATTAAAATAAATAAAATTTAAAATTAAATGGGAATAAAATTTATTCAATTGACTTTAGCTGCCAGAAAATCAGCAAATTGCCTTTGTTTGCCCCTAAAGGTAGATCCATGAGTTCTTCTTTTCTAGATGGAATTGGGTCAACCTGAAGAAGGTGACTTGATGATTTTCAGATGCAATTTGTGTGAACTATTTCCCTTTTGCTCTGTGAGTATTGTGTTCAATTAAGTTCATTCATAGACTTCTACCAGTGGTGCTTTAGATATTAGATATCCACTTTATCTCCCCTAGTTCTTTCATATATCATGGGGTCAAAAGAGATTCATGGATCAGAAGAGGTCACTCAGGCACAATCCTCTCTAAAACCTATTCTATTCCAGGTGATGATTAGACTCTCAAGCGGAGTGTGTAGAAAAGCATCACTTATTCTAAATAATAGTGTATAATCAGAGTTTAAACTTATGTTAGGTTTTCAAAATTCTGTTTCAAAATTCATAATTATAGACTCAACAACATAAAGTTGTAGTAATTTTTGCAGTTTCAGGTTCCTGGCCTTACCTGCTTTGAAGAGATGACAATATGTATCACATTTTCTACCATTCTTCACTTTTAAGAAACTTTTCTAGCTGTTGGGGGAGGGGTTCAATTGCTGTCTAAGAGATAAACTGCTGGACTGAGATATTCACTCCTAATGAATTTAAGAACAACTATTGTTGTAAGAAATTCTTGTATCTGTGTTCCCATGCAGCTGTATTTTGTATACTATATATATGCATATGTGCCTTTGCACAGGTTCACCTGTTGCGCCAGTTGTGACCTTTCCTGGACCGAGGGGCTCTACACACGGTTGCTCATGCCCTTATCACCTCTCGACTGGATTACTGCAATGTGCTCTACATGGGGCTGCCCTTGAAGAACACTCAGAGACTCAGACACTCAGAGATATAAATTTAATAAATCTAAATCTAAATCTCATGGTTTCAGTGGGCAGGTTTCCCTTGTTCTATACACAGGCCAGATTTTGCAGTTTTAGCCCCTTAGTAAGCTATTTATATTTTATTTTCAGTCATTAGACTGAGCACTGAAGGTTCTCTCAAGCCATTTTCAATTAGACAAAATTGTTTTATAAATTATATCCCCATTCAGTAGCTGATCTGGCAAATTGTTCAGCTTTAAAATGTAGTAGGAGTAACTGAAGTCCCTATGGAAAAATGGAGTTGAATCAGGAATCCCAATAGGTAGAAGAATTGGTGTAGTACTCTTCATCAGATTGAGAAGATGACCAGTGCACTTTCAAAAACCTCATCTCCCTGTTCCAAGTATTATAAGTACTTATGAAAACTGCCAAGGAAAACATCAAGGTGAAGCAAGAAAAGCATTTTACTAACTTCACAATAATAGTGAAGGCATGAAGAATGAAGTATGCTTTGTCAAGCTACTATGATATATTTCACAAGGATGTTTCAAAGCTTAAAAAACAGCTGTGTTTCATCATTCTCTGTCTTTCACTGTATACTTATGGACAGAAGCAGAATCTACAATCTTAACTATTCTTACATGTGTCAGGGTTCCGACTGATGCCCTAATTAAATCATGAGCCTCAGGTTGTTGAAGACACTCCCTCCAGCCACTGTGGATCTCCATGGAGATGACAATCTTCACTATGGAGAATGGCCCCATCTCCCTGCCTATGGAAACTTGAGAGCAGGTCAGGAATGCTTTGCAAGTTGACAACATGTTTTAATGACAAAACCTGTAATTTTCAAAGGGCATTAGTGAACAAACTTCCTTACCAAGTCTAAGAGAAAGATTAAATGTACAAAATATCCAATTGATGGCAATTTGAAATTCAACTGCATTCATTCACCTTAGTACATATTCACAGGGGGGAAAATAAGATTTTTATTTGATAGATAAATAAACAAACAAACATAAAATAAACAAGCAAGCACAGCTTAAGTAGAATAATTAAGATAGCAGGATTTTAACTATGAAATATTGTTTATAGGAAGACCATAATATATAATGCTCTAAAACAGCAGTCACCAACAGGTGGGTTGTGGCCCATTGGTGGGCTGTGAGAAAATTTTGGTGGGCCGCAGAGAAATCTCACACACAGAGCACCCTCCCCAAAGCAATTAATCCAGGCTGTGCAGAAACACAAGGCTGTGCCGTCCAAATGGCCCGTGGGAACCCTCCCCACCCACTCACTCCTTACCCTGCAAACTTGCCTGCTAAATTTCTATTTTTCCTTTTTCCGACCATCATCTGTTCTTCTGTGCCATAGATTTAGATTAGCTAGGAAGCAGAAAATGGTTGGATTTCTTGCTTTCTAGCTAGTCTTTAGATCTTCGGCTCTGCTTTTAAGTACAGCCGAACCTCCCTTAGGACTGAAGGTTTGCTTGCAAGCAAATTCAGTGCAGACTCATGGCAAGCAAATTTGAGAGACTGAGCTAGCCGATGGTAGATAGATAGATCACTGAATGAATCTGTGATTCTGTGAGCAACTCAATCTGCCTGCCTGCTTTGCCTGATTTTGGGTAAAGTTGTTCTTTTTTTATAAAAAATTCAATATTTATATAAATATTTATAACATTTCCATACAAGCTGTGCCCAGCCAGTCACATGACCACCAAGCCACACCCACAAATTAGGCCACACCCACAGAGCCAGTTAGTGGTCCCTGGGGTCTAAAATTATGAGTTTGGTGGTCCCTGAGGTCCAAAAGGTTGGCGATCCCTGCTCTAAAATCCTGTTTTAGATTGAACATGAATTTTACATAGGGTATACTACTTTTCACAGATCTATAAGATCAACTTTGTGATCTGAGATTTGATCTAAGTAAAAAAAAATCTTTATCACTGTTAAAAATATATATGATTGGCTGTACATGTGTTTGTTCTTAAACATTTCCCTTACTTATGTCTAAGAAGAATAAACTGATATATATATGGATTTATTATGAAAAATATATCAGCTATATCATCACTCATAATATCATAATGCAGAAAAGAACTCTGTAAAAGTTCCATCAGCTCAAAGCAGATATAAAGCTTTCTCCACATGTACTTTCCACCTGACAGGCAGTTGTTTCCAAACACCAAACCTATGTCATGGATCAAATGTTCTTTCTCAAAATCTTGGTAACTTTGAAAGATAATGACAAATATATGCTAACTGTTCTCTTGAATCTGCTCCTCAGAAGGCCATGTGATTCATCAGAGGATTTCTAATGAGACATAGAGCTTTTATCAGAGGGAGATTTTGGCATGGGATTCAAAAGTGGTTGCTAATCTAGCCCATCTAAAATAGCTTTTGGAGGAACATTTTCAATTTATTTTTAATTCATATTTTATTGGAATGTATTAAAGAATTATGATATGATGATAGATGACAGATAGGTAAAAGAAGATAATCAGTCTTTTTTATGTTTTGTAATGAAGAACTTCAAATTTAGCATGAAAATTATGATAATTCTCCAGGGAATGATTTCATGAAGCACAGTAGAAATCAAGGATGATATAACTATTTTTTTTCTTTAACTTCTTAGCAGAGACTTGGAATATGTAACATGGTAGAAAAGAACAGGTGTATTTGTACTGTCAAGAACACATTCAAAAACACAACAAAAATTGTAAGTACAACTTAAGAAAAGACCACAATTCTTCTGCGCTCAGGATTTCAGCAATAAAATAACTGTGAAATGTTGTACAGGAACACCATCATGCATACAGTAATGGCATAAAAATCTCCTTTTGGAGTATTATCTAGGGTGATTTATATGATTGTTCTCAAAAATTGCTATTCATTATGCCTGATGCTAAAAGAAATACACTGGATTAAATATGGATTATTTAAGAAAAAATAAGGGGGGAAAGAAGAAAATATGTATCAGATACATCATCACTCATAACTAGAAAACTAGGTATTCAAAAGTACTTCTACTTTTCTTTATTTTACCTTTTTTTTACAAAATTGACTGAATAAACACACAATAATGGTCTGATTGTAGTATCAAGTATTTAATTTGACATAAATCTATTAGGTCATTAACTTATTTATTCTGAAATTAGTTGATAATTACATAGCTATGAGCTTCACTGAACTGAGGGAATACATGTCATATTGTGTGTTTATTCAGTCAATTTTATGCTGTGCATAAAACCCTGAAGAACTGTACAATTATGTTCAATTAAACTATCTGTGTGAGTGAGCACAGATTAAAAAAACTTATATCCTCTTCAATTTGACAGATATATTTCAGTAAAAGAAATATGCCATAATAAAATCACTCTCCCCCACCCAAATGTAGCTGTACATTTTTTCCTGTTGAAACAGGGATGTTTTTGGAGAGAAAACTGGAGGAGGAAGGAATATTCGGTATGTTCACTGCCTTGAGTTTCTTACAAAGTAACAAAGGTAGGAGAAAAATTAAATAGAAAGTAAATATATTATATTAAAAGTTATACAGTTAATCTGTCTCCTCCCTAAAAATGGAGCTGGAAATCTGTCATATTAAAGTTGAATTTTTCTAATTAAAACATTTATTTCCTTACTTTTATGAGGAAAGCTATATATAATAAGAGAAAAACATTCCCCCTAAATATTTACTTTCTATCTTGTTTGCAGTTTTGTAATTATCCTGAGAAGTAATGTTATTCATTTAGATGAATAATATAGACAGAGAGAAAGTATGTATCATGTGTCTATATTTAATATGTTCATCACAAACAAACAAAAAAAAATCCTTCTTAGAAACCAATTATAACAAATCAAGGTTTTCCAAAACTTTAATTTCTTTTGGCTCCAGAATTATTATTAGTTTATTTCTTTAAATTACCACTTTCTGTCAATCTAATCCCCATGATAGGGATTCAGTATACATATATGTATATGGATGTATGCATTGTTACATATAATGTAGAAAGGGGAAAAATATAATGTAATGTTTTTAAAAGTATAAGGTTCCCTTTTACATTTTAAGAATGACTAATCCTGGCACTTAAATATTTATCAAATATTATAATTATAACTTAATACTATACATATACAATTGTTATAATGAGTATTTCTGTATCCATATTCACTCCCTGTACTAATTTTCTATAATACTCTCTTTCTAACCAAAAGGAATAAAAAAAATTATATGGCCAACAAATCCGCTGTGATGGAATTCATTCTGATGGGATTTTCTGATGATCGTGATGTGCAAATACTGTTTTTTGCAATGTTCCTTGTCATTTACTTACTAGCTTTAATTGGGAATTTACTTCTTGGTATAGCTGTGATCCTGAATCACCACCTGCATGCTCCCATGTATTTCTTTTTGGTCAATTTGTCATTCTCTGATGTTTGCTTCATCTCAACTATGATTCCCAAAGCCATGTCTATTTGTTTGAGAAACAAGAGGAGGATCTCCTATGCTGGATGTGTTGCTCAGGTCTTCTCAGTTTTCACTTTTCTAGGTTCTGAGCTTACCTTGCTTACTATCATGGCTTATGACCGTTATGTGGCCATCTGCCATCCTCTGCAATATGCTCTAATCCTGAACTGGGATGCCTGTTTACAAATGGCAGCTGCTTCCTGGATAAGCAATTTGATCCATGCTTTGCTACACACCATTCTCACATTCAGGTTAAATTTCTGCAAATTCAATAGAATTGAACAATTTTTCTGTGATGTTCCTCATCTTCAAAACATTTCATGTACTGATACAAGAATTAATCAAATTCTGATTCTGGTAATATCGATTATCATAGATTCCTTTTGCAGTGGTCTCATTTTTATTTCCTATAGCTTCATTTTCTTGGCTGTGCTGAAAATCCCTTCAGTTGAAGGTAGATATAAAGCTTTCTCCACATGTACTCCTCACCTGGCTGTCTTTTCTTTGTTTTTGATCTCTGCTCTGTTGGCATATATGCGGCCTCAAAGTCTTTCCTCCCATACTTTGGATTTGCTCTCTGCTGTTCTCTACACAGTTTTGCCGCCACTCCTCAATCCCCTCATTTATAGCTTCAGGAACAAGGACATCCAAAAGGCTGTGTGGAAAATGCTAAAAATAAAAGTAAAATTTATCCAGAAATGAAGAACTTTGGATGTATTGTAACTATCATACTTTGAAATACATGATTCTGTCTGAATGGAAAGACAAGTATCATTAAGGCTTTTACACTAGTGATCTTTGTTTGTTCTTTGTTTCTAAATTGATTTTCTATTGAATAATGCAAAGATTTATCAATATTAGTCCATGTCACCACGATTAAATGTATTAAAATCTGAGCTGCTTTTGTGTGATTTGTGTGTCTACTGTTGACCTGACCCCTTTCCTAAGAGGTCTGTAGGCACCAATGTGCCTACCATACTTGTCCAATGTTTCTTTCTATTCATTTATATTTCATGTATTAATAATCATGTTTATACGTATACCTTTTATCTAATACTTGCTTGACAAAATAAATAAATAAATATTATCATATTGTGTCTGAAACAGATGACAACAAATTGATTGAAATTTCAAACTCAGTGCTGCACTAATATTACTAATTTAATTGGCTACTTAACACCTTCATTTAATTGGGATTTAATAATTTAATTTAATCATTTAATTAGGATTTAATAGTGAAAATATTTACAGACCCCTCACAGCCTGGACATAAACTATTTTACTCCTTCCCTCAAAATGATGCTATAGAGCACTGCACACAAGAACTACTAGATACAAGAACATTTTTTCCCAAATGCCATCTCTGCGCTGAACAAATAATTCCCTCAACACTATTTACAAAGTTTGTACTACTATTACTATTAATCTTCACATCACCCATCCCCTCTCACTTGTGACTGTATGACAGTAGCTTTGTCGCTTGTATCCTTATGATCTATATTGACTGTTTCCTAGTATGATTTGATTGCTTATTGTACCCTATGACTATTATTAAGTGTTGTAACTTATGATTATTGACTCTTGACGAATGTATCTTTTCTTTTATGTATACTGAGAGCATTTGCACCAAGACAAATTCTTTGTGTGCCAATCACACTTGGCCAATAAAGAATTCTAATTCTAACTTATGAAGATATATTCAGGATTCTTCTTCTTTTTATTCCTATCAATATACAAAGTGAGACACTATGTAAAATCAGATATTAGTTGAGTTGTAAAAATTTGGAGTACCATTTTCTATACTTTTATTTGTGTCTTTTGGATAGGACAGATTTAGAATAAAAGATCTTACTATCAAATGAACTATTAGTTTACCACTCATATCCTCAATAAGGGTCTCTGTGGAGGCCTTTCCTTTCCCTTTCCCTGGAACTTCTGGAGAATGGAATTTTCTATGTCAGTGGCAAAAGGATAAAGTTGAGAGTCAGGCTGGGTTGGGTAATAGAACAAGGAATAACATTTCTAAACACAACCAATTGTACTCTTCCAGGGTTAGTATCCTTGATAGTGACATACTGTCAAACACACACCCAGAAGCTTCAATAAAATTATGCTATCCTTTGTTGGACTCAAAAGCCCTTGCCAAAACAAACCTTAAGTTTTTATATACTTATAAAAATCCCTGCTGGATCCATTCATTAACCTGTCAGGTCTAGGATCCTACGTCACATCACATACAAAATAGTCATTGAGACAGTTTTCAGTCATGGACATGACAGCAGTGGTCTTGTTCTGATGTTACCTTTTTTCTTCAGTTAAAAAAAATGGAACAGATTGGGTCAACTTTAAAGCACAAATTTTCATTTTAAAATATTTAAAAAATTATAGTTTTTTAAAATTGTTATTTCTATGTATTTTTGCTATTTTTTAAAATATATTTTCCTGATAGCAATGTTCCAATATCTCAGGGGCTGCTACAAAGAAGAGGGAGTCAAGCTATTCTCCAAAGCACCAGAGGGCAGGACAAGAAGCAATGGGTGGAAACTAATCAAGGGGAGAAGCAACTTAGAACTAAGGAGAAATTTCCTGATAGTTACAGCAATTAATTAATGGAACAACTTGCCTCCAGAAGTTGTGAATGCTCCAACACTGGAAATTTTTAAAAAGATGTTGGATAACCATTTGTCTGAAGCAGTATAGTGTTTCCTGCTTGGGCAGGGGGTTGGACTAGAAGACCACCAAGGTCCCTTCCAACTCTGCTATTCTACTTCTATTTCATGTCTACGGGAGGCATAGCACTCAGAGTCACTTAGTTTCCACTACTACAATAAGCTGTCTTTCTCTCCAACGACAAGCTTTCAGTATGAAGCTGAATTTGATTTTGAAGGATGCTTTGCCTTCCACTTTTGATGTTTCATCATCATTTTTTTTTGTAAAAAATTTACTTGGGTTTAAAAAAAAACCATATTAAAAAATAAAGCATCTCTTTTTTTAGAGAACAACATGTTTCCAGGTTGCCACATCTCCTTACAGATATAATCTTAATTACATACTCATCTTTCTATATTCAATTTCATATCTTATCACTACTTTATAGATTTCATTAATTTTTTCTTCATTTACTTTCCTCCACTTTATTTTACAACTTCTCATTCATTTCTAATTTTATTACATATCCTTTTCCAAATTTCCATATCTTCATAGTAATTATATTTATACTTTTCTCTGTTCTGTTTACCATTTCAATGTATATTCTTGTTTTCCATCATCATCCCAAAAAGAGAAAGGAAAAAATACCCCCCCCCCCTTTCTGGTCATTACAAAGCAAGGTTTCCCCTACAATTGCCCAATAGAGTGTGTCACCTTTATATCTTATAATTATTACCCTTTCAAATTCCATTAAACATTTGATTTATACAATATCCCCTTAATCAATTATAACATTCAACTTCTAATAATTATTTTGTATCATATTTCTCTTTCCAAATAGATTCCACTCAGTACTTTCCCTTTAAATTCCCCCAATACACTTTAGATTTCAAAAAGAAGGAAAAAAATACAAACAATAGATAACATAGTTAATCTATTCAGATTCCTCCTAGAAACTGATATTGATTTCATTACAGATCTTTCACAATTCATTTCAATTATATTATGTTGATCATTAAATGTAATTAATATAATCTTCTACAATAATCCTCATAATTTATTTCAATAAAATACCCTTAATTGCTATTTTCCTCTTGTTTTCCCTTCTTTCACTTTTATTCCATTTATCTCTTTAGTTAATTTAAATATTACTAGACATTCCATTCCTTAACAATATCAGTTTCATCTTTCATATTGATCACCTATATTTTCTATTTTCTACCTTATTATTATTTCTGATATAACTACACTATCTCTTGTACCCTTGCAGAATCCTCTCTTTTAGTTTATCTTATTAACCATTATCTCTGTGTCTTTTAGATAAACTAATACCTTTTATTCTTGTTTATTTCCCCTGTTTCTTTATTTCCTATTTCTGTCTCTTATAACTTCTTTTCTCATTTATCTTTCCCCTCTTTTTCTCATCACAGTTTTTGTCCCTGTCCCTCTCTAATTCTCCCTTCTGCAATCCTCCCTTCTGCTTCTTCCTAGTATCTTGTTTGCTTTTCAAACTATTCTTTTTATTAATTGCCTCCTCTAATCTCAAGTTTTTAATTCCCTTTTACCCATTTTCCATTTTAACCCATGTTGCACCATTTGTTCATTAAAGATGGCCTCTTCTTTGTCCAGCCCTTCTTCTTCTTCACATGCTTCTTGTTGTTTTTCATAGTTTAAAACCTCCATTTCTAAAAATTGTAACGCAAAGCCAAATGATCCTCCTCTCTCTTGTAATTCTTCTTTCATTTTTTAAGTTCCATTTTCAGTTCCAAAAAGAGTTCTGCCCTCTTTAAACACTTGCAAATAATATTTAAAAGCAACCACCCAATTAATTAAGTCCAATACCCAGAATTCTAAAAATCACCAGGTAATCCAGAACAGTTTCTTCTTGCTTCTTTCTTTGTTCCACACTTTAAAATTCCACTTTTCCTTTCCTTTCTGGGGGCTTTGTTTTATTGTAGCAAAGTTTCAGTTACAATGTAACCTTTGAGAGTCTTTTAAAATTTCACAGTCAACTTCTTTTGCTGTCAGGTGGCACTCTCTGTTATGTCCAAGTTCCACCCTTTTTCCCCCCTCCACTTTCTTCACTTTCAAGGCTTTAATATATCCAGACAGGTCTTTACTTTCCCTTTGACACTTTAATTTCAGCTTAAGTTTTGCCTAGTTAGTGTCAAAGTAAATTCACACAGATTTCTTCTTTAAACTCTTCTTTTTAAGTTCAAAGCCGATTACAGCTGTCAAAAAGTCCCCCGCCTTTTCTTTGCCACTTTAAAAATCTTCCTTAAAAAAGACTCTAATAAATTTAATTCCATTGCATTTAAATGTTTTTTTCTGTTTTTTCTGGTCAATCAAGCCGTTCCCTTATCTCTCCTCCTGCACATTCTTTTCCAGTCAGGTCTTCATCTTTCGGGTGGCCATTTTGGCCACCACTATGACCACTTTCAGGAAAGGGAGTATTGCCAAGCAAAGCCAAGGAGGGGAGATGTGGTTCCCCTCAACTCAGCTGGCAGTCTCCCCACTCAGCCCCAAATCCAAATGATCAGAGCCCTCCAATGGCGAGCACAGATCGAAACTGCGCATAATCATGGATTTCGGTCCATCACTGGGAAGCCCAAACCAGAAACCTCATGATGTTTCATCTTCTTATTTGTATATAAACTCAAGGTAAATAATATTCCATAAATACATATTCATATAAAATCCACAATATGGTATCCATAGGCATTTCTATTCAGCGACACATTAGTTCTTTGGTCAGGATTTGAACCATGTTCCTTAGGTATATGTATCCTAGATGACATTGTTTTAATTTCATTGAAATGTAGGAAACACATTAGGTTTTGTAATCTTATTTAGACTAGATGAAATTGTATGAACTGGAGAATAAAGTGGAAAAAACATGTAATTATATAGTCAAACAAAAGGGAAATGGAAGGGAAAAAAATCTTTCACAACCCTATTGATGAGTAGGGACCACACATTTTTTGAATCAAGTTTAATACTCTTCCTGGTCTTGCTCTATCCGAGATGAGACCCCAATGGAAAAATTCTGCACAATCCAATTGACAATTGGAAGCCATATTATCTTCTTGAGCCAAGTTTATTGAACTGCAGAATGAATATAATACAACATCCTATCCAATTAGAGAGTGGCAAGACTAAGCTTATATAATGGTTTTTCTTAAAGAAAATGAACAAGAGGACCCAAGCCCATATCTATACCAAGCTAGCATTTTTAGTTTTTGATTTGTTCAGACAACAAGCCTTCAGTAACCCAGTCATAAAAGCAACAAGTTCCTATTCTCTGGTTCATAGAACCTATGTTTCATTTCATTAGCAAGCTATTTGTATTTATTTCAAGAATTAGACTAAGCATTGAATCCTTTCTCATGCCATTTCTGCTAGACCAAACTGATGTATTACTTCTTTTCCCCTCTTATAGTTTTAAAATATGTTAGAATTTCCTATGGGAAGATGGATTCTAATCAGGAATCCCTACAGCTGCGTGTATTGAGGTAGGACTCTTTAAGAGGTTGAGAAGGGGACCAGTGCACTTAGGTCTTTCAAAACCTCATCTACCCATTCCAGTAACTGGAAGTGTTTATGAGAACTGCCAAAACAGATCTCAAAAGGAAGCAACCAAGGCATTTTACTTTGGTATTAGTAGTGAAGTATGATGTATGTGTTATACTTCAGAAACTTTTGGGTATTTCACAAAGGTTAATTAATTCTTTTCTTGTTCTGTAATTTAGACATTCCCCAGGGAGTGACCTTGAAGCACAATAGAAAACAAGAGTGATATAATTATTCTCTCCTTCAATTTTTCATAGCAGAGAGTTAGAATGTGTAAAATAGTAGAAAAACACATATGTATTTACATTTAAATCATATTTCAAATGAGCAACAAATATAGAGGTAAGTAGAGCACTTCAGAGAACACTTAAGAGGAATTATTAAGACAATTCATATGTGCACAGAATTTTAGCTATAAAGTATTGCTTCTAGGAAGAGCATAATGTAAAAAATCTCCTTTTGAACTGAAAACAATTTTTATTTAGGGTATTATAATCCTGCTACTTTTCACAGGACTTTAAAACCTGGGATGTGGTCCAAGGGGAAAAGTTCTTCACCCCAGCTAAAATATATATATGATCTGACATGGATGTATTTGTTCTCAAGCACTACCAGTTGTTATCTCGATGCTAAGAAGAATAAATTGAGATAATTATGGATTTATCAAGAAAACTATATCATCACTCATAGTGTAATAAGAAAATTTTTGTAAGTATTCCAAAGTTTTTATTTATTATAAAACTTTATTTTTAAAAAAGTATCTTTCTTTCTTTTCTTTTCTTTTCTTTCTCCTCTCTTACTCACTCTCACTGTCTCTCTTTCTTTCTCATTATCATTATAGTCTCTTTCTATAGAATTCCTCTTCTTGTCAATAGAATCCAACAGATAGGGATTTGGTAAACATTCTCTTATATGAGAATGTGTGTGTGTGTTTTAGAAGTATGAGGTGCTACTTTGCATTTGAAGAATGAGTAGTACCTTCTTACAAACATTAAAAAGTATAATTTAATAGTGTGAGTAATTAAATACTAGCATGAGTAATTCTGTAACCAATTTGTTTTCTCTACTAATTTGCAATGATACTTTCTTTCTATCTAGAAGGAGTCAGATAAACTAAATGGCCAATCAATCCACTGTGACAGAATTCATTCTGATGGGATTTTCTGATGATCGTGGCATGCAGATTTTGTATTTTGTAATGTTTCTTGTCATCTACTTATTAGCCTTAGCTGGAAATTTACTTCTTGGTGTTACTGTGATCCTGAATCACCACCTTTATGCTCCCATGATTTTTTTTTTTTTTTGGTCAATTTGTCATTCTCTGATTTTTGCTTTATCTCCACTATAATTCCTAAAGCCATGGCTGCATCTTTGACAAATAATAAGCAGATCTCCTATGCTGGATGTGTTGCTCAGGTCTTCTCAATTTTCACCTTTGTAGGTTCTGAGCTTTCCTTGCTGACTGTCATGGCTTATGACCGTTATGTGGCCATCTGCCACCCTCTGCCAATATACTCTAATGATGAACTGGGATGCCTGTTTACAAATGGCAACTGCTTCCTGGATAAATACTTTGATCCATGCTTTGCTGCACACCATTCTCACTTTCAGGTTAAATTTCTGCAAGTTCAATAGAATTGAACAATTTTTCTGTGATGTTCCTCATCTATTAATGATTTCGTGTACTGATACAAGAATTAATCAAACCTGAATTTAAATCGTACTGAGAGTGGAATTGTAACAAGATTTGAAAAGAATACATTGTAACTGAAACTTTGTTGCAAGCCTATTAAAGCCCCAGAAAAGTGAAAGTGAAAAAATAAGCAAGAAATAGCTTTGGATTTTTGGAGGATTCCTGGAATCTTGGACAGGATTTTAGTGAAGTGGATTAAAGCCAATTGGGGGTTGCTTTAAAAGAAAAAAATATTTTCCAAAATGTCATCATCTTTTGAAGAATTTAAAATGCTATTTAAAGACTATAAAGAAGAGGCACAATTGATAGAAATGGAGATCCTGAAATATAGAAAACTACAGGAAGCACTGGTTGAACAAGAAGGGCGGGACAAAGAAAAAGAAGCCATCTTCAATGATCAAATAACTTTAAGCGTGCTTAAGAAAAAGGGGAAGGAAAAGGGAAAAGAGGAAGAGAGTTAAAAATCTAAGACTTGAGGCAACAACCAAAAAAAAGTATAATCTGAAAAATAATTATAATATTATAAGGAGTCAAAAGGTAGGACTGCAGAAGGGAGAATTGGATAGAAAAGAATAAAAAAGGGAAGGGAGAGAAGAAGAGGGGGGGGTTGAAAAAAGAGGAAGTTGCAAAAAATTGAATTAAGATGTGCAACAGCAAGGAAAGTATACAAGATTTAAAGGGTTTATTTATTTACTTGGGCATCGAGATAATGGTTAATTTAACTTAAAGAGAGGATTCTGCAAGGGTAAATATGAGATAAATATGGTTATATTAGAAATAGAAAGAAGTTAGAAATGTTCTAGATGATTAAAGTGATGTGTATTTTTTTAAAATAAGTAAACAAGGTAAAGAGGATAAGAGAACAAGGCCTTTAATAACTTAAAAAGAAAATATGAAAACTAAAAGAAGTATGGAATGTTTTAATATTGTTTTTTTGTTGTTGAAATATAGTGATATGGATGTTAAATGGTAACAAAATGGAAATACTTTAAATAGAAATGAACGAATAAGATGGATACTAACATTAATAGCTGAATTGAATTTGAAAAGAAATAATTGCCTTAGTCACTATTGTTATATATATGCACATTTTTCTTTTTTTCTTGTTAAGAATTTAATGGATATTTGTAAAGGAATGTACCAAGCAGAATCTGATTAATAATGGTTAGATGTTATAAAACAGAGGATAATAGAGGTAATAACAGTAAAGGTGAAATTTAAATGTTAAATAATAATTGGTTAGAAGAGATAGAGGTGTCATCCTCCAGAGTAGTAATTACAGGGTAAAATATGCTTTATAAGATAGTATAAAATTGTAAACAAGACAGATAAAAGCATAATAATATTGATTGAAAAGATATTGAAAATTAGAAAAAGAAATGTAATTAATGAAATGATGGAATGATGAAATAATTGAAATAAGATTATAGAAGCTAGAGAAAGGGGGGGAAGTTATGGAAAATAGTGAAAATTGTTATGACAAATGGAATAGAATATATAAAATGAGTGAACAGTTGAAATTACATCTGTATGGAGAAGGGAGGGATGCATTATAACTATTACCAACTGTAGTCTTCCAGAGTTAATGTCCTTGATAATGGCTGCTGTCAGATACACCCATATCCTGTATACAGTAGCTTCAATAAAATCATGCTCTTCTTTGTTAGGAGTCAAAAAGCCCTTGTCAAAGTAAATCTTAAATATATATACACCCATAAAAAACCTAATTGATCCATTCTTCAATCTGTCAAGCCTAGTATCCTATGCAGGGGTGGGATCCAACTGGTGTAACTACCGTTTCAGTGATTTTACATTTTGCGCGCACATGCGCACTTCGCATGCATACACGTGCAAATATCATCATCATCTAGCTTCCTGGACAGCTGAGCAGTGCTGCGCATGGGTGCACAGCAGTTGAAAAAGCACGTTTTTCCTGCTTTTTCAAAGCAGCTGCGTGAAAATGCAGGAAATAAAGGTCAGGTAAGAGCCTAGGTGGGTGGGTAGGCCAAAACAGCAGCAGACATAGAACCGGTTCTATGTATGCTCTCTGTTTGCTGCTTTTCAGAGCAACTGGTTCTACAGAAGTGGACAGAACCAGTAGAATCCCACCCCTGATCCTATGTTACATCATGGACACAATAGTCTTTCAGGAAGCCTTCAGTCATGGACATGAAAGCCATAGGCTTGCTCTGCTGTTATTGTCCAACTCCTCTTTTTTTTTTCCTTTGGGAAAAAGTAGAAGAGACTTTGTTAATTTTAAAGTTAAGTTTTCTTTGTAAAATATTACAAAATTACAAATGTTTCAAATTGTTTGTTCTTTCATGTATTTTTGCTACCTTTTATGTAGTTTACTTCATGTCTAGGGGAGACCTAATACTCACAATTACCTGGTTTCTAGCTCACTATTTTAACCACTACAATAAACTATCTTCCTCTCCAGAGAAAATCTTTCAGTAAAAAGCCTATGTGATCTTGAAGGATGATTTATTTTCCACCTGCAATGTTTGACATTGATATTTGTATATTTATATATCCAATGTAAATAATATTCTATAAACATGTAACCATATAGGAGTCTATAATACAGTATTCCCAGGGCAGGGGCGGGGGTGGTGGCTGTGGTCATCAGGGAGGTTCTTTGCCCAAAGGAGGCCACTGTCCCGCAGATAGGCAGGTGTGAGTCCCTTCTACTGAGATGGGGCCCTCAGGGTCAGTGGGGTCTGTTGCTTACATACCTTTCTCCCAGCCCTGCCTGGTCTGCTCGACGTCTTATCGGGGGTGGTGGTTGAGTTCCCCAAACTTATTGTGTTGGGGGATTTCAACCTGCCATCCCTGGGTGTGTGTGTTGAGGTTAGATCAGGAGTTCATGGCTTCCATGGTGGCCATGGACCTGACCCAGATAATACAGGGTCCCACTCATGGGGGGGCACACCCCTGACCTTGTTTTTATCTCAGGACAGTGGTGTAATGATCTGGGTGGGGGTCTCCGACTGTTTACCACTGCCATGGACCGATCATTCCCTCCTGCGGCTGACATTCCGGAATGCTGCCTCTTGCCACTGGGAGGCAGAGCCAATGAGATGGTTCCGCCCCAGGCACCTAATGGACCCGGAGAGGTTCCAGGCAGTGCTTGGGTCAATCCTGTCCCCCCCTGCCCATGGCTCGGTTGAGACCCTGGTGGATGCCTGGCAGATGGCTGCTGCCAGGGCACTCGATCGAGTCATTCCTTTGTGGCCTCTCACCCGATGCAGATCCCGGTTGACTCCCTGGTTTTCCGCAGAGCTCTGGGAAATGAAGCATTGAAAGAGAGGCCTAGAGAGCTGTTGGAGGTCCAGCCAGTCTGAAGCTGACCAATTGCAGCTGAGGGTCTATGTTAGATCCTATCTGGCTGCGATGAGGGAGGCAAAATGTGTTTACTTCTCCTCTCTCATCGGATCCACAGATAATTGCCCGGCTGCCCTGTTCAGGATCACCCACTCCCTCCTTAACCAGAGGGGGGAGGATCCTTTGCAGGGATGGGCCAAGGAGTTTAGTCAACAACTGATGGATAAGATCACTCAGATCCAGGCCGGCTTGGACTCCGACTGGTCAGAGTCTGATGGGAATGATATAGCAGGTCTTAGGAGTGTTATCTGGGAGGAGTTTGACCCTGTAACTCCAAATGAGGTGGACAGGATCATGGGGAAGCTGAGCACTGCCATTTGTTTATTGGACCCGTGTCCCTCCTGGCTGGTCTGGGAGGTTACATGTGGCTGGCTCCAGGCAGTAATTACTGCTTCTTTGAGTGAGGGAGTTTTCCTCTCTGCCTTGAAGGAGGCGGTGGTGAAGCCCCTCCTCAAGAAGCCTGCCCTGGACCCAGCTTATTTAAACAACTTTTGTCCAGTCTCCAACCATCACTTTGTTGCAAAGGTTGTTGAGAGCATGGTAGCGCAACAGCTCCTGGTGTTCCTGGAAGAAACCAACTATCTAGACCCACACCAATCGGGCTTCAGGCCCAGATACAGCATGGAGTCGGCGTTGGTCGCACTGGTGGATGATCTCTGGAGGGCACGGGACAGGGGGCATTCCTCTGTCCTGGTCCTATTAGATCTCTCGGCGGCTTTTGATACCATTGACCATGGTATCCTACTGCGACGCCCTGAGGGGTTGGGAGTAGGGGGCACCATTTTGTGGTGGTTCTCCTCCTACTTCTTGGGCCGTACACAGATGGTGTTGGCAGGGGGCAGGGATCGGCCCCAAGGCCCCTCCTTTGTGGGGTACCTCAGGGGTTGGTTCTCTCGCCCCTCCTGTTCAAGATCTATATGAAGCCACTGGGTGAGATCATCTGTGGTTTTGGGGTGAGGTATCATCAGTATGCTGTTGATACCCAGATTTTCATCTCCACCCCTAACCAACCCAGTGACGCCCTCAATGTGATGGTCTGGTGCCTGGAGGTGGTGCAGGTCTGGATGGGGAGGAACAGGCTCTGGCTCAACCCAGCCAAGACCAAGTGGCTGTATGTACCAGCGACTCAAGCTGTCCAGGATATGCCATCGTTAACTATGGGGGAAGAGGTGTTGCCCCCTGTGCAACTTGGGCATTCTCCTGGATGCACGGCTCAGTTTGGAGGAGCAGGTGGGAGTCATGGCCAGGGGGGGGCATTTGCCCAGGTTCACCTGGTGCGCCAGTTGCACCCCTAACTGGACCAAGACGCCCTACGTACAGTAACTCGTGTGCTCATCACTTCCTGTCTGGACTACTGCAATGCTCTCTACATGGGGCTGCCCTTGAGGACCAACCGGAGGTTTCAACTGGTCCAGAATGCAATGGCGCAGGTTGTGATGGTAGTGTCCCGATACTCCCATGTTACACCCCTCCTGCGTATGCTGCACTGGTTACCGGTTGCCCTCCAGGTGAGATTCAAGGTGCTGGTTTTGACCTATAAAGCCCTTCATAGCTTAGGACCGGGATATTTATGGGAGACCCTGCTGCCAGCGACTGTTTCCCATTGTCCTGTGCGCTCTCACAGACAGGGCCTCCTCGGGGTTCCATCAGCCAGACAATGTCGGCTGGAGACCCCGAGGGGTAGGGCCTTCTCTGTGGGAGCACCCACCCTTTGGAACCAACTGCCCCTGGAGCTCTGGGTGGCCCCTGACCTCTGCTCTTTCCGCCGGGGCCTAAAAACATGGCTGTTTCAACTCACTGACCTGGACTGAGAGCGGGCTATATGGGGAATTTTAATGATTGCTTTTTAGTGTTTTAAATTACAATTTGGGTTTCTACTGGATTTAATTTCTTTTTAACTGTATATTGGTATCATTTTTATTGTATACCGCCCGGAGCCCTTAGGGAGATGGGGCGGCTTAGAAATCCAATTAATAAATAAATAATAACTAAATAAATTCATGAGGCATTTCTATTAATTCTTATGTCAGGATTTGGATCCTGTTCCTTATCTTAGATAATATTGTTTTAACTCCATTGAAATGTAAGAAACCTGTTAGGCTTTCTAAACTAACTATGATTAACTTGGATTTGTATGAATTGGAAAATGAAGAGGAAAGCAACATGTAATTATATGGTCACACAAATGAGAAATGGGAAGGAATAAATCCTCCATGACCTTATTGATGAGTGGAGATCACACATTCCTTCAATCAAGTTTAATACCTTTCCTAGCCTCACTCTATCTCACATGAGACCCCTTAATTCAATTGATAACTGGAAGCCACGTCTGATTTTATTGAACTGCAGAGGGGACAGAATACAACATCCTATTTACTGAGAGAGTAGAAAGACTTAGCTTATATAGTGGTCTTTCTTATAGAAAATGGACAGGAGGACCCAAACCCATATCCATACCAAGTTAGCATTTTTAGCTTTTGGTTTGTTTAATCAACAAGCCTTGAATAACTGGGTCATCAAAACATCAGATTCCTATTCTGTGATACATATGCCCTGAGTTTGCAGTTTTAGCCCCTTAGTAAGCAATTTGTATTTTATTTTCAAGTATTAGGCTAAATATTGAAGCCTTTCTCATGAATTTCTGCTATACCAAACTATTATATTACTTACTGTCCCCTTCCATAGATAATGTGGCAAACTATAGAAGTTTTTTTTTTTTAATTACATTTATATGCCGCCCTTCTCCGGAGACTCAGGGCGGCTTACAATTTTTGGGATACAACCCAGTGTGCTCAGCAATAGCCTTCATTCCATTGTATATGCCTGCTTATTACTAAGCGGCATTTTTACAAGGTCAGCTAATTGCCCCCAACAATCTTGGGTCCTCAATTTACCTACCCCGAGAGGATGGAAGGCTGAGTCAACCTTGAGCCTGGTGGGATTCGAGCCTACAGCAGTTGTAGACAGCTGGATCTTAAGAGCAGGCAATTAACAGCCTGAGCCACCAAGGCTCTTAAATTTAAAATATGTTAGAGCTTCCTATGGGAATATGGATTCTAATTAGGAATCCCTATGGCTAGGTGAATTGATGTAGGTCTCTTTGTGAATTTGAGAAGGGGACCAGTACACTGTGGGTCTTTTCAAAACCTCATCTATCAGTTCCAGTAACTGGAAGTGTTTATGACAGCTCCCAAGATAAATCTCAAAGGAAGCAACAAAGCCATTTTACTTTGCCACATGATGTTTGTGATATACTTTACAGAGGAATAGTATTTCATGAAGCTGTTTCAAAGCTTATAACACAACTGCATTCCATCAATTCTTTTTTCCCCTTTTTACTCAGGAATGGAAGGAGGAAACATGGACTACAATCTTAATTATTCTTGCAAATAGCAATATTTTGCCTTCATTGCAGAATCTTAAATTTGGGGCCAAAAGAAAATATCAATCACTGGCTCTTTCAGCAGGAGGCTGGATAAGATGCTCATTTAATTCAGCTTTTTTTTTAAGTATGATGAGAGAGAACAGATAGATAGCAAATGAAATAAATTCTCTTCTTTTTTTGTAATATAGACATCCATTTCAGCATGACAATTATGATTATTTCCCGGGGAGTGACTTTGTAAGCACAATAGAAAACAAAAATGATATAACTGTTCTTTTTTCAATTTTTTAAAGCAGAAAGTTAGAATCTATAAAATGTTAGACAAATACAGATGTATTTGTATTGTCAACTTTCAATCATATTTCAAGATAGTAAAACACAGTGGTAAGTAGAACACTTAAGAAACCAATTTTCATGTGCAGGATTTTAGTATGAAATGTTGCTTATAGGAAGATTATGATGCATAATGCCATCAAAATCTATTTTTGGACCTGGCACAATTTTTTCTATATATAGTAATAGATATATAGTAATTTGTTACTTTTCACAGAACTAACAATCAGCTTTACAATCTGAGATACGATTCAAGTAAAGAAGTTATTTATTCCTGTTAAATATATACCATGATCTAAAATGTATTTGTTTGGTCTCAAGGACACACATTTCTTATGTCTAAGAAGAATAAACTGAAATAAATATAGATTTATTAAGAAAAATATATCAGCTTTATCATCACTCATAACATTATGAAAGAAAATATTTATATGTAAGTATTCCAAGGTAGTTATTTTTTCACTTTTTACAAAACTTTTTTTATAAAAATAATTGACTCAATGAACACATAATAATGAACTAATTATTCTATCAATATTTATTTAATGTGGCACTTGTTTGTATCAATCTATTAAAGTCATTAAATTCTTTATTCTACAACTGTATACTAATTTACATCGCTATTGGCTTCACTGAATTCAGAAACCAAATGTTAACAGATATATGCATGAAATCCAGGGCTATACCATAATATCCAACAAAACTGTTGTTTGTATGTTTGTGTATGAGTGAGTGTGTGTGTGTGTGTGAGAGAGAGAGTATAATATCTCACCTCCCTCAACCCATATGAAACTGTAAATGTTTCCTGTTGAATAATAGTTACTTAAATAAATATTGAATTCCTTAATTATGCAAATGAAATTTAAAATAGATACAGAAAAATTTTGAATAGTAAAACATGTATTCATTTCCTATCTTGTTACCAGCTTTTTAAAATCAATTTTATTCATTTTCCTGGGGAAAGTAGAGACAGAAAGAATAATATATGTACATTTTTGGTATACACAAAGTATGGTCTCTAGGAACAAAAAATCCTTTTAACAAATCAGTTACATCAATCATTTCATTGTTTCAGTTTTGTTCTTTTTTTTCCTTCTTTCTTTTTTAGCTTTATTATGGTCCCTTTCCCTAAATGTCTCTTTTTGTTCAGTGTAATCCACTCTAATAGACAGGAAATTGATATACTTTGTCATATATGATGAAGCGGAAAAAAACCTAAATAGCTTTAGATGTATAATGGACTATTTTGCTTTTGAGTGACTCTGATACCAAACATAGGAAAATTAGAATTTAATAGTATGCATATATCATTATTTACAGTATGAATATTTCTGTACCTTCATTTTCTCTACTAATGTCCTGTAATATTCTTTCTATTCAGAAGAAGTCGGAGAAACTAAATGGCCAATGAATCCATTATAACAGAATTTCTACTGATGGGATTTTCTGATGATCATGATATACAGATTTTATATTTTGTAATGTTTCTCATAATTTACTTATTAGCCTTAATGGGAAATGTCCTTCTCCTTGTTGCTGTGATCCTGAATCACCACCTTCATTCTCCCATGTATTTCTTTTTGGTCAATTTGTCATTCTCTGATGTTTGCTTCATCTCAACTATGATTCCTAAGGCCATGGCTGCTTCTTTGACAAATAACAGGCAGATCTCCTATGCTGGATGTGCTGCTCAGGTTTTTTCAGTTTTCACCTTTGGAGGTTCTGAGCTTTCCTTGCTGACTGTCATGGCTTATGACCGTTATGTAGCCATCTGCCATCCTCTGCAATATACACTAATGATGAACTGGGATGCCTGTTTACAAATGGCAGCTGCTTCCTGGATAAGCAATTTGATCCATGCTTTGCTACAAACCATTCTTACATTCAGGTTAAATTTCTGCAAATTCAATATAATTGAACAATTTTTCTGTGATATTCCTCATTTACAAAAGATTTCTTGTTCTGATACAAGAATTAATCAAATTCTAATTTTGGTTATAGCAATCATTGTAGATTCATTTTGTAGTGGGCTCATCTTTATCTCCTATGGCTACGTTTTCTTGGCTGTGCTAAAAGTCCCTTCAGTTGAAGGCAGATATAAAGCTTTATCCACATGTACTCCTCACCTTGCTGTCTTTTCTTTGTTTTTGATCTCTGTTCTGTTTGCATATATGAGGCCTCAAAGTCTTTCTTCCCATACTTTGGATTTGCTCTCTGCTGTTCTCTACACAGTTTTGCCTCCGCTTCTCAACCCCCTCATTTATAGCTTCAGGAACAAGGACATTCAAAAGGCTGTGTGGAAAATTCTCAAATCATAGAAGTAGAAGTTTTATCTAGATAGGTTTTTAGTCTTCATTTATAAGCATGATTTGAATAGGACAGCTTTTCAATACAATATCTTCACATTAGAGCAATCATGGATCTTCCAATCATGCTTAGAAATGGTAATCACCATCAAAATGAGAGAATAATTAATTAAATATATTGTATAGAATTGTCCCAATTATCAAACATTTGTTCAATGTACTTTTGGGAACAGGCATAGGGCTTAAATGTGTTGGATTTATACTGGATTCAATAAAGAAAATGTAGAATTTATTAAGAAATTAAGAATTTTGGTTGCATTGTAACTACCATATTTTGAAATAGATTATTCTGTCCAAATGGAAAGGTTTTAATATTGTGGCCTTGAACTGTTACACTGGTGTTGATAATTATGTTTCATCATGACTTTTTGGTGATGGTATTTATTTGTTTTCTACTTCTGAATTGATTCTGTATTGACATAATGCGAAGACTGATCAATATTTTTCTAGGTCATCAAGATTAAATGTTGTACTAAAAGATAAGCTGCTTCTTTGTTTGATTTTTATAATTCCTTTTCTGAAAGGATAGGATTTTTTTGTTTGTTTGTTCTAAAGATATATATATATATATATATATATATATATATATATATATATATATATATATGGAAATGCTTTAGGTTGTGGCAGTCATATAATGCTAACAAGCCAAATCTTTTTTTTCCCCATTAGCTTTTATTTCTCAAAAGAAAGATAATTTATATCCAGGTTCTCATCCTCCCTGGTTTCCGGAGGCTTTCTTTGAGGAGGGTGAAAATGGCCTCCCTGAGCTTCAGAACTTCCGGGATGCCCATTTTTTGCCTTCCCCAGGATCCAGAGATTTTTCTTGAGCCTCTGGGAAGGCAAAAATGGTCTCCCCCTGGGTCCAGAGGCCCTCTGGAGACCAGAAATGGGACCACTGCCAACGTTTTGGAGCCTCCAGGGGTCCATTTTTTGCCCTCCCTGAGCCTCTGTGTGCGCCCTGCACTTACCTGGCATCCAAATGGGCTGTGTGGGGACTCTTGGGAGGGGAGGGACAGGGTGAATGGGGCCAGCCAGGGGTGGGATTTGCTGATTCTCCGAACTAGTCATAAAACTAGCTACAAGTTTGCCTGAACCAGGGCAAACTGGTAGCAGTCCACCCCTGCCACCTACTTCACCTCTTTTAGCATTTTGGTAAAATATATTGAGCCTTCTTTTTATTTTTATTCCTATTGATTTACTAAATTAATCATTGAATATAAAAGGCAAGATACTAGTTGAATTATACTAATTTAGAGTGCCATTTTCAATATGTCTATTCATTACTTTTGGACAGCCCATTTTTGGAATAAAAGCCCTTACTAACTTTGCCATTAAAAATGAACTAATACTTTTGTTTGTAACACAGTCATCTAGATGTTTCAGACAGGGTTTTACATTTTTATCTACCTATCAAGCTCTTCAAAGGACCTGGGATAGGCAGATGCGATATTTGATGGTATTACAGATTTTGTCACAGGATGTAAGCTGTTCTGAGTAAAGTTGCCTGTTGCAATTGACTGATGGTGAAGTTGTCAATGTCAATGGTGTCAAAGTAATACTGCAATTTTGGGAGAATTGCACTCAAGGCACTTATTAGTATTGTATTACCTTTGCTTTCTTTTACCACAGTTGTTATATTTCTATTTGCAGGCATTTGTATTTTATTATTTTCTCTAGTTCTCACCCCTTGGACTCTGCCTCTCAGCAATTTGCCTCCTTGCAGCAAACAGCAAACAGCCTGTTTCAGCTTCAGCACAGCCTGATTAACACAGGCAGCTTATAGTTGGTTGGATCGGCCTCCTGACAATCAGCAGTTTCAGGCTGCAGGGATTGCCATTGCCTATTGCTGCCTCCATGTGCCCCATTTTCAGCCTCCACATCCTGTTTTCAGCCTACATATTCCCATTTTCAGCCTCTGCATGCCCCATTTTCCACCCATTCTGATCTCCACTGCCTGGAACAGGCCGAAAGTAGGGCACATGGAGGCCGAAAATGAGGAGTGCAGAGGCTGAAAACAGGATGCAGAGGCCAAAAATGTGGTGCACGGAGATGGCAATAGGCTATTGCAATCCCTGCAGCCTGAAACAACTGATCATCGGGAGGCCGATCCAACCAACAATCAGCTGCTTGTGTTAATCAGGCTGTGCTAAAGCTGAAACAAGCTGTTTGCTTCAAGGAGGCAAATTGCTGGGAGGCAGAGGCAGAGGCAGATTTTTTTTCCTTGTTTTCCTCCCCAAAAGCTAGGTGCATCTTATACTTCGGAGCATCTTATACTCTGAAAAATACGGTAGTCTGTGAAATCTTCTTGCAGCAGCTAACCAAGTGATCCACTTTTTATTCAGTTTACAGTATAATTATTATCATTAATCTTAGGATGCAACAACAAAGGAGTAGTGTCAAAGGTACATGAAATATTTGTATGCTTTACACTGCTTAAGCAAGACCACATTTTGAATACTGCATCCAGTATTAGTTACCACAATACAAAAAAGATTGTGAGACTCCAGAAACAGTACAGAGAAGAGCAATAAAGATGAATAGGAGGCTGGAGACTAAAACATATGATGAACAATAACAGGTTCTGGGTACATCTAGTCTAACAAAGAGAAGGACTAGGAATGACATGACAGCAGGGTTCCAATATTTGGGGGGCTGTCACAAAGAAGAAGAGAGTTAACCTATTCTCCAAACCATTTGAGAGCAGGACAAGAAGTAACAAATTGAAACTAATTAAGAAGAGATCCAATCTAGAATTAAGAAAAAAATTCCTGAGAATGAGAACAATCAGTGAAACAGTTTGCATTCAGAAGTTGTGGGTGCTCCATCACTGGAGGTTTTTAAAAGAGATCGGACAGCCATTTGTTCAGACTGATATACGTTACCCTGAAGGGAATTGGACCAGAAGACCTCCAATGTACTTTCAACTGTTTTTTTTCCTGTTATTTTAAAAATGCAGTCCTAATAAGTTGCCCCATCTGGTTATTTGAAGGTCATGATATGTCACATGGCAATGCCATGATGATGCAAGTTTGATACTCCTGATCTATGCCATTGACCTCTATTGAAAGTCAAAAGGGTGAAGGAGAGAAGTTAAGCCAAGCTATACCACAGAACAGGAAAAGAAGTAACTCTTCTCAATGTATTTTTTTTACCAATTTTAGTCTCCCAGAGTTAGTGCCCTTATGTCTGTATGTCTTATTACTGCTGTATGTCCTAGTCTCTCTCTGTTTCTCTTTCTCTGTGTCTCTTTGTGTCTCTGTCTATTTCTATCTATCTCTAAGCCCTCTCCCACCACCTGAAATACCCTATGCTCTACTTCCACTCCTCAAGGTCCCCATAATCTTTGGGCTTGCTTCTCCCCCTAGTCCCCACAGGCCTGTCTTTATCACTGCATTTCACAGGCCTTTTTCACCTCATGTCCTGCAGGCCTATGTCTATGGAGATCCTTTCCCTGCCAGGGGGGCTTGCAAGGCTTGGCTCCTCATTTCCCATTGTCCATCATGCAGTTACCTTTTGAAGATTTGCAGAACTCCAGACCTCACATTGAAAAGGAGTGCAACCCACTGTGTTTCTCAGCATTCCTGGAACACATGACTATGTTGCAGAAGCAGCCACCTTTCAGTGACATAACCAGCTATTTTGAATTATTGTTACTATTAGAGATTGTATGCCATTATTTTTATATATATTTCAGGGTATCATCCAAACCAAGCATTCCTGCCTCTGATGTTCCCCACAACAAAAGCTCTGCATGGGATTGCCCATTGTCCCCCAGGTGGCTTTTATACCTAAGGAGGCCTAGAATTCATAGTCTCCTGATTTCTAGCATAGCACTTTCATTACTATAACAAATTGGCTCTTAATTCAGAGACAAGCTCTCAGTGACAAGGCTGTTCAATCTTAAAACAAAGTTAGCTTTCTACTTCCAATAACATTTATATAGATATAAAAAATATCCAACAAAAATAATATTCATTCCATAAACATGTACCCATGTAGGAATCTATAATACAGTATTCATGAGGTATTTCTATTAAGCAACATATTAATAATTTGACCAGGATTGTAATCCTGCTCCATAAGTGGTATTGATCTCAGGTAATATTGGTTTAATAAAATTTAAATAAGAGAATCCTTTTAAACTTTCAAAATTCTTTTGCTTTAATGTACAATAGTAACACAAAATTGCAATAATCTTTTTTCTGGACTGATTTTTTTTTCTGCAGGGCTGACAATATGTGCTTTTCTTTTCAATGATTCTGCCCTTCCTGGCTGTTGTATAAGAGAGAAGAAAAACTTCTATTTCAGAGATAATGAAGGGTGAATGATTTTTTCCAATGGATTTAAGAATAATGATTTAAGTTGTTCTGGTGTCTGTGCTTCTGTGAATTTGAGTACCTGTATAGCTATAGATTTTGTATGCAAGGAATAACATAAAGCAGTTCATAAGTTCATATTTACATTATACTTAATAGGATCACAATGATAGTGAGGTGGAAACCATCGACTGAATTTTTCCTGCTGGTAGGAGAGTTAGCAAGAAGCTTCTTTAGTCTCTTAAACTTAGGACAAGATCAGTATTTTAAATAAAGAGACAGAAGAAGAGATGGCTAATTGAGACATTAAAGTATACTAAATATTATGAGATAATGGTAGGTCAGAAGATATAAAGGAGTTAAACTTTCTTTATTACTTTGGGAATTGAGATTCCCATCAGAGAGATTCCTTAAATTGGAACAGAAAACAGAGATGACTTAATTTCTCTCTACAAAGCAAAACATTCTACAATAGAGCATTTATATTTTAAAAGACTGGCAAAGCTTTCTTCTTAAAGAATTCAGAGGTAAGCGGAGCTCTCTTTCATTCATTCCACCTATTAAAACATTGCCAAATAGCTTTTCTGGATTTAAATTCAGGTAAATCCAAAGGAAATGGACTGTTAAAAAATATGAAATATAAATAAGGCAATGGTTTCTGACTCTAGGGGGTTGTGCTCATCTCTTTCTTTCTTATTACTTGAATAAGTATATGAAAATCCAAAAATATCACAATAATAAATTTGATAAAATGGACTAATTATTATCTGTACACTGCAAACTATACTCACCTGTCTAACAGTCATCATATTAAATTCAATGAGCTTAACACGAGCTTTTGGAGAATATATTGGTATCTAAAAGGCAGAAGTATTTGTAACTCTATGACTATTTATAAGAAAAAGATCAGCTCACAATTCTGTAGTAGTTAACTTGAATTAAGTACCACTGATGCCAGCAAATTGTGTAAGTAAGTAAGTAAGTAAGTAAGTAAGTAAGTAAGGTAAGTAAAGAAGCAAGCAAACAGGCAGGCAGGCAGGCAGGAAGAAAGGAAGGAAGGAAAGAAGGAAAATATTTATTGAATTTGGTGAATTACTAGAAAATATTCTTTGAAAGAATAATTTCTTCCTGTTAATTTTATCCCTTTCTGTAAGATTTGGCTTTGTCTACAATTTTAGGTACAGAGGAATTTAGCAGAATGATTTATTTTTCTTTTTAAAAATTAACACATGCTGGGTGAATAGCCATGCATCATTCTGTTCCGAATAATACAATTCATTACTTTTGAAGTAAGCAACTTATAGTTGACAGTTGAATTAATTTTAATTTCAGATAAGTATTAAATAGATATTAATAATGATAGATAGTAAAATATCTGTATACATTTCCTTCCATTGCTAAGTTTTATAATCTGTATTAATCAGTTTTTGTCTACAGTGTTGCATAATAAGCAACCAATTCACCTTTCTGATGGGATGTCCTTATTAATAAGAAAATTCAAATCATGCATTTTGTCACTGATTCTTCAGTTGCTTAATAATCCTAATTATACATGTATTTTTTCACATCTTAGTATACTGAAACTGGTATCAAATAATCCATTTTAAAATATTTTAATGCAGTTTTAAAAAATAGATTATTTTGAATACTGTTCACATGTTTTTCTCTGTAAGTCCTTCAAGGCATTATTGCTTTCCATCCATATCCTGATATTTTATTTTAATCATTTTAACATAATTTTATGGAATGGACCATTTCATACCTTATGCATAAGCTTCAACCATTTCCACTCAACCTATTACTGCTTTCCATCTGAATTTATATTGTGTAATACATTTTATTTACTTTAGAATTCTTAATGACAAGCTGAGAATTTCTGCAAAATTTTATATTAACTATTACTTGTATTATGCAAAAAGAGTTTCCATGTGTATGAAATGAGTAAGCATGATTGATGTATCCATTGAACTTTTAAAATAAATCATTTTGATAATAATTTTAACTGTATTCTGACAGTGAATAGATAATAGTGATCTTCATTGAAAACTCATTTTTCCTTAATTTGTTTCCTGTACTAACGTTTTTAATCTGTTTTGGTCCAGAATGATTGAAAGAGTCAGAACAGGCAACCAATCTTCTGTGACAGAATTCCTTCTAATGGGATTTTCTAATGATCATGTTACTCAATGTTTGCATTTTGTCATGTTTCTATTCATTTATTTAGCAGCCATGGCTGGGAATTTACTCATAATTATTGTTGTGATTCTAAACCATCAACTTCACACCCCCATGTATTTCTTTTTGGTCAACCTGTCCCTAACTGATATTTGTTATATCACAACCACAGTCCCCAAATCAATGGCAGTTTCACTGACAGATAACAAAATAATTACTTTTCCTGGATGTATTGCTCAGGTTTTTTTAGTTATTACTAGTGCATGTTCTGAGATCTTCTTGCTTACCATCATGGCTTATGACCGTTATATAGCTATCTGCCATCCTCTGCTATATAGTCTCATGCTAAACTGGGACACCTTCAATCAAATGACAGCTACTTCCTGGGTCAGCTCCCTGCTCTATTCATTGCTACAAACAGTCATCACTTTCCAATTAAACTTCTGTGGGCCAAACACAATTGGACAATTTTTCTGTGATATTCCACAGTTGCAAAAGATTTCTTGCACAGATATAAAAATTAATCAAATTTTGATTTGGATATTTGGATTAATTGTGGGTTCCTTTTGCGTGGGATTCATTTTTGCTTCTTATGGCTACATTATCTCTGCTGTGCTGAGGATTCCATCAGTTGAAGGCAGACACAAAGCCTTCTCAACTTGCAGTCCACATTTGACAGTTTTTTCTTTATTCATGTCTACAGCTTTCTTTTCGTACCTGAGGCCAAAATCTCTTTCCTTTCCCATTATAGACTTGCTTTCTGCTGTTGCTTATACTGTTTTGCCTCCCATTCTGAATCCTATCATTTATTGCCTTCGAAACAAGGACATTCAAGGAGCTGTGTGGAAAATAACATCAAAAATCAAATGAACTTTTTAGCCTGATTGAATCATCTTCAGTGTGACAAATATATTATTCTATTGAGCAACCTCACATATGTCTTTCTCCATTATTAGCATCTAATATATAGGACAGTCTTTCAGCTGTTTGGTTTTGACATACTTCCTTATGCACAATTCTGTATTTGCACCTTCTCCTATTGCTCTATCATAATGTATAGAAGGGTCTTACAGTTTTATACTTTTGGTTACGTATTATGAAAGGAAAGACAGTTTAAAGAGAGAGATTTGTTAGTATTGTTTTCCATAATCATTAACATTTCTCCATTTTTTGCTAATAAATGTTACATCAATATAATAATTATTGGAATCATTTTGTTTCTATGTAAATCAGATCTACTATTACTATGACAGCTGATTTAATTCATTTGCATTATAAATTGAAAGTTTCTATCAGGCTTCTTTGGGGTGTTTGACAAGTAAAAGCCCCTTCCTTTCCTTTCCTTTCCTTTCCTTTCCTTTCCTTTCCTTCCTTTCCCTTCCTTTTCCTTTCCTTTCCTTTCCTTTCCTTTCCTTTCCTTTCCTTTCCTTTCCTTTCCTTTCCCTTTCCACAGCAAAATATTGTATTTTTCAAGCTGCATTTTCAGATGTATCTGCATGAGAAGCAACCTGAAATTAAGAAAGAACTTCCCAACAATAACACCTTGCCTTCAGATATCATGGGTAGTTCATCACTAGAGATTTTTAAGAAAAGTTACATGTGTTAAATGGTATAGTGTCTCCAGCTTGAGCAGGGGATTGGACTAGAAGAACTCCAGGGTCCAGCTCCAATCTGATTCTGAGTACGGTAAGATGGATGGCCAATAAATTGGATAGATAAATAAATAAATTAAACCATAATCCCCATATAAAAAGTGAAAGCAGAAAACAGGAAAGATTATTATTTCATTATTATTGTCAAAGAATGGAGCATTAAAATTCAGCGCTCCAAATTTAGAATACTCACACACAAAAAATATGCACACACAAGAAAACCATCACCTAAAACAAAATAAAGGTGAGGGAAAGTGCATTTTATATTTTCTTGACTGTAATTCAGGCTATGACATCAGTATGGTTTTCAATATTTCCAAAAGAATGATTCTTTGAAATACAACAAACTATTCTAAATCTCTGGCTTAATTGAGAAAACTGTGAAAGGTATATCATTACTATTTTACTTTGTTCTAACACTTCTGCTCCTGAGAGACTGGTGGAACTTTTCACAGCTAGTACATATGATAATTTGAAGTTTTTGCAACTTTTGCAGCATCTCAGTCATGTAATCATTTGAGTGCTTGACAACCTTTTCACACAATCGGCTGCCAAGCATCCTGCATGCCTATTGCAACTTTCTATACTGGTTTCCTCAATCCCAAGAAGGGATGGTAATAAGTTGCTCTTAGTCATGCAAGGACAGAGTTGCAGCCCTTTTGTCTTTCCCACCCATACAAGGACAGAGCTGCAGCCCTTTTGATATGTTATATAGAACTTTCCCTCCAAAAAGGAGAGGACAAGATAAAAAGCAAATATACAATCTCTTCTGGTGTTTGAAGGGATGATATTATAGAGGTAATGTGTGGGCACTTTTTTGTAGCTTCATTGAATTAATATATGGTAAAACCTGGCTAAGATAATTTTACAGTGCTTGTTGCTTGATGGAGTCATTGGATATGAGATGGGTGGCAAATTATGTTGATAATAAATAAAATAAAATAATAAACAATGCTTTGGCCTGATGAAATCTCATTGGAATCATAGGGAAATAATCTACCATGGCTTAGAGTAACACCCAAAAATTTATCAAAGAAGTCTGGAATTTGATTTGAAGAGTCAAAGAACTGGGACAAATTGGGTTAAAATTAGTTTGAGTCCGTGACTAAATGGACATGAATTTTAAATGAACCCATTCATTTCAGCTCAAAAGGATAAGAAACACAATAAGGAACCAAAACCAGGATCCTTAGGAAGTTTGATTATTCAGTTTCTGTTGCTTTTAAATCCATCTTTCTCTATATAAGCTATACTCTTTAGTTCTACCTTTTTCTCTTTTCCTTCCTCCTACCCCCCCCCCCTTTTTTCAGATTGGAAGCTTGACTCTGCACATTATTTTTAGTGAAATAAAACTGACATCCTTTCAAAATATGCCATGTAAAGAAACAGATGTCACACGGATTTCCAAAATTTGTATGTAAGTGTGTGTTTTAGGGTATATTGTTGTTGTTAGTTGTGAAGTCATGTCTGATCCATCGTGACCCCATGGACAACGTTCCTCCAGGCCATCTTGTCCTCTACCATCCTCCAGAGTCCATTTAAACTCATGCCTACTGCTTCAGTGCTTCAGTGACTTCATCCAGCCACCTCATTCTCTGTTGTCCCCTTCTTCTATTTCCCTCAATCTTTCCCAGCATTAGGCTCTTCTCCAGTGATTCCTTCCTTCTCATTAGGTGGCCAAAGTATTGAGCTTTATCTTCAGGATCTGGCCTTCTAAAGGGCAGTCAGGATTGATGTCCTCTAGGAATGACCAGTTTGATTGCCTTGCAGTCCAAGGACTGGCAGGAGTCTTCTCCAGCACCATAGTTCAAAGGCCTCAATTCTTTGGCACTCAGCCATTCTTGTGGTCCAACTTTCACAGCCATACATTGCAACTGGGAAAACCATAGCCTTGACTATACACACTCTTGTTGGCAAGGTGATATCTCCACTTTTTAGCATGCTGTCTAGATTTGCCATAGCTTTCCTCCCCAGGGGCAGGTGTCTTTTAATTTATTGGCTGTAGTCTCCATCTGTGATGATCTTGGAGCCCAAAATAAAATCTGTCACTACCTCCATTTCTTCCCCATCTATTTGCCAGGAATTGAGGGGGCCAGATGCCATGATCTTAGTTTTCTTAATGTTGAGTTTCAAGCCAACTTTTGCACTCTCCTTCTTCACCCACATCAAGGGTTAGGGTTCATAGTTCTTCAGGCACTCTATCAGATCTAATTCCTTAAATCTATTTTTTTAATTACATTTATAAGCCTCCCTTCTCTGAAGACTCAGGGTGGCTTACAATTTTTGGGATACAACCCAATGCGCTCAACAATAGCCTTCATTCCATTGTATATGCCTGCTTATTACTAAGTGGCATTTTTACAAAGTCAGCTTATTGCCCCCAACAATCTTGGGTCCTCAATTTACCTACCCTGAGAGGATGGAAGGCTGAGTCAACCTTGGGCCTGGTGGGATTCGAGCCTGCACTAATTGCAGGCAGCTGGAAGTTAAGTGCTAGGCATTTAACAGCCTGCACCACCAAGGCTCTTTGTCACCTCTACTGTATATTCATCGGGGATATGATTTAGTTCATACCTGAGTGGCCTAGTGTTTTTCCCTACTTTCTTCAATTTAAGCATAAATTTTGCAATGAGAAGCTCATGATCTGAGCCACAGTCAGCTCCTGGTCTTGCTTTTACTGGCTGTATAGATCTCCATCTTTGGCTGCAGACCACACAGTCAATCTGATTTCTGTGTTGACTGTCTGGTGATGTCCATGTGGAGATTCATCTCTTAGGTTGTTGGAAAAACGTGTTTGCTATGATCATCATATTCTCTTGACAAAATTCTATCAGCCTGTGCCCTGCTTCATTTTGTACTCCAAGTCCAAACTTGCCTGTTATTCTGGTTATCTTTTGGCTTCCTACTTTAACATTCCAATCCCCCATGATGATAAGGACATCATTTTTTGTGTTAATTCTATAAGGTGCTGTAGGACTTCATAGCACTGGTCACTTTCACCAGTGGTTGGGGCATAGATTTGGACTACTGTGATGTTGAATGGTTTGCTTTGGATTCGAACTGAGATCATTCTGTCATTTTGGGGATTGTATCCCAGTATTGATTTTCCTACTTTTTTATTGACTATGAAGGCTACTCCATTTCTTCAGAGGGATTCCTGCCCTCAGTAGTATACCTTATATTAATCTGAATTAAATTCACCCATTCCTGTCCATTTTAGTTCACTGATTCCTAAGATGTCAATGTTCAGTCTTGTCATCTCTTGTTTTACCATGTCCAGCTTGTCTTGATTCATGGATCTTACATTCCAGGTTCCTATGGAGTAAAGATCTTCACAGCATCAGACTTTCTTTTCACTATCAGATACATCGATACATCCACATCCTGAGAGTTCTTTTGGCTTTGGCCCAGTCACTTCATTCTTTCTGGTACTATACTAGTACTAGCGCTCTGCTCTTCCCCCATAGCATATTGAACACCTTCTGACCTGAGGGTATCATCTTCCAGCATCATATCTTTTGGAACTGTCCATGGGGTTTTTATGGAAAAAATACTGGAGTGGGTGACCATTTACTTCTCATTTTGTTAGACCTCTCTGCTATGACCTGTCAATCTTGGGTGCCCCTGCAAGGCATAGCTCAAAGCTTCATTGAGTGATGCAAGCCCCTTCACCACATCAAGGCAGTAATCCATGAAGGAGTTAAGGTATATTAGCTGAACCTTAAATACCTCTCAGAAAATTAAGACACAATTATTTTGGGTTTCTTTCATGCTTCCACTTTCACAGGACAGGACTAAGTTGGCATTCTTGGTCTGACTTGTGCATACATTGATTAAGGACATCTCTACTCTGCTGTAAAAAACTCTGTAGAGTTTTTTTATCACTCCTGTGATTGTAATAAATATTACATACATATTGAAAATACGTGTTTGGAAATGTGGAAATATATATTGTTACTAAACATTTTAAGAGTTATGTCTGTGTTGTATACATTCTTAAATATTTTTTAAAAAAATCATTAATCATTATTTTTATGGAAGAATCAAAACATATTTCATTTGAAAGGTATGAATCCACATGAAAAAATTTCTTTTATTTTTCCTATTTTAACTAAGACCATTCAACACATCTATTAAGATGTAACAAAGTACCAGAATGAAGAAAATATTGACTATTTTCCATTGTAAGCTTAACTTAAGAGTTAGAATTAGGGAACTGTAGTATTCCACACCAGCAAAGCTGAGACATAGATTATTTGGGGTTCAAGAAGCAATGGCCACATCAGTATGAGTATTTAAAGCTTTATTGCAAGACGGAAGAATAAAATGACATAATAATATAAGACAGCAATTAGGATATGTTCAAGAATATTGAGGAGTATAACATGATACAATAATATTCAAGAAAACAGTAAGAAAAAGAAAGTTCTTATTTTCTTTCTGCAAGTCAGGGAACACTAAAGGAATGATGGCATGCAAACCACTTCAAAGCAGATGATTATGCAGCACTTCTGCTAATTAGATCTGCAATGAAGTTCTATTTTGGAATGATTTCTGTCTAGCTTTTATATGTTTTGACCATAATTAAGCATCTTTGTTTTCAATGGTCTCTTTTTTTTTTTTTAAACAAATTTTATTCAATTTTTAACAATTTTTTAAAACAGCTCTTTTCAGTAGACAGCATGGTCCCGAGTCATCACTTTTACATGCAAATGTGACAGTAGATCTATATTCATTTTAAACATTTAACTTCACTTCTATTCCATTTTAGCGACAAAGGGTCAAAGAAATTAATCCTAATCTCAAATCTTAATCTCAATCTGTATAGCCCCCAGTTCATTTCAAGTTAATTGCAAATATACATATATATTTTAAAAACTTCATGTATAAATCTTACAAATAACAATATATTTGCCCATCATATTAAAGATAAAGTTCATCCATGTCTATCCTTTAATTATCTTCACATTGTTAATACTCTAATCATTTACAGAATTCTTTTGTCCGTCAGATTTGCCCTTTCATCACCTATTCTCTCCATAATTCTAAACCGCACCCATGTTAACACTAAAAGAATGAAAAAACCTAGACTTGCCCCCCTTTTACTACTTCGAGAGTGACACCTCAGTGGTTAATATAGTAACATAATCATAATCATTCCCTTTAAAACTAAAGATAGAGAAAAAAGAAAAAGAAAATGGAAAAAGCTCCCTTACAATATATCTCTAATCGGTTGGGTTCTGCAACACATATCCCCCCTAAAATTTATTTATAGTTCCAAAATAATAATAAAATAACTAATCTTGGTTATTGACAAATCTCATTTTAGGCATTTTCTAAAATCATTTCAATCAATTCAATTCATCTAATCATCATTTAGCTTTCTTTTGTAGATAAGAAATGAAAAATGTGACCTTTACCAGTAAAATTGTCAGTAACCCCTATTGTTTTACACTTTTATAATTACAATATATTCTTATTACCATTTCTTCATGCAGAACCCCTTTAAAATACGCTAGCCATTGTCTCTGCAAACAAGTTTCTTTTATTATGTAATTCCCATGTCTCTCTATCTTTTGTTCTTGTTTCTTGTTCCTTCTCCTCTCTTTTGTCCCGCTATCCCCTTCTCTATCCAGTTTGAATCCCTCTCTCTCTTTACCTTTCTGCACTCTATCCTTCTGGACCTTTCTAACATGCCTAATTTCATAAATGTTCCCTTTTTTAATTACCTTCTTAAGTTTTTTTAACCATCCTCCCTTTCCTTTTTTTTAATTTGTATTAATCTTTGTGTTAATTGTCTTTTAAAATGGCTTCGCTTGTGCTGGCTCCTTCTCCTCCTATTATCCTGCTCTCCCCCTTCTCTATCCAGTTTGAATCCTCTCTCTCTCTTTACCTTTCTGTTCCTTTCCTTCTGAACCTTTCTAACATGCTTAATTTCGTAAATGTTCCCCTTTTAGATACTTTCTTAGGTTCCGTTTTTTTAGCCACCCTTCCTTTCCCTTTTATTTGTGTTAATTGTCTTTTTAAGATGGCTTTTCTTGTGCTGGCTCCACCCTTTCCACGGCTTCTTCTTCTTTGTTCAGCATTTGAATGCCCATATTTTCTGCAACATGCATGCAAGTTAGTTCAGTCACTTCCTGTAACAGTTCTTTCATACTTTTAAACTCCATTTTTAATTCTTTGGATGACCACCAAAATTTTAATTTTCCTTATTTCTTCTTCTTTAAATTTTCTATATCCTAACCAGGTCCAGGTCTATATCAATATTGCCAATTAGTCCAGCAATCCGTCTTTGTGTATTCAAGCTTTCACTTTCTATAAGTCCTGCGTCTCTTTAAAATGTAGCAACTCCAATCCACAAAGGAACAAGATAGTTTCTTACTTCTTTAACTTCCAATTTTCTCCACAAAGTGGCACTTTCTGCACAGAGTCTTAACCCTTTCTTTTATTTTGATAATCAAGGTTTTCGAGCCCCAAACTTAAATTCTTACGCTGGCTTCTTCCTTTCCCGGTTCGAAGCCCCTTATAGCTGTCAAAATATTTTACTTATTTTTTCTTCACTTGGAACTGCGCCGCTTCTGTTTCTCTTTTAAAAAACTCATCTTTATCTTAATCCCGGGGTGCCTTGATCTTACCATCCGATACTCCCGGTTCCTCTGCTGTCGACTTCTCTCTTTCCTCCTGCACCAATCTTAGTCCCGTTGAGACCTTCTCTTCGAGGTGGCCATTTTTGACCACCGCTTCTTGACGTCTTCGGAGGGAAAAGACCAGACCCAAAAGGGGGAGATGCGGCTCCCCTCACTCTGGCTGGCAGATTTCCCTTTCTCCGCCGCCCCTACGAGGCAGCTTCAGCCCCGAACCTTGCAGGATCGGGGCTCTCCGACGCAAGAGCCAGGCTGCGGTCGTGGACAATCACAAACCGCCGCCTGTTCTCGAGAAGGCTCAACCCGGAAGTCCTGTTTTCAATGGTCTCTGAAGATCACTGGAGTTTGCCCAGAACAGTAAGCAGGACTTACCTTGTGCTTGAAGTTTCCTGTGTTTTTCTGCCATCAAAGTTAAAGAATATGTGTTTATACCAGGTATCGATGAGACCATATCAAGGTTAAAGAAGTATTTGTTGCTCAAGGTTTGGGGATTGAAAATCATAAAGATCATCTATGGGTGATCCCACCAAGATAAGACAAAACAAATAATAACATCAGTATTTATTTATTTATTTATTATTTATTTATTAATTGATTTATATGCGCCTCTCCCAAAGGACTCGCTGCTCACAGATTAAAAGAAAATACAACAATAAATTACCTAAAACCGTGATTAAACAAACTAAGCTCAATTATCATTAAAACCCCCAAAGATTAAAATCAAGAAAACCCAAGGAGTCAGCATAGCCCAGATTGTAAAACAGCCAGGTTTTTAACTCGTGGCGGAAGGTACGGAGATCAGGAGCAAGCCGGAGCTCCAGTGGAAGGAGATTCCATAAAGTGGGGGCCCACAGAATAGGCTCTCCCCCGAGTCCCCACCAAGCTTACATTGAGTCGATGGCACCCTGAGGAGGCCCTGTCTATGCTCGCATCGGCGGTTGGTACTTGAAACTGGGAGGAGTCGCTCGTAAGTATCCTGGACCCATGCCATGTAGGACTTTGAATGTTAACACTAAAACCTTGAATCTCACCCGAGGGCAACCGGAAGCCAATGCAAGTCACAAGAGGAGGGGTGTAACATGGGAGTATTGGGAGGCTCCCAACACTCACCCACGCAGCCGCATTCTGCACCAGCTGAAGCCTCCCAGTGGTATGCAAGGGCAGTCCTAAGTAGAGAGCATTAGCAGTATCCTGGTCCAGATATGGCAGCTGATGAACCAGCCAGACCTGGGCAAAGGCCCCCTGGCCACGGCTCCCACCTGCTCCTCCAACTTGAGCGTGAGTCCAGGAGGACCCCAGGTTCGTGCCCTGTCCTCGGGGTAACACCTCCCCATGACCAAAGATGGAACCTCAGAACTGGACCGGGATGTCGGTATGCACAACCACTCTGTCTTGGCTGGATTGAGTCGGAGCATGTTCCTGTCCATCCAGATCCGCACCGCTTCAAACAACGGGACATCATGGAGAGAGCATCACTGATGTGGTCCGGGTGGAGATATATAACTGCGTATCATCAGCATACTGATGATAACTCACCCAAACCACGGATGATCTCCCCAGTGGCTTCATATAAATGTTGAACAAGAGAGGTGAGAGAAGACCCCTGAGGTACCCCACAAGTGAGACCTTGAGTCGATCTCTGCCCCCTGCCAACACTGTTTGCGAAGCGTCCGAGAGGTAGGAGGAGAACCACTGTAAAACAGTGCCACCCATTCCCAACCCCCCAAGATGCTGCAACAAGATACCATGGTCAATGGTATCGAAAGCCACTGAGAGATCTAACAGGACCAGGACAGAGGAAAACCCCTGTCCCGAGCCCTAGAGATCATCAATCAGCGACAATGCTGTCTCTGTGCTGTACCCGGGTCAGAAGCCTGATTGGTACAGATCCAGGTAGTCCGCTTCCTCCAGGAAAAGTGGCAATTGCTGGGCCACCACACTCTCAACAACCTTCGCTAGAAAGCGAAGGTTGGAGACCGGACGAAAGTTGTTCAACACGGCTGGGTCCAAGGCAGGCTTCTTCAGAAGGGGCCTCACCACGCCTCTTTCAAGGCGGCAGGGAACAGCCCCTCCCTCAATGAAGCATTGACCACTGCCCAGAGCCAGCCGCACGTGACCTCCCTGGAGGCATAAACCAACCAGGAAGGGCACGGGTCCAATAAACATGTGGTGGAGCTCAGCCGCGATGATCCTTTCCACTTCATCCTCAGAAACAGGATCGAACTCAGTCCAGATGACATTAGCCAAACCACTCACCTCCCCCTCTCCAGACCCCTGCAAGTCTGAGCGCAACCCTTCCCGGATCCGAGCAATTTTATCCCGCAGATAAAGACCAAATTCCTCAGCTCTGCCCTGCAAGGGGTCCACCACCTCCCCCAAGTGTAGGAGGGAGTGGGCAACCCCAAACATTATCACCCTTGAATAGCTAAAATAAATGCTTGATTAATTTTTTTTACCTATTCAACTGTTATATGAGTACGTAAAGTTCTATGTACCATGTACTTGGGATAAAGAAATCTGCACTATAATCCAATAACTCCTCCTCCTCCTCCTCCTCCTGCTGCTGCTGCTGCTGCTGAGATGTGTGGGGATATGGGTATGTCAGGGAGGTGCACAAGAGTGCAACGGGGTGCATGACAGGTGACATATGGTTTTGGAAGAGTATCTGGAGTGTGCAAGAGGTACTGTGTCAGTAAGGGAGAGAGGTGAGGAACCTAGTGGCTTGGGAAGGGTATGTGGGGGTGCACAAGAGATACCACACAGATCAGACTGTGCATGGAGGTGCGGTGTAATTGGGGAAGGTGATGAGGAGTATATGGGGATGTGTTATTGGAGCCACATGGATCAAGGAGAATATGCACAGCTGTAGTGTGGATCAGGAAGAAGTATGTTTCTCCTCAGTAGAGGTGGGTACCCAGGGGTCCTGCATGAGTTGAGAAGGATGCATGAGGGTGCCTGAGAAACACAGCACAATTTGGAGAGGATACATAGGGATGCAATGTTGGTTGGGCATATTGCCCATTGGTGTACAAGTGGCCTGTACAGCATGAGTGCAGAGAGGATGGGGAAGTTGCATGGGTGGGACTTATTACCATCCCTTCTTGGGACTTTACTGGAAAGCCAGTATAGAAAGTCGTATGTTTGCAGGCTAGCTTTATGTGTTAGTGAAACAGAAAGGCTGAAATGCATGAAATCTCTTTTGATGAATGATATCCAATTACTTTTGAGGACATTGTCTCAAGAAGAACATCTTTGCCTAGGCACATCTGTCTTTGAAAATATGAAAGCAATTTTTTGGCATCAGCTTTGTCTGCTCACCATCAATTAAAAATTACCTTATAACAGTGGTGAAGGCTGAAACAAAAGCTAAAATGCATCTCTGATAACTATATTGAATACCTTCAAAATGAAAATCAATTAAATCATTCCTTGAGAAGAATGCTGGACTCTAATCATTTACAAACAAAAGGATTCCAATACATAATTATTGTATTGATGTAAAAATAATAAACAATAAAGGACAGAGTAGTTTGTTCAATAATTGTGCAGAACATCATGTGCAAAGACTGTCTTCAAAAATCTCTCCCCATTGCATGTAATCACTAGCAACAATCAAAACCAGAGGGGTGTACAACTTTTCTGAACATTAAGCTAGATTGTCATAGAAAGATACAAATAGGCAAATTATTCTGATTCTGTATATGGAAGTTGTGTTAGCATAATAATAAATTTGCCATTCTGAACATGGATCAATGAGTTTTGGAAGTTCCTTTTAATTTTGACATTACTTTCCACACAGCCTCTTGGATATCCTTGTTTCTGAAGCTATAAATAATGGGATTTAGAACAGGAGGCAAAACTGCATATAAAACAGCAGACAGTAAGTCTATTGTGGGAGAAGACAGAGTTTGTGGTCTCAAGTATGAAAACATAGATGTAATGATAAATAAGGAATAGACTGTCAAATGTGGACTGCAAGTTGAGAAGGTTTTATATCTACCTTGAGTGGATGGAATTTTTAAAATTACTGAGAAAATGTAACCATAAGAGGCAAAAACAAATCCAGTACAAAATGAACTTGCAATGAATCCAACTATCCACATGAAAATTTGATTAAATTTTGTATCAGTGCAAGAAATCTTTTGTAGCTGAGGAACATCACAAAAAAACTGTCCAATGATGTTCAATCCACAGAAATACAATTGAAACGTTATGGTGGTTAGCAACATAGCATAAATGAGAGAAGTAATCCAAGAAGCAAGTGCCATTTGGCTACATGCATCCCAGTTCAAGATAAGGCTATATTGCAGAGGATGGCAGATAGCTATATAACGATCATAAGCCATAATGGTGAGCAAGGCAACCTCAGAACCTACACAAGCAATAACTAAAAAAACTTGAGCCACACATCCAGGAAAAGTAATCATTTTGTTATCTGTCAATGAAACTGCCATTGATTTGGGAATGGTGGTTGTGATATAAAAAATATCAGTCAAGGATAAATTGACCAAAAAGAAATACATAGGTATGTGGAGGTTGTTGTTCAGGATCACAACCAGCACAATGAATAAATTTCCAACCACAGCTATCAAGTAAACAAAGAGAAGTAAGAAAAAGAGCAGAAGTTGTACATCGTGGTCATCAGAAAATCCCATCAGAAGGAATTCCATCACAGTGGATTGATTGGTCATTCTAGTTCTTTCAATCATTCTAAGCAAAAACAAATTATGAATTATGAGATTAATATAACACACCTGGAGAAAAAGTTTGTGTTATCAGTGCAGATAAGTGGATACAGAATTGCAGAGTGAATAGTCTGATTGGGACATCTCACTTTATAATAGATGATTGTCAATAGACCCTTCCTGAATATACCCTTCTTGACATAATACATTCAGCAGCATATTCTACTAGTCAATAAATGCATAATTGCATAATAGACAATAAAAAAGATTTTTGAAAATGAAAATATTGTTCCATTAATTCACTTTCCTCAAATGTTTTAATGTAACCAATTATATGGTTATTTCTGCTTTAATTAAAAATGATAATATGCTCTGTTATCAGGCTTTTTATAAATAATTATCCATAGATATGTGTATTATCATCTTCCAAATCTCAGAAATTATTATAATAAAATGCATCAGTTTAGAATATAATTTATAGTAACCATATTGCTATATATATATTTGCTTTTATTTTAATGCAGCAATATTAAACCAAACAAATCAACATATTCTTAAATAAACTTCTACTGCAAAATATCCAATGTTTACAAAATGTCTCTTCTTTTATAAGTGAACAAAAGCTGAGCACCCAGATAAGTGAATAGATATTTCTATTTACCTTTGCTTATTTTGCTTCCAAGATAACTCTGCCTATCTCCCAGAGAATAAATGGACTTTTTAAAAAAATACCCTTGCCACAAAAATGGAAAACATTGCATCATCTCTGTTTTCTTTTGTGTATCAGAAAGTCACTCCCCAAGGAACACAATAAAGCTTATATGGAGATGTACTGCTTAACTACTCCTCTTCTCATACATTTTCTCTTCTATAAATTGAAATATATACTTTCTCGCAGCTTGTAATAAATTCCAAATGAATACAGATTGTATTTGGGAAAATGCAATAATATTTAGGAAAAGACAGTATTTTTATAAATGGTCATTCCCTTTTTTAAAAAAAAACATACATGAATGACTATGTATCACTCAGTCTCTTTTTGCTAACATTTGCATTATTCAAGAGTACTTCAACTTTCCTCTATCTCTAATTATCATTCTGCCAAAATACATAACTTAATCAACCTGAGTTTTCACTATTTTTTATAACTTGCCATTGTTCAGTCTCTTTTCCTCTAAACCAGGGGTGTCAAACTGGCAGCCCACAGGCTGGATGTGTCAGATGCCCACAGGCCCACAGGCCCACCCCAGCTCCACAAATGGGAAAAACATCATGAAACATGTGATGGCAACATGACACCATGAGTTTGACACCCATGTTTTAAACCCAGCAAATCTTACACATTTATTTTCAGATCTGTGCACATTTATACCTCATTAAATGTATCTAACATTCCTTTCAAATGATTTAGAATCTCAGCCAACAAGCCAGTATTATCTGAATAGAAAAATCTGTGTGAATTCATTTCCCCAAACCATAAAATAGTAATGTCAAGTATTTGTGTCAGATACTAATGTTCTATTTTATACATACATGTATATATGTGTGTGTGTGTGTGTGTATGTATACACATATATACATACATATTATATTATTATATTATATTATTATTATATTATTTATTATGTTATATCAATATATTATCCCTGCAAGTTAGAACAGCAAGACAAGAGATGCACAATAATTTCAGTTCTACTTTCTGAGGCACAATAGCAGAATCTTGAAAGCCCATCAGTTTCTTTTTGTCCCAGGTTAAATAAAGCACACATAATTAAATGGTTGACGTAAACTTGCTGCCCTTGCATTGGTAGTGGTGTGAGAGGATGAAATAAACTTCTTGGCATCTATTCTTATGTTTGACAATTGAATTTTCTGAGCTCACAATGTAAATGTTTAATATTTGTCCATGTGCAGCAATTCTGTTCTCATGGCAGAGTGGTAATATTTCTTCCCTTGGGAAAGAAAACTTTTGAAAGGAAAATCTTTTGAACAGCATTGTTCAATTTTTTTTTATCTGTTTAGGTTGCCATCCATTATTGCTGGATGACAAATGCAGACTGGGGAGTCAAGAATAGCCTCCTATATACAGCATGTATACCAAAACTCTCTGTTTGTTTATAGTCTTCAGATGAGTGAGTTAAATGGTATGTCATAGAATTTCAACGTGCATGTATGATTTATGCATATGAGAGTTTGATGCCCAACGTTACTTATAAATAAGAGCAATCTTTCATCTCTTTCTTTTATCCCATGAGGATCATAGAAACTGATTCATTTTTCTAAACCATTCAGAACCAAGCAAGTATGATAGAAAAATAACAAATAAATAGATCTAGTCATCAGCTCCTTTCTAACACTGGGTCTGTCTTACAGCAGAATAATCTTAAATTTGCCATATTCCCCCAGAAACAGAGTGGATATGTTTTAATCTTTTTCACAATTACAGAGGCAATATAAAAATCTGGGAAGATCCTTTCTGTACTGGAGTATAGAGATGACCTTAATAAATGAATACATGAGACAGACCAAACTTGGCAAACTTACTCTCATAATTATTAGAAAGCATGAAAAAGAAATCCAAATAGCTGTGTCCTAATTCTCTGAGATTTTGTTAAGATTTTGCTATTATTCTCCAAAATATACATATACATAATTGCACACACATACTCACACACCCACATTGGAAATTCATCTGATATCTGTTTCTTTACATGATATACTTGGAAAGTGTAACATCTTGTTGCTAAAATACTTCGGTAAAATCAGTTCTTGGCTGATTGGAGACATAAATCATTATTATTTCTGGCTAGTTGGCCAGAAATAATAGATAATTTTGGCTAGTTGGCCAAGATCCTAAATCATTTGAAGGGAATGTCAAATAGATTATATGATGCATTAATGAGAATAGATTTAAAAATAAATGTATGAGAGACTGAACTGTGTTTGTAGGAAGAATGAAGTTAACAAATTATAGAAAAATGGTGAAAAATCAGAGCAACTTGATTAATTTGTGTATTTTATCAGAATGGTAATCAAAGATGAAGTAAAAGATTATCTAATATTTCTTTCAATAGGGCATGCTTCTAGAAAATGAGTGCAGGTATGAATGGAACATAAAAAGAGAAATTGGAGAACCACTGCCCTAAATGTGACAATTCAAACATATCAAAGGAGGAAAAACCAGGGATAACTTTTATTATTTATGATGTGATTCTCAGTCTTCCCCAACTGCTTGCTGAGGAATTATGGGAGCTGAAGTCCACAGTTTGTAAAGTTGTCAAGACTGAGAAACATTGGAATAGAATAGAATAGGAATCGAAGAGAAGATTCTTTATTGACCAAGTGTGATTGAACACACAAGGAATTTGTCTCTGGTGCATAAGGTCTTAGCATACACACAAGCAATAAAGTGATAAATCATAAGATACAATCATAAATAAAAAGATACAACAGCAGACTATAGAGGGAAAAGAAAGAGTTTGTGGTCTCAAGTATGAAAATATAGATGTGATGATAAATAAAGAACAGAAGGACAAGTGTGGACTGCAAGTTTAGAAGGTTTTATATTTATCTTAAAGTATTATATTTTTTAGATAACCAAGAAGATGTAACCATAAAAGGCAAAAACAAATCTTATACAACTATCTGCATGAGAATTTGTTTACATTTTGTATCAGTGCAATAATTTTTTTGTAACTGAGGAATGTCATAAAAAGATGTCCAATTATATTCAATCCAAGGAATTTTAACTGAAAAGTGGAAAGGAAAAATGGAAAGTGGTTTGTTGCAAGGAATGAACATTTATTAAAAGAAAAGGCAGCTCATGGGAGATCTGTTCTTATACTAAGACATAATTTTCTTAATGACTATTTGTTGAGAAAAAAATATTAATTAATCCTGTGACTAATTAATTTGATGGAATGTAAACCCTTTGCCTATAACTAAATTATTTAAAGAAAGTTGTGCCCAAATGATTTCAAATCAAAGACTTATTTATTGTAACGAGCAGATCAAACAAATAAATATTCAGGATAAACAATACAGGTGTCCTCTCTTCCTTGAAGGTCCTCAAGTCTTTTTAGTTTTACAACTGTCTGTACAGTTGGAGTCTCAATATCTCCTTCTCCTCAGAGAAATGAAATAGAAAAGCCTTACAATAGTCTCTTGCCTAGGAACTGCCTTTCCTTGCAGCTTGAGATTGTTTTTCTTCTTTCTTGAGACTTTCTGCCTATGCAGTAGAGTTTCCTTGGGACAGCAGACAGACAAATCCTCAGAGCTGTCTCTGTCTTGTTGAGACTTCTGAGACTGCCTCCCTATGCAGCACAGCTTCCCTCTTGGTCTGCAGTTTCCTGGGACTTCTTGGGACTGAGGTAAATTGCAGTTGGTGAGTCCCTTTTATAGCCTTGTATCAAAAGGGGGTGTGGCTATAAAAACCAGTACATTTAGAATTCTGCTGCGCTGCCATTGGTCCTTTCAGGTTTTCAAATATATACAGTGAAAAGCGCACAGCATATTGGAAATTCTTCCAACACTATGTCCATTATAAGTATGTCATTAATAACAGATAATCAGATTTGGAAGTGACCTTATAGGTCATCTAGTCCAACCCCCCGCCCAAGCGGGAAACCCTACACCATTTCTGACAAATGGCAGTCCAATCTCTTCTTGAAAGTCTCATATGTTTTAGTCTCCAGTCCCCTAATCATCCTGGTTGCTCTTCTCTGTACTTTTTCTAGAGTCTCAACATCTTTTTTATAATGTAGTGAACAAAACTGGGTGCAGTACTCTAGGTGTGTTCTAAGGCTTTATAGAGTGGTATTAATACCTCACTTGATCTTGATTGTATGTATCCCTCTATTTAGGATTGCATTAGCTTTTTTGGCTGCTGCTGAACACTGCTGGCTCATATTTAACTGGTTGTCCACTAAGACTACAAAATCCCTCTCATAGTTTGGTAGATACGGCCCAGTGTTCTAGTCTGTCAAGATCCATCTGAATCTTGAGCCTATCTTCTTGGGTGTTAGCTATTCCTGCCAGCTTAGTATCATATGCAAATTTGGTAAGTTCCCCTTCGATTCCCTCATCTAAGTCGTTAATGAAGATATCGAAGAGTACTGGGCCTAAGACAGAACCTTGTGGCTTCCCTCTGCTTACTTTCCTTCATGTAGACTTCAACCCATTAAGGACTACTCATTGAGTACGGTTTGTCAGCCACTTGCGAGTCCATCTAGTGGTGATGCTATCTATTCCACTTTTTTCTAGCTTACTAAGAAGTAGGTGTGGTCTACTTTGTCAAATGCCTTGCTGAAATCTAAATATATTATGTCCACAGTATTTTGCTGGTCTACTAATTAAGTCACTATATTGAAGAATGAAATAAGTTTGGTTTGGTATGATCTGTTTTTAACAAACCTGTGCTGACTGCTAGTTACTACTTTACTTGTTTCTAGATGTTGACAGATCTGGGTTTTTTTATTATTATCTTTTCCAGTATCTTCCCAGGTATTGATGTTAACTGATTGGTCTATAGTTTCCTGGGTCTGTTTTTTTTTTTTTTTGAAGATGGGAACCACATCAACTCTTTTCCAGTCCTCTGGTATTTCCCTGATGCTCCAGGATTTTTGAAAGATATAGTGCAGTAGTTCTGAGATGACCTCTGCCAGCTCCTTTAAAACTCTGGGATGTAATCCATCAGGCCCCAATGATTTGTGTTTTCTGTCAGAAAGTGGAACTTTCTGGTGTTGCTATGCAGTTTACAAACTTGTGGGGATTTGGAGGCAAACCAAATCCACCCATCACAGGGTAATACCAGATGCCCTGGAGTGGCATCACAAGCCTTGGTATAAAAGGGGCTGCCTAACTGGCATTTACCTCTGGAGGGAGGTCAGAGGCCTAAAGGGATGTTAGAGGCCTAAACATAGGTTAGAGGCCTAAACAAAGGTCAGAGGCCTAAACAGAGGTCAGAGGCCTAAACAGTTCTCTGTGGGGATAGACAGAAGTCTAAATTCAGGAAGAAGAAGAAAGAGATCTCACACCAGAGAGAGAGGCCTTAGGAGAGAGGGAAAAGCCTTGAAACAGTTTAAGTTCTTTAAAGAGGTCTATGTTTCTTTAGGGTTTATCCTTAATCTAAAGGTGAGATGAAATCCTAACTACATAGGTAGACAGGGAAACCAAGTAAGACCTAAGAGAAGAGAAACTTAAAGAAGGCACAAGAAACTGGTAAAAGTCTTTCTGTAACTTTATTTGAATTAAGCTGCTTGTACAATAAAAGATTTGGTTTGAAGATCAAACTGGGCTCAGCATCTTTGTACAATTTAAATATATAGACAGTTTAACAAGATCCTCTAAATAAGTCTATCATAGAATCGACTTATAAAACATTATTTATTTTTTCAACATTTTCTTAGTTTTTTTTTGCTTATTTTAACTTTTATTTCTGGTCTGTGTTTTACAGTTAAGTTTTTGGTGGATTGAGCTATAGTCTCTTTTTGCGTGAAGACCAATGCAAAGAATGAGTTCTGCTTTCTCTCTGTTGCCTGTTAGTTCCTTGCCGTCTTCTCTCTTTCGTGGACCGACTGAGTAGAGCCAAGAGATATATTTTAGTAGAGCCAAGAGACATATTTTGCTGCTGTAGTCCTTGTCCTTTGGAATATCTTTTCTTCAAAATTAAAATGCACCCAATCTTTTTAGACATTTGTAAGGTTTTAAAAACCTGACTATGTGCCTTGTCCTGGTTTCACTGATGATTTTACTATCAACCATTAGAGTAATTTTGTTGATTTCCCTATTTGCATGTTCTATCCATGGTAATCTTGGCTAATGTTCAAAAGGGTTGTGGACTCCTCTGATTGTTGTGAGTGATTATTGCAATGCAGGTGGAGGAGGTAATTGAAGTAAAACCTTAGTGTGTGATATTTATATGATCATTGAACAAAGTCTTTCTTGTTTATTATTTTTACATCAATACAATAATTATTTATCTATTGGGATCTTTTTGTTTCTGTATGATTAGAGTTTACCATTTTCATAAATTAATGATTTCATTTATTTGCATTTTGATCGTATTAAATACTGTTGTAAGAGATGTACCTTCACATGGCTTGAGCAATCAGCTACTGTATGCAAATGCAATCAGCTACTGTAAGGTATTTGTCTATTTTTTTGGGGGGGGGGAGTCAAAGCTGTTGCCAAAAATGCACCTCTTTTCAAAAAGAGCTGTGGCCAGACAATGTTATTCTTGATATTTTGTCCTCAAAAGTAATTAGATCTCATTCCTTAGGGAAATTTTATGTATCTCAATCATTCTGTTTCACATACATATAAAATGCTGCTCACAAAGTGACTACAAATAGGAGGGTTTGGGGTGGGGAGCTGGACATGAGGGAATTTACCATAATTGCTCTAGCCACAAACAGAATCTTTTCAAGGGACACTAAGTTTGTGCACTTTCCTTGTTAACTACCTTCAGAAGTCACTAATGAATTATTTCAAATAAATTAGATAAGGCTGAAAATACCTGGGTAAATGACTTCAATCTTTAAAATAACAAAATGAACATAATTTATAATTAGAGTTTATAATTTTTAAGAATTTAAAATAAACAGTAAAAAGAAAGACAAACTTTTAGCTACAGAAATTGTTAAATTGATTTTAAAAATTGCTGGAATATTGGATTTTGAATATTAAGACTTTAAAATTGCTGAAGGGTAACATTATTAGTGATAGCATCAGTGCTACTACTACTACTATTGATATTACCTAGTTTAGGTAATGAAACATCTGCAAGAAAGCAACCAACTTCAGAGAGCACCAAGGATCCCTCATTTTAACCCTGAACTACAGATGTTCTTCTGTAATGGTTTGAAATTACTTTTAAAGAATAAAGGTGTCTTGTGATCAATAACAGTATGTTCTGAGTTTTTCTTTGCACATACTATGTGTATTTCAGGTCTGAATCTGGATGGAACACACATATTTTGCTGTTCTCATAATTGTTTCATGTTTGGAAGATTTTACTATCAGGACCCTATTTAAAATAAATGACTGGGCTATAAGAATTATCAAGTTTTTTTTTCTGTGGAAGAGGTAGCAATGGATTTAATATGATGATTGGAATTTTAGTATACAGGGAGCAAAGGTGGTATTCAGCAGGTTCTGACCAGTTCTAGAGAACCAGTAGTGGAAATTTTGAGTAGTTCAGAGAATCGGCAAATACCACCCAGCCCTATATGGCTTGGGTCTGGGGTTCTTGCAAGAACGTCTCTTTCCGTTGATGAATACCAATCGCCCAGTGCGCTCCCACAGACGGGGCCTCCTGGGGATACCATCAGCTAAACAGTGTAGGCTGGCAGCCCCTAGGAGTAGGGCCTTCTCTGTGGGGGTGCCCACCCTCTGGAATCGACTACCCCTTGAGTTGCTCCTGGCCCCTGATCTCCGCTCCTTCTGCCGCAACCTCAAAAAATGGTTATTTTTACAATCCAGCCTGGACTGACAGGGGATCGGGGTTTTAATTCGAAAGGTTATTTGGGGCGTTGATTTAATATTTTTTAATTTGTTTTTAACTTTTGTATTCTCTGTTTTTATGTATGCCCTGAGTCCCTCGGGAGAGAGGGTGGCTTATAAGTCCAAATAAACCTAAACCTAAACCTAAACCACCTCTGACTGGCCCCACCACACCCCCATCTATTTTCTGCCTCCCAAATCAGAGCTGATTGGCTGGGTCTTCTTTTGTTGCCCTGCACAAGAGAACGGAGCTGGAAAACAGATTAGTGGAGTGGGGAGGGGATGGGATTTTGCAGTAACTTTTCCCCAGGAGTGGGAAGGGAATTGAGATTTTGCAGTATCCTTCCCCTAGAGTGGGGTGGAAATGGAGATTTTACAGTATTCTTCCCCTGCCAGGCCCACTAAGCCATGCTCATCAAGCCACACCATTCCCACAAGCCATGCCCACAGAACTGGTAGTAATTTTTTTTTAATTCCACCACTGAAAGGGAGGGGAAGTTTTTAGACATTTAGCAATTTTCCAGATCATTATGGTTTGAATAGCCAATGACAGCTACTCAGAGGAATAAATTTACTTGGTAAAACAATATCCTTCTGAAGTTTTGAGTCCAAAACATGTGGTAGAGACCATGAATATTAGTTGCAAAGATCTGATGAATAAAAATAGATTGCACAACTCCTTGCTATTTTAGAATGTTCATCTTGATTATGATCAGAATTGTCCAATTGAGGAATAGGTGCAGATGGCAATGCTCAAGATGATAAAAAAAATTAAAGGTGTTTGGGGTGTTTTTTTGCAGGGAGAGTCATATTCCTAATTTATATTCAAATGTGGAAACAGAATTTAAAGGTGAATAAAACTGCATTTCCATGCGTGCTCACATTGAAGTGAAAAATTAAGAAGAAACAGTTGCTTAAGAAAAGACAATAATAATTGTTCCTATTACATTGGTAAAATACATGCTTTGGGATATTTAAATCATAAGCATCTATATGCATCTATCAATACTTGAAAACAATTCCCTATGAGCCATTTCTGTTCTTCCTGGCTCAGTCTCATTATTTTTTTTAAGTATATGGTCACCCAATTTACTCACAATGACTCTGGACAAGCCAGAGAAGTAAAATTTAAACACAAATCTCAATAAACCCCATGCTTTGTTCTTGTACAACAAATGGTCTATTGACAAAGGGAAACAAAAAAACAAAAAAATTCAAGTCTTCTAGGCAGTGCTGATATAATTGTTATATAAGTTCTTGTGGAGGTTTGCAGGTTGGACATGACTAATTTCCTACTGGCAGGAATTCCTGCCTCATCACCATTTTTAGTTTGTAAACATCTACTGCCTAGCTGAGATCTAGTTTCTCTAATTTTGTCTTCTCAATTGCAATTCCTTTAAATCAACAACAATGGCAGTGGACAGATTCTCTTGATGCTGTAGTAAACTCTGCACTGAGCACAGAATTGAATAAGATGGCTTTTACAATACCAAAGGTTGTTTAGATTAGATAGCAGAAAGAATGAAAATCAATGTAAATGTGACAGTGAACCACAGGCTGATGTATGAATACAATCCATTTTTTATGGTTTAATATGTTTAATATTATTAGTTGTGCAACCCACTACTACATATCTAAAATGCAAACTACTCAACGCAAGAAGCCTCTCAAACAAAATGCATGAATTCCACATCTTATTAGACACAACCACATTCGACATTACATTTGTCTGTGAGACGTAGTTAAATTTATTTCTTATTTTATTACTGCATCTTTTCCAGACTCCATTACCACAGTCAGCGAATATCACATCTATCGGTCAGATTGCGAAATCTGTGGAGGAGGTGGAATTGCTATCTTCTACAAAAAAATCCCTAAATCTAAAAAAGAGTCAAATTACACAGGAACTTGCTCTTCCAGAAACCATCATCTGTGAACTGTCCTCAAATACCACAATCTGCTTCTTACTATGCTACAGACCCCCTGATATGACATAGTTCATACAAACAACTAACTTCACTGCTAACGTGGGCTACCTCTTTACTTTACTTTATTGTCATTGCAACCCCTTACAACGAAATCAAACACCATCTTCAGTGCACATCATGACCATGACCATGAAAATGGTCATAATGGACCATAAAAGAGCTTTGGTGGCTCAGGCTGTTAAATGCCTGCTCTTAAGATCCAGCTGTCTACAATTACTGTAGGCTCGAATCCCACCAGGCTCAAGGTTGACTCAGCCTTCCATCCTCTCGGGGTAGGTAAATTGAGGACCCAAGATTGTTGGGGGCAATTAGCTGACCTTGTAAAAATGCCGCTTAGTAATAAGCAGGCATATACAATGGAATGAAGGCTATTGCTGAGCACATTGGGTTGTGCTCCAAAATTGTAAAGCCCTGAGTCTTCGAGAAGGGCGCATATAAATGTAATTAAAAAAAAAAAAACACAAACACACATCCTTCACCCTTCACACATTGAACCAGAAACCCCTGACACCACACCAACACTGCACTATGAAGCAGAATTCAAAAGAGCTATTGCCCTGGGATAGAAGCTGTTTTTCAGCCTATTTGTCCTTGTTTTTATTATTCTGTACCATCTGCCAGACAGTAATTGTTCAAAAAAAGGGTGCCCATGATGAGATGGATCTTTGAGAATGTTTTGAACTTTCTTAAGGCAGCAGGAGCTATAAAGCTCTTCCAAAGAGGGGAGAGGGCAACCAATGATCTTCTGGGCAATGACATTAACCCTTTGGAGTGCTTTCCTATCTGCCACTGTGCAATTGGCAAACCATATAGAGGTGCAGTATGTTAAAATGTTCTCTATGGTGTAGCGGTAGAAGATCACCAGCAGTTTTTCATTCAGTTGTTGTTTTCTGAGAAGTCTCAGGTAGTATAATCTCTGTTGGGCCCTCCTGACCAGGGCTGCAATGTGGGCACCCCAGGTCAGATCCTCCTTTAGGGTAACACCAGAAACCTAAAAGTGGCCAACACACAACCCTGTGGTGTACCAGTGTTAAGAATAAGGGCTGAAGAGGTATGATTATCTAATCTGACCCTCTGTGAGTGGCCAGACAGGAAATCCAAAATCCAAAGGCAGATTGAATTAGAAAGCCCAAGGTCCAGAAGTTTAGACACTAGTCTATGTGGAAGAATTGTGTTAAAAGCAGAACTAAAATCCACAAAAAGCATCCTCACATAGCTCCCCCCCCCGCTGTTTTAAATGAGTCAGAACAGTGTGAGGAGTGATGGCTATAGCGTCCTCTGTAGATCTATTTTTTCTGTATGCAAACTGGTGTTTATCAAATATATGCGGAAGACCAGAAATGATGTGCCGGCAGACCAAATTCTCAAAGCACTTCATGAGTGCCACTGGTTTGTAATCATTGAGGTTATTGATAGGGAACTTCGTTGGCAGCAGAACAATGAAATAGTGGACTGGGATAAAGACCAGTTGAAGATCCTGGTAAAGACTGCAGCCAACTGATCAGCACAGTCTTTAAGCACTCGGCCAGAGATACCGTCAGGACCAGCAGTCTTTCTAGGTCTACAGCCCTCAGAATGCTCCTCACCTCCTATTCCTCCACAATGAGGTGAGGGCTACAATTGGCTGGTAGTTGTATTTTATCTGTCTCTGATATCTCCACTTCAAAGTGAGCAAAGAAATGATTCAGTTCCTCTGCCAATGAAGCATCCCCCTCAGCAGGGATGACATTGGTCGGTTGATGGTTTGTAATTTGTTGAATCGCTTGCCACACCTACCTCATGTTATTGCTATAAAAATTATCCTCAATCTTCCTCTTATAATCAGTCTTGGCCTTCTGAATACCTTTCTTCAGATTAGCTCTGGCAACACTGTATCTTACCCCATCACCGGACCTAAAGGCCTTGGTCCTGTCATGCAAGAGGCGCTGGACTTCCTTGGTCATCTAGGATTTCTGATTGGGATAGATCCTAATATGTTTATTCACAGTGATAGTATCTGTGCAGTGTTTGATATAGCACAGAAGCGCAGTGTGCACCTCTAGGTCAGGGTGGTAAAAGATGTCCTAACTTGTGTTCTCAAAACAATCCTGAAGTTGTTGGGAAGCATCTTCTGGCCAAGATTTCACTGTCTTTATTATAGGCAGAGCCTGTCTCCTAAGAGGGATGTACGCTGATGCTAAAAGCAGTGATATATGGTCTGATTGTCCCAAATGTGGTAATTGTATAACCTTATAGCCATGTTTGATGTTGTTATATACTTTGTCCAATATGTTTGCTCCTCTAGTAGCACACTTAACATGCTGATAGAATTTAGGGAGCACTTCTTTTAAATCAGCTTGATTAAAGTCCCCCACTATGATATGCACAGCATCAGGATATTTATTCTGCTGATTACTAACAAGGTTATACAAGAATCCCAAAGTTATGGTAGTATTGGCATCAGGTGGGACATAGACTGCAGTAATCAAAACCACGCTGAATTCCCGTGGAAGATATATGGGTCTACATTTAAGAGTCATATACTCCAGATCCATGGAGCAGTGGCTGCCTAGTCTTTGTATTGATACACCAGCTTTTGTTCACATAAAGGCTTAAACCTCCCCCTTTGATCATGCCAGAATCTCTACTCTACAAAATACTCTACTCTACTTGCCCACGTCCTCTTATTTTCCTTGGTGACCTCAATCTACTTCTTATAAATTGGACCCTAAATGAATGTACAACCGAACCCATACATGCAACCCTGTACAATGTCATTACTACACTGGGACTGGATCAATTAGTAACTAATAACATGACTTAATAACTGCCTCAACCTTATCTTCTGCAACAGCTCAAACTCAATATATGCCCTACAAATACAAGAATCCTTTTCAAACAGTGACCACAGTATGATCGACTTCTCTCAATTTACACCCTCACAAAGGGGATCATAATGATGGATCCCCAAAATACAACTTCAAAAAATCCAACTATGACCTCATAGATGCTGACCTATCATCCCTTGATTGGCACATTCTGTTCTCTAGCTGAAGACCATTATAATGCTTTGTTGTTTGAACTTGAAAGAGTCATTAAACTATATGTATCATTAGTAAAAAAAAAACCAAAAATTACCCATAACAATAAGGAAACTTCAATCAAAAAAGATCACTATGGCATAAAAACAAAACTAGCTACGTAGCAAACTTTAAAAACCAATACAACACCTTATGCCACCACATAAAGGCAGAATGCACAAATTACCACTGCAAGCAAGAGGAAAACTTCCTATGCATAAAATCCACCCACGCCTTCTACAATTTTGTAAACACCAAACTTAAAGACTCAAGAACCACCCCACCCCTAAAAGGATCAAATGGGAAAGACTGCAATGATGAAGCCATTTAGGCCAATCTTTTCAACACATTCTTCAGTTCAGTCTTTGTAAACAGCAATGGTTCATGCCCCACATTTCCTAGTCATACCACAACTAACTGTAATGACCTACTACATATTGACTTTACAGAACATAATGTAGAAAAGGCACTACATAATCTAAAACAATCACTATCTATTGGCCCCAATGGATTATGTGCATACTTCTTAAAAAAGCTCTCCTCTGCCATAATGGAACCCCTAAGCATTATATATGAGATATCATTCAGAACCAGATCCTTACTAAACCTATGGTCCTTAGCTATGGTTATACCTATCTTCAAAAAAGCTGACCCCAGCCTGTTTGAAAACTACAGACCAATCTCACTGTGTTGTGTCACATGCAAAGTCATGGAATCAATCATTAACCAATTCATCAAACAACCTACTCTCAAAAAAACAATTTAGTTTCAGGAAAAAATTGGTCTGCAATCCTCAACTCCTACACTGCAAAAACATATGGACTACTCTACTTGACCAGGGTAAAGCTATAGATGCAATTTACATAGACTTCTGCAAAGCCTTTGATTCAGGGGTACATGAAAAACTACTGTTAAAACTAAACTCTTACAGCATTTCTGGATCCCTTCATAAATGGATTACTGTGCTCCTGTCAAACAGGCAACAAATAGTAAAAATAGGGAGTGCTATATCAAACCCTGCTCAGTTAACAGTGGTGTCCCCCAAGACAGCATTCTAGGACCCACACTCTTTATATTCTATATAAATGACCTTTGCGATCACCTTATAAGCAACTGCATCCTCTTTGCGGATGATATAAAACTATTCAACTCCACCAACAATGCTACCATCCTTCAAAACAACCTTGATTATGCGTCTGAATGGTCAAACAATTGGCAACTCCAACTCTCGACCAACACATTGGTAAAAAAAATCAGTACACCAAATACAAACTAGGTGGATATGACCTCGTTGATGATCCTCACTCTGTCAAGGACCTTGGAGTTCTCATATCAAATGACCTAAGCGCCAGAGCTCACTGTAACAGCATTGCCAAAAAGGCATTAAGAATGTAAATCTAATCTTATGAAGCTTCCTCCAGAAATATTGAATTGCTAACTAGAGCATACAAAACTTTTACTAGACCAATACTCGAATACAGCTCTTCAGTCTGGAATTTGCACTGTATATCAGACATTAATACAATTGAGCAAGTCCAGAAGTATTTCACTAGAAGAGAACTATACTCCTCTGCTCACAAAGAATACCCTATATCACCAGCCTTGAGATTTTGGGCTTGGAAAATCTTGAACTACGCCTATGGTTATACTTAAGCATAGCACAAAATTATCTGCTACAATGAGGATATCCGGTTTGAGTCTCTTCGCAACGGACGCGAAATCCATGATTGTGCGTGGGGTCCATGCTTCGTTGTGGAGACCCCGGCCACCTGGCTCCAGGGTTAAAACCACCCCATAGAGGTGGTGCAGATGGGGGAGCTGTCGGCTGGGCAGAGGAGAGCTGCATCTCTCCTCCCAGCTGGACTTTCCCTTTCCCGAAGAGCAGCAGGTAGCCAGAAATGGCCACCTCAAAGAAGATCTCAAGTGGACAAGTTTGTGCAGGAGGAAGTTGTTAAGAGAAAGTGCGGTGGACTGGGCTTTACATGGAAACATCCACTTAAGGTACCCAAATTTGAACAGTGGGAAACAGTAACAATTAAAAAAGAAAGGTAGTAAAAGCGGCGTGAGAAAGTGGAAAATCAATTTGCCGCTTTTTTTCTCTTCTTCTCTGATGTCAATGGCTTTGAATGACAAGCAATATTGGGAAATGAAAAGCACAATGAAAGGATATAAGTACACTTGGGCACTAATAGGCTTTTTTCTATAGCTGTAAATAAAGTGCCAAGTGATAAAGACCTATTGAGAGAGTTTAAGATCTCTTTTCTATAAAGGAAGAGAAAGGAAGCAACAGAGGAAGAGGGGAAAAAGTGAAAGGAGGGTGAGGTCTGGAGACTGAGGATATCACCCGGACTTAAAAGAATTGAGTGTGGATTTGTAACATTGGGAAAAGACACATTCTAAAATACATTTCAACTGGAACTTTGTTGTAAGTCTAAACCCCTGAACAGTGAAAGTGTGTCAAAGAAGTAAGAAATAACTTTGGATATTTGAAGGACTTTTGGTCTTTTGAACAGAGGATATTAAGTGGATTAAAGTTAACTGGGGATTGTTTCTAAAAAGAAAGGGGGAAAATCTCTCTTAAAAATGTCACTACCCATGGAAGAATCAAGATGTTATTTAAACAACTCAAAGAAGAACTGCAAT
>CM019155.1:116801525-116825784 GCA_009733165.1 Naja naja
GTGGACTGGGATAAAGACCAGTTGAAGATCCTGGAAGACTGCAGCCAACTGATCAGCACAGTCTTTAAGCACTGCCAGAGATACCGTCAGGACCAGCAGTCTTTCTAGGTCTACAGCCCTCAGAATGCTCCTCACCTCCTATTCCTCCACAATGAGGTGAGGCTGGCATTGGCTGGTAGTTGTATTTTATCTGTCTCTGATGTCTCCACTTCAAAGTGAGCAAAGAAATGATTCAGTTCCTCTGCCAATGAAGCATCCCCTCAGCAGGGATGACATTGGTCGGTTGATGGTTTGTAATTTGTTGAATCCTTGCCACACCTGCCTCATGTTATTGCTATAAAATTATCCTCAATCTTCCTCTTATAATCAGTCTTGGCCTTCTGAATACTTCAGATTAGCTCTGGCAACACTGTATCTTGCCCCATCACCGACCTAAAGGCCTTGGTCCTGTCATGCAAGAGGCTGGACTTCCTTGGTCATCCAGGGTTTCTGATTGGGATAGATCCTAATATGTTTATCCACAGTGATAGTATCTGTGCAGTGTTTGATATAGCACAGAAGTTGCAGTGCACCTCTAGGTCAGGGTGGTAAAAGATGTCCTAATTTGTGTTCTCAAAACAATCCTGAAGTTGTTGGGAAGCATCTTCTGGCCAAGATTTCACTGTCTTTATTATAGGCAGAGCCTGTCTCCTAAGAGGGATGTACGCTGATGCTAAAAGCAGTGATATATGGTCTGATTGTCCCAAATGTGGTAATTGTATAACCTTATAGCCATGTTTGATGTTGGTATATACTTTGTCCAATATGTTTGCTCCTCTAGTAGCACACTTAACATGCTGATAGAATTTAGAGCACTTCTTTTAAATCAGCTTGATTAAAGTCCCCCACTATGATATGCACAGCATCAGGATATTTATTCTGCTGATTACTAACAAGGTTATACAAGAATCCCAAAGTTATGGTAGTATTGGCATCAGGTGGGACATAGACTGCAGTAATCAAAACCACGCTGAATTCCGTGGAAGATATATGGGTCTACATTTAAGAGTCATATACTCCAGATCCATGGAGCAGTGGCTGCCTAGTCTTTGTATTGATACACCAGCTTTTGTTCACATAAAGGCTTAAACCTCCCCTTTGATCATGCCAGAATTCTACTCTACAAAATACTCTACTCTACTTGCTCCACGCCTCTATTTTCCTTGGTGACTCAATCTACTTCTTATAAATTGGACCCTAAATGAATGTACAACCGAACCCATACATGCAACCCTGTACAATGTCATTACTACACTGGACTGGATCAATTAGTAACTAATAACATGACTTAATAACTGCCTCAACCTTATCTTCTGCAACAGCTCAAACTCAATATATGCCCTACAAATACAAGAATCCTTTTTCAAACAGTGACCACAGTATGATCGATTCTCTAATTTATTATTCTCCAAAGGGATCATAATGATGGATCCCCAAAATACAACTTCAAAAATCCAACTATGACCTCATAGATGCTGACCTATCATCCCTTGATTGGCATTCTGTTCTCAGCTGAAGACCATTATAATGTTTTGTTGTTTGAACTTGAAAGATGCTTTGTTGTTTGAACTTGAAAACTATATGTATCATTAGTAAAAAAAAACCAAAATTACCCATAACAATAAGGAAACTTCAATCAAAAAGATCACTATGGCATAAAAACAAAACTAGCTACGTAGCAAACTTTAAAAACCAATACAACACCTATGCCACCACATAAAGGCAGAATGCACAAATTACCACTGCAAGCAAGAGGAAAACTTCCTATGCATAAAATCCACCCACCTTCTACAATTTTGTAAACACCAAACTTAAAGACTCAAGAACCACCCCACCCCTAAAAGGATCAAATGGGAAAGACTGCAATGATGAAGCCATTTAGGCCAATCTTTTCAACACATTCTTCAGTTCAGTCTTTGTAAACAGCAATGGTTCATGCCCCACATTTCCTAGTCATACCACAACTAACTGTAATGACTACTACATATTGACTTTACAGAACATAATGTAGAAAAGGCACTACATAATCTAAAACAATCACTATCTATTGGCCCCAATGGATTATGTGCATACTTCTTAAAAGCTCTCCTCTGCCATAATGGAACCCCTAAGCATTATATATGAGATATCATTCAGAACCAGATCCTTACTAAACCTATGGTCCTTAGCTATGGTTATACCTATCTTCAAAAAGCTGACCCCAGCCTGTTTGAAAACTACAGACCAATCTCACTGTGTTGTGTCACATGCAAAGTCACTTGATTCATTACTTACTGCAAAATTCAAAAACTACTGTTAAAACTAAACTTACAGCATTTCTGGATCCCTTCATAAATGGATTACTGTGCTCCTGTCAAACAGGCAACAAATAGTAAAAATAGGAGTGCTATATCAAACCCTGCTCAGTTAACAGTGGTGTCCCCCAAGACAGCATTCTAGGACCCACACTCTTTATATTCTATATAAATGACCTTTGCGATCACCTTATAAGCAACTGCATCCTCTTTGCGGATGATATAAAACTATTCAACTCCACCAACAATGCTACCATCCTTCAAAACAACCTTGATTATGCGTCTGAATGGTCAAACAATTGGCAACTCCAACTCTCGACCAACACATTGGTAAAAAAAATCAGTACACCAAATACAAACTAGGTGGATATGACCTCGTTGATGATCCTCACTCTGTCAAGGACCTTGGAGTTCTCATATCAAATGACCTAAGCCAGAGCTCACTGTAACAGCATTGCCAAAAAGGCATTAAGAATGTAAATCTAATCTTATGAAGCTTCTCCTCCAGAAATATTGAATTGCTAACTAGAGCATACAAAACTTTTACTAGACCAATACTCGAATACAGCTCTTCAGTCTGGAATTTGCACTGTATATCAGACATTAATACAATTGAGCAAGTCCAGAAGTATTTCACTAGAAGAGAACTATACTCCTCTGCTCACAAAGAATACCCTATATCACCAGCCTTGAGATTTTGGGCTTGGAAAATCTTGAACTATGCCGCCTATGGTTATACTTAAGCATAGCACACAAAATTATCTGCTACAATGAGGATATCCGGTTTGAGTCTCTTCGGCAACGGACGCGAAATCCATGATTGTGCGTGGTTTCGGTCCATGCTTCGTTGCTGGAGACCCCGAGCCACCTGGCTCCAGGGTTAAAACCACCCCATAGAGGTGGTGCAGATGGGGGAGCTGTCGGCTGGGCAGAGGAGAGCTGCATCTCTCCTCCCCAGCTGGACTTTCCCTTTCCCGAAGGCAGCGCAGCGGTAGCCAGAAATGGCCACCTCAAAGAAGATCTCAAGTGGACAAGTTTGTGCAGGAGGAAGTTGTTAAGAGAAAGTGCGGTGGACTGGGCTTGACATGGAAACATCCACTTAAGGTACCCAAATTTGAACAGTGGGAAACAGTAACAATTAAAAAAGAAAGGTAGTAAAAGCGGCGTGAGAAAGTGGAAAATCAGTTTGCCGCTTTTTTTCTCTTCTTCTCTGATGTCAATGGCTTTGAATGACAAGCAATATTGGGAAATGAAAAGCACAATGAAAGGATATAAGTACACTTGGGCACTAATAGGCTTTTTTCTATAGCTGTAAATAAAGTGCCAAGTGATAAAGACCTATTGAGAGACTTTAAGATCTCTTTTCTATAAAGGAAGAGAAAGGAAGCAACAGAGGAAGAGGGGAAAAAGTGAAAGGAGGGTGAGGTCTGGAGACTGAGGATATCACCCGACTTAAAAGAATTGAGTGTGGATTTGTAACATTGGGAAAAGACACATTCTAAAATACATTTCAACTGGAACTTTGTTGCAAGCCTAAACCCCTGAAAAGTGAAAGTGTGTCAAAGAAGTAAGAAATAACTTTGGATATTTGAAGGACTTTTGGTCTTTTGAACAGAGGATATTAAGTGGATTAAAGTTAACTGGGGATTGTTTCTAAAAAGAAAGGGGGAAAATCTCTCTTAAAAATGTCACTACCCATGGAAGAATCAAGATGTTATTTAAACAACTCAAAGAAGAACTGCAATTGATAAAAATGGAGGTTTTGAAATATATGCAACAACAGGAAATATTGGTGGAACAAGAAGGGCGGAATAAAGAAGAGGAAGCCATCTTAAAGGATCAAATAACTGTTAAAAAGTAAAAGGGGAAAAAAGGGAAAAGAGTGAAGAGAGTTAACAATTTAAGATTTGAAGCAATAATTTAAAAAAAGTATAATTATAATACCACAAGAAAAAACCAAAAGACAGGATTTCAGAAGGGAGCATTAGTTAGAAAAGCGAGGGAAGAGAGGAAAAGGGGGGGGCAGGAAAAAAAAGAGGAAGCTGTAAATGGAAACAAGATATACAGAAACAAGAGAAGTATACTAGGTTCAAAGAATTTATTCACCTTTTTGGACATCGAGATAATGGTTAAATAAACTAATTAAATTAAAGGAATCTGCAAGGGTACATGAGCTATATGATTATATTAGAAAGGTAGAAGTTAGAAGTTTTAGAGGATTAATATGATGTGTATTCCTTTTTCTTTCTTAATGGTAATAAAATGAAAATATTTTAAATGGGAATGAATGAATAAGATAGATATGGTAATTAATGGTTGAACTGAATTGGAATGGGAATAACTTTTTTTGGCTACAATTGCTATATACATCTATAACCTTTTTATTTTATATTGTTAAAAAGCGTAATAAATAAAAATAAATGTACCAAGCAGAAATTGATTGATAATAGAGACTTTATTAAATAGAGGTGTAATAGAAATAATGATGTTAAAGGAAAAATAAAAATGTTAAATAATAATTGGTTAAAAAAGACGGGTATTATCCTCTGAAGTAATAATTATAGGGTAAAATATGTTTTATAAGAAACACAAGATTGTAAATGTGATAGATAAAAGTGTATTAATAATTGAGTGAAAAATATGGGGGAGAATAAAGGAAAATAGTATAAATTGTTATGATAAATGGGATAGAATACAAGAAATGAATAAATAAATTGAAATTATATCTGTATGGAAAAGGGAAGGTCCGGACACACACTGTTCTCAAAAGAAGAATTCTTATGTTTTTGTTTGTTTGTATTAATGTAATAATGGTCTGTCTATACTGTATATTTGTTGGCCAGGAATGGTTGTGGAATGATAATACGAAATGTAGTAAGAAAAATTAATCTGCAAACATGGAATATTTTGTATTTAATGAGGATGGAGAAGATGAGACACAATCTACCGGCACATTATATACTATGTTTGTATTTTAGTCTAAAAATAATAAAAAATATTGTTAAAAAAATATCTGCTACAATGTCCTACTAGTCAATGACTACTTCAACCACAACAATACAAGAACACACAATAGATACAAACTCAATGTAAACTGCTTCAAACTCAATTGCAGAATGTACGACTTCAGCAACAGAGTGGTCAATGCCTGGAATGCACTACCTGACTCTGTTGTTACATCCTCTAATCCCCACTCCTTTAACCTCAAACTATCCACTATTGACCTCTCCCCATTCCTAAGAGGTCTGTAAGGGGTGTGCATAAGTGCACCGTCGTGCCTACCATCCCAGTCCTATTGTCCCCATTTATTCATACCTATTTCCTATATTCTTACTCATGTTTATACTTATACCTATTATCTTGTAAGCGATTGACCAATAAATAAATAAATAAAATAAAAACTAAGAAACCAGGTATGATTCCATAATGCAACTTCTAAGACCAGTAGGAACAACAAAACTTACGGAATTGTGATAGTCCTCATGGAATTATTCTCTAAAGTACTGCAGAAAACAACAATGACAAAATATTTCTTAGTTTCTGCTGCATATGAATGCACCAGTAAGATCATATCCAAGAAGAATGGTACACTGATCTGTAATTACAATATTTTTAGTTAGAGTAGTTCTAAAGGTGTTCAATCTTTTGGTTCTCAGAATAACATTCAGTTTAAGTAATTGTTAAGAACCTATATAATGTGTGACTTTAAAAAGTATTCTCTTTTAAACATAAGTACAATATAATCCATGTATTTTCTTACTGAAATAATGGTAACATATGTTATTATTATATTTATATAATGATATATTCTAATATATAATAATATATTCTAATAGTGTTATGATAAGAATGTGGACAACACCTATCTCAGCAGTCTTATGTACAGAACTGTCTCAATGATGGATTAAAGGGCAGATACATTATCATTTTAGTAGTAGCAATAGTATTTAGTATTTCATACTTGTGATAAAAAGTATCTCCAAAACCATATATACCTACCTACCTACTTATCTTAGAGGTAGTAGAAAAACTAAACTGAGAAGCAAAAACAATTCATCCAATGTTCAGAGAATACCAGGTAAAGGAACAGATTTTCAACAATATTGATTTAGTATGTTTCAAAAGAGAGAATCTTCCAGACTGAGCAATTAGAAGATAAATAGCATACTTATGGTACATTCTCCACAGATGATTATAGTAATAAGTACAGTCTGTCGGATATTTATTTATTTATTTATTTTTATTTTGTCAAGCAAGTATTAGATAATAGGTATAAGTATAAACATGGTTATGAATACATGAAATGGATACAAATAAAAAGTAACTTTAGGACAGGTACAGTAGGCACACTGGTGTGCTTATGCATGTCCCCTACAGACCTCTTAGGAAAGGGGTAAGGTCAATAGTAGACAGTCTAAGGTTAAAGTTTTTGGAGTTTGCCAGAAGGTACCCTTTGACTGGTCCTTGCACCTATGTTGCATGGACAGTCCCTCCTATAGTGCCCTTTGGATCCACAGTTGAAGCATTCCCCAATAGCATTGACTTTATTTGGACTATCAGGTCTTCTAGTGATCCCTTTTTCTTTGTAGAAGGCCGCCCTGTCCTTTCTTAGATTGTGTTCTGCAATTAACTTACCTGTCAGAACTTCCAGTGGCATACCATCATAATTGGAATTGTCTAGCTGGGATATGAAATTGTCCCAGCTAGAATCCAGTGAATTGATGATTATACTAATGAGGCTCTGCTGTGAGACGGGCTCTCCCCTCAATGTTAATTCCTCCCTCATTTTTCTGAGTTCACAAAGGTGTTCACTCATATCCATCCCTGCCCTTAATTTTGCAGAATGGAACTCTCTGGAAATTCTGGCAGTTGTATTTGAATTTTTAGAATAAAACATGTTAAATAATTTTTCCCATATTTCAGATACAGTTAGATCATGAGGAATACTGACATACAATGCAGGATCAATACTCAATAATAATAGACAGAAAATTTTGTGGTGCAGCAGATCAATTTCTAGAGTCCAGGGCTTAGGAGGGGGATCTAACAATAAAAGCAAAGCATTCTCCTTCATAAATAATACTTGCACCTCCCTAGACCATTCAGCTAGATTTCTTCCTGAAGTGGATAATTTCTTGAAGCCAGCCAGCAAGAGGTTTGTGTTTCCCAGTAAAAAGCAAGTTTGCAGCTGTCCAGGGTGCTGAATCCCTTTGAATTGACAGAACGGCAAAGGGATAGAAATAGCTGGCTTTATTCTGATTGGCTGGTAACTTGATAGTTTCTCCTCCCAGGTGGGAGAGGTTGGAGCACCAAACTGTGCATGCACAAAGCTCATTCAGTGCTGGACTTCATCAGAGAAGGAGCTCGCTGGCTGAGGTCTGAAGGTAGGCCTCAGGTCGGCCTCTGAAGCTCCGGACTGGGCATGAGCAAGGCCCATTCTGCGCCAGACTTCGTGGGAGAAGAAGCTCTCTGGCTGAGCTCCAAAGATAGGCCTCAGACTGGCCCCTGAAGCTCTGGCTTTGGCTGTCAAGCTGCAGGGAAGGTCCTGGAAGGCCAAAGACGCTGAGGAAGATGTCACCATCGGCTGGATGGGTAAGTAGCAGGCCGCAGTCATCGGGAAGACTTTGGGAAGGGCTGCATTTGTTCAGAGGCTGGGAGGAAGCTGGAAGCTGGCCCCAAAGGCCACGGTGAGTGTCGATCTCTAGCTCAGTAGGCGAGCTGGCTGGAGGTACTTGCTGGGCCACCGTGACTGGACTGGTCATCTGGGTGCGGGTCCATGCAGCCTGGGCTGGTGATATGTATGGCACGGTTGGGTCCAGTGGTGCCGCTGTCACCAGAGAAGCCAATCTCTGGGTTGGCTGGTCGCTTCAGGTCACTGCAGCGGTAGACGCTGCCAGGTGGGTGACCCTGATGCTGGTGCCCGCTTGGCATAGCAGGCTGCTGGAAGATGGCAGGGAGGTGGGAGGTGCCGTGTTTAAATGGGCAGTTTGAATTTGCCGCCGGTTGGGGGCCATGTTTTGTGGCGGGAAATTTGAAATTAATGGTTCATGATTTCCCGCCCGCGTTCTGCTGTCGGAAAAAGGGGTTGCAGGGCAGGACTGGGTAACTCTTATTGGTCTGATGCCTTCTTGGGTCCCAGTCCTGTCCCTGACCACTTCTTTCAATGCCATCTGCCAGAGTAGATTGCTGAGGTCGGTGGCTGGGTCTCCACTTGCCAGCTGCAAGCCGATTGCCTGGAGAATTGCCGACCTCATTTCCTCCCTTTCTGCTAGGCTCATGGGGGAGATAGGAAGGGGCGTCCTTTCTATCTCGGGTTCTTCGTCCATTGCTGGCTTGGACGTACCAGACGGGCTCTCAGCAAATGTAACATACTCACTCATACCCCCGAGTGGTTTTGGAGATGGAGCAGTTGTCAGAAGGCTTGCGGCGCTGCTGGCTTCATGCTCGGTTGGTGCCTGGGATGCTTTGACTGAAGCCGTCCCAGTCTTGAGTCCTCCTGGTCGGCGGTGTGGTGCCATTACCCTGGCTGTGGCTCTGGTCACCACTCGGCCTTTCCGGGTTGACTTAAGGGTGGGCATTTGGATAACTCACAATATAGACAAGGTTTCTAATGTCCTCTGCTACCAAATTGTCAAAAAAAGTTGAGAGGTTAAGAAACCGATGGTTCGTAAACCTTAATCTACAGTGAAGTTATCCAAAAAAGAGTTGAACCCAGAAGAGTTCAATCCAGAACTTGTTTATTGATAACAATGAGTAAAAACAAATAAATATTCAAGAAAGCATACCAGTAGCCTGTGCTTCTTCTGAGAGTCCTTAAAGTCCTTAAGTCCTAACAACCAACTATGTGGCTGGAGTTCCAAGAGTCCTTTCCTCAGAAAGGGGAGGCAAAGCACTTCCAACTATGGAGTTGTTTCTTGCCAGAACAGTCTTCTGCTTGGGACAGGCAGCTGCTTGGGACAGACAGCTTCTTGGAACTTCTTTTTCTTGGAACTGAGTAACTGTCACTGAGGCAGTTCCTTATATACCTTTGAGTTAGAAGGGGTGGGGCTAAGAAAGCCGGTACATTCAAAGCTACAGCTGTGCGGTAATTGGATCATTTGAACTTTTAAATATGAGCCAGTGAAAAGAGCACAGCAAAGTGGAAATTCCTTCCACACTGGGTGACTAGGGGAACTGGGACTGGACAACACAGTCCCAACTGGTATTGATATGATTGAAAGTCTAGCCCACAGAGACTCCTTTGTGGCATGTCATAGAGCTCAATACACTCCCCATTCCTTTTTAACATCTACATGGAGATTTTGTGCTCAATCACTCAGGCCCTGTTCATCTTTTCCCTGTACTATACAATGCACTCTACCCTTAAAGAGCGTTCATAAGCAAAATCTGACTGCATGGACAATACTGGTAGTAGTACTATGATAACTCATGTGACATATCTGTTATGTGAGTTGTATTAGCTGCCAATTTGCTTCTGACTCCAATTCAAGCTATTAGTTATTACATATAGACCTTCTATATGAGGAGATGAGAAAGGTCCAAGTGAAGGCATTTCTTGCTTGCCTGTTCACATGCAGACACATATACTTCCCCAATTTCCTCATCTACAAATACATTTCACAACTGATATTTACATACCTCACATGAAAATTGCTAGTTGGTATACTATTCCAATATATGGTACTGGAGAACTGCAGGGCTCTTTGGTAAGCTTTAGTCACCTCTGAGAGATGCTTTTGATCATGTACAAAAAAAGCAGATTTCCAAGACTCAAGGACAGAAATATTGACTATTCTTTTTTCCCAATTTTTCATTTTAAGCAGGGCTATTTTGCATGCAAGTTGTAACAATAAAGACTGAGAGACAGAAATGTACTTATTTATTAATACATATATGCATACACGCATATATAATTTCTATATCACTTTACATGTATTAAAGAGAATTCTAATGTATTCTGCCAATTTGAATCCCATTTTAAGATTAAAATTAGAAGTTATCACAGCAGAGAAGGAAGTGATTTAAAAGATGATTAACTAAACTGCTTATTTGTTAGTAAAACTCTCAATAATGTTGTGAAACAAAGAAAGCCTCCAAGGAGTAATTCCTTGAAGAATCACAGATAACAATTAAATTTAAAAATGCTGTTTGCTTTAATAAGGGTCATATTTAATCACAGTAATGAACTGTCTTCTAAAGAAAATTTAAGTGAATATAAACCTCTGCATTTCTTCTGAAGAAAAATAAAAGTGACTAGGATACTGAAGGAATAAATCAGTTCTAAAGGAAGTGGGGCATTGTGGTAAATCTTATTTTTGAAATGGCTGTTTTTACTAAAAATTACTATATTTTAAAATTAAAACATTTTCTAGAGAGAAAAATGTAATGGTAAAGATGGGAAACTCAGTTGCTCATTTGTAAGTAAAGATTTGTTTCATATTGTAAAATAATGATGAGCTTTATAGAAATATATTATTAAAATATAAGCATGACTTTTATCTATTTCATTAAAAACTTCATTCAAGTAGCTAATGTTCTGAAGAGAAAATATTTCCATCTAATTCCAATGAAGATTATGATTTCTAGTATGATAAATAAATAAATAAAGTTCTCTGAAGAGATTGAACTGTAATCAATGTGATGTGAAATGCAGTATAATCAACACTTTTTAAGTGTGGTGTTTACTTTTCAAATTGGAGAACACAGGACACAATCTAAAAGTATATTCTTCTGTTCCATGTGTCTGGCTTTTAAGTGAACTATAAACAATTCTAAGATAGTCAGAACTTTATATAATTAATATAAAACCTCAGCTGATCTAATACACTGATTATTCATTGATCTTTTCACCTCAATTATTATTGTTTTCTATGAATTTCTGGAATACTTCAGAATTCTGTGTATTAGTTTCAAAGTTTTGAAGAAGATCCATATATTTATTCATCACAAATTCTACACCATAATAACATTTAGTCATTATATCTTAGAAAAGACGGAAGGGGCAGGGTGGACTGCTGTTTTTTGCTTTTGTTATAAGTAAGAATACCAACATTTTGGAAGCTTGATTTTCAAATGCCATACATTCAATTTTACATTATCTGACTAAGTTACATATTTCATTGCATGGAATTCCTGTTTTGTATGTGAAGAATACTGAAAAAAACTTAACCTAAAGTATGGCAAATGTTTGTATCTGACCCTTTGAAAGTATGAGTGGGATATTTGGAATGTACAATCTTGCAAGGGGATGGGAGGGATGTTGCTAAACCTTTCATGTTCTTGTAATTTTTTTTGTAGGATTATTTAAGTGGAATGACCAACCACACTTCTGTGAGATATTTTGTTCTGATGGGATTTTCAGATGACTGGAATTTGCAATTTTTTCATGCTGTGATATTTCTCCTTGTTTACTTAATCACTTTAATGGGGAATTGTCTCATTATAATGGCAGTGGCATTTGATCACCATCTCCACAGCCCAATGTATTTCTTTTTGGCAAACCTTTCCTTGGTAGATATTTGTTCTATCTCTACCACACTTCCCAAATCGATAGCTGTATCTCTGACAAACAACAAGGGAATTTCTTTTGGTGGATGTGTCACACAAGTCTTTTTCATGGTTACATTTGTTGGTAGTGAGCTGGCTTTGTTAACTATCATGGCTTATGACCGTTATGTGGCCATCTGCAACCCTCTGCAGTATAAGATGATCATGAACTGGAATGCCTGCATTCAAATGGCAGCTGCCAGCTGGATTTGCAACCTGATCCATGCAGTGGTGGAAACAGGGATCACCTTTAGAATAAACTTCTGTGACTCTAATATGATTGGCCAATATTTCTGTGACATTCCTCAGTTACAAAAGATTTCATGCACTGATATAAAAGTCAATCAAATTCTAATACTTGTACTAGGGTTCTTTTTGGACTCTTTTTGTTTTGCGCTCATCTTTGCTTCTTACGGTTACATTTTCTCCACCATAATTAAAATGCCATCAGTCCAAAGCCGACATAAAGTTTTTTCAACTTGCACCCCTCATCTGACTGTTTTTTCTGTATTCATAATTACAGCTGTGTTTTCATACATGAGGCCAAAATCACTTTCATCTTCTACTGTGGATTTGCTTTCTGCTGTTTTTTACACCATTTTGCCACCAATTTTGAATCCCATCATTTATAGCCTCAGAAATAAAGACATCCAAAAGGCTGTCTTGAAACTACTGCAAAATGTCATATACAGTATAGATTGTTGGCAAAGTATCAAATTTTTATAAAGATTAAACATACCTGCAATCCAAATGGCTCCCTTCTTTATGATCTCCTGGAAGGCCTTAAACATCTGACAATTTTTTCCAGCTTTGGAGTAGAGTCATTGTGGAGCTCTTATCAGAAATATTTTGTATATGACATGGAGGGTTTTTTTGTGTGTGTGTCTGATAATGCACTTTTGTTTTTGTTCACTTGCTTTTTGTTCCTTATTCTTTTGTAATATAAGCCATTCTGAGTCATTTTAGAGTTGGATAGATTTAAATATTTCCAAATAAATAAATTGTATCTACACAGATGTGGTAGAAATTAATGCATCAAGTATCATTTGAATTAACATATCTCAAGACAAAAAGGATTTAATTATGTAGAACTCTTTTTCCAAGTTAAATGTGATTATTGGCCACTATTTTAAATAGTGTCTTTTAAGAAAATTATTCTAGATCTATTACTTGAGATAAATTTACATTTCCTTGACAATTTTCATTGATAAATTTTGTTTCTGAATAGCATTCTAGGCAATAATATGATTTTGGTATATTTAGCCAGAATAGCCTGCAACTAATAAATATATTTTTAAAGAAAAGTGTTTGATACATTTGATTTTAGTTTTTCATATTTAATATTTCTTTGTTATTTTAATCAAATAAAACATAACAAAATATTTTGGTTTTTTTCCCCATAAAAAGTACTTACAACCACATACATTGACCAAATGTTATTTAATTATTATCATTTGAAGTAATTATCTTTATGGAGAACAGAGAAAAACTAACGTATAAGCAATTCTTGATATAAAAAAATAAAGGAAAACAAAATATATCTAGTTTTACATCAATTAAGTACATAATTATAGTAACATTTTTTTCAGTTTGTGGTTATATATAAGAAAGTGCAGTATTAACATCAGAGAATCATCTGTTAACTTTATATTCATGAATTTAAACTGGAATTTAACCTGGAAATAAGGAGAAACTTTCTGACAGTGAGAACAATCAACCAATGGAACAGCTTGCCCTCGGATGTTGTGGGAGCGCCATCTCTTTCAAGAAGAGATTGGACTGCCATTTGTCAGAAATAGTGTCGGGTCTCCCGCTTGGGCAGGGGGTTGGACTAGATGACCTACAAGGTCCCTTCCAACTCTGATTATCTGTTATCTGAATATTTTTTGGATGTCTTGCAGAAGATCAGAATATATACTCTTCTTTTCTCTTTGATATTTGATAACATTTTGTGTCACCAAACACACCAAGAGACAAAGGATTAGTAGCCTTTTCTCTCTCCCTTTTAAGCCATCAGAAAGCTCCAAAGATGATTTGGAATTTCCTAGAGTTTCATGGTCTCCAGAAAGATGGCTGAGCTGAAGGTCACATATCATTCCCATGCAGTAAATTGTTTATTGCTTAAGTTAGAGAAAACAATCACAAAGTTTGTTCAGATTATTATGGAATATAAGTTTATGATGTAAATTTACAGAACACCATTGTTCTGTATCAGTTCCTTTCACTTTATCCAATATATGCTTTGGTAAATAAAGAACACACTAAAAAACTACTATTCTTATTAGACAACTCTTTATCTAATCTCTTCTGATTTCCAATTTGATCATCTGTGATCAGAAATAACATGTTCTGGACTGTGACAACATTATATGGAAACTTCAGCTGTGAGTCTTGATGAAAACTCATGCTTTGGTGTTATCATAGCTGTTCTATGTTTGGAAGATTTTACATATTATAATCTGGATCCTGTTTTAAGAGAATGATTCAGTTCTAAGAATGATTAAACGTTATTTCTAAGAAAGAAATGGCAATGTGTTTAACATGTTGAATAGAATTTTAGCATACAAAATGAGGGAACATTTTTAGACATTTAGCAATATTCCATAACAGAAGACTTATTGAATGAGAAGACAGTGGGTGCAATGTCTCAGTGGTTAAAGACTTTGAGTTGTCAGCTGGAAAACAGCCTAGTTCAAGACCCAACTACTGTGTGATTGGGTGAGTTCCCGTTACTAGTCCCAGCTTCTGCCAACCTAGTAGTTTGAAAGCATGCAAATGCAAGTAGATAATTAGGCACCACCTCAGTGGAAATATGACCATGGAAGTGTCTTCAGGCCACATTGATTCCCTTGGTTAAGAAATGAAGATGACCACCACCCCCTAGGGTCAAACACAGCTGGAGAGGGGAAATCTTTACTTTTATCTTTAGAAAATGATCATTATTCAGAGAAAAAAGATTACTTGTATAAATAGTATAGTTATGGGGATCAGGCAGATAAAGTGCAGAGATTTGATAAAGACACAATAACATTGTATATTTCAGGATGTCCATCCTGATTAAGATAAGCATTGTCAAATTGAGTAAGAGTTGTAAAAGGCAATACTCAAAATTGGATTTAAAGGCAGGATTTAGGGATTCCAGCACAGGCTGCTTTCAAAGGGTGAAATAATAGTGACATATGTTCATTTAAAGGAAATAATCTATCCCAAGATAGACATTTAGACAGAAATCTGAATTGTTGTCTTGATTATCTCCTAAATTGGAATTTACAGCATATTTGGAGGAATTCATAATTAACTGTGCTTGCTTTAGCAATCTGTAGAAATCAGGTAACCTTTTAACAAACAAACAAAATGAAGCTAATAGAACATACTTCCTTATGTGTACCCTCATTAAACTGAAATAAATAACAGATAACAGATAATCAGAGTTGGAAGGGACCTTGTAGGTCATTTAGTCCAATCCCCCGCCCAAGTGGGAGACACTACACCATTTTTGACAAATGGAAGTCCAATCTCTTATTGAGATTCTCAAGTGATAACTCTCTCACAACTTCGGAGGGCAAGCTGTTCCATTGGTTGATTGTTCTCATTGTCAGAAAGTTTCTCCTTATTTCCAGGTTAAATCTCTCCTTGTTCAGTTTCCATCCATTGTTCCTTGTTTGGCCTTTGGATGCTTTAGAAAATAGCTTGACCCCTTCCTGTCTGTAGTAGTCCCTCAAATATTGGAACACTGCTATCATGTCTCCCCTGATCCTTCTCTTCACTAGACTAGCTATTCCCAGTTCCTGTAACCATTCTTCATATGTTTTAGTCTCCAGTCCCCTAATCATCCTGGTTGCTCTTCTCTGTGCTTTTTTTAGAGTCTCAACATCTTTTTTATAGTGTGGCAAACAAAACTGGATGCAATACTCTAGGTGTGGCCTTACTAAGGCTTTATAGTATCTTTATAGTATCTTTATAGTATCTCTATAGTATCTCTATTGTATCCTTGTGTCAATGCAGTTTAGGATTGCATTAGCCTTTTTGGCTGCTGCTGCTGCACACTGCTGGCTCATATTTAGCTGGTTGTCCACTAAGACTCCAAGATCCCTCCCACAGTTACTGCTATTGAGCCTGGCTTCAACCAGTCTATATATGTACTTTTGGTTTTTCTTGCCTAAGGCCCGACTCACGAGGGGGGAAACACTCTTGACCTAGTTTTTGTCTCTGAGCAGTGGCGTAGTGACAGAGGGCAGGCCACTTTTACGGCACTGCCCGTTCCATGGTCTGATCACTATCTCCTATGGCTGGTCTTCCAACAGGCTGCCCCCCACTGCTGGGATGAGGAGCCACTTAGATGGTTCCGCCCCAGACGCCTGATGGACCCTGAGAGGTTCCAGGTGGAACTGGGGTCTTTTCCCTCTTCCCTTACCCACAGCTCTGCCAAGGATCTGGCGGCCGCTTGGCAACAGGCTGCGTCGGATGCCCTCGACAGGGTTGTCCCCATGCGTCCCCTCACACGCCGTGGATCCCGGATGGCTCCTTGGTATACAGAGGAGCCTCGGGAGATGAAGCGTCATCATCAGGGTTTAGAGAGCAGGTGGAGGTCCAACTGCTCCTAATCTGATCGAGCCCAGCTAAGAGCCCATATTAGGACTTACCTGGTAGCTATGAGAGCAGCGAGAAGGTCTTATCTCTCCGCCCTCATAGCCCCTGAGATAACGCCCAGCCGCCCTGTTTCAGGCTACCCGCTCTCTCCTTTGTACGGGGGGAGGGGCGGACCCATTGTGGGGAAGGGCTGAGGAGTTTGGTCAATATCTGTCAGATAAGATCGGATTCGGAGCGGGTTGTCCTCTGATTTGCGGTGGTCTGGGGAATGGGATACAAGCAGTCTGGCCGGTGTGATCTGGGATGAGTTCGATCCTGTTTCCGAGGATGAAGTGGACAGGACTATGCGGCGGCTGAGTTCCATCACATGTTTGTTGGACCCGTGTCCCTCCTGGTTGGCTTATGCTGCCAAGGAGGTCACCTGCGGTTGGCTCCGGGCAGTTGTCAACGCTTCGTTAAGAGAGGGTGTTTTTCCCTCCGCCTTGAAGGAGGTGGTGGTGAGACCCCTCCTGAAGAAGCCTGCCCTGGACCCGACCGTGTTAGACAACTTTTGTCCAGTCTCCAACCTTCGCTTTTTGGCGAAGGTTGTTGAGAGTGTGGTGGCTCAGCAGTTTCCACTTTTCCGGGATGAAGCGGACTACCTGGATCCATATCAATCGGGCTTCCGACCTGGTTACAGCACGGAGACGGCATTGGTCGCACTGATGGATGATCTCTGGAGGGCTCGGGATAGGGGTTTTTCCTCTGTCCTGGTCCTATTAGACCTCTCAGCGGCTTTCGATACCATCGACCATTGTATCCTTTTGCGGCGCCTTGGTGGGTTGGGAGTGGGGGGCACTGTTCTTCGGTGGTTCACCTCCTACCTCTCGGGGCAATGCATGTGGCGGGGTCGAGGTCGACCCCCGGGTGCTCTCTTGTGGAGTCCCTCAGGGTCGGTCCTCTCCCTCTTCTATTTAACATCTACATGAAGCCGCTGGGTGAGATCATCTGTGGTTTTGGGGTGAGATTCCATCAGTACGCAGATGACATCCAGCTGTACATCTCCACCCCAAACCAGATCAGTGATGCCCTCTCCCTGATGACCCGGTGTTTGGATGCGGTACGGATTTGGATGAGCGGGAACATACTTCGACTCAACCCGCCAAGACTGAGTGGCTGTGCATACTGGCATCTCGGCCCAGTCAGGAATATCCATCTCTGGCCATAGGGGGAGAGGTGTTGCCCCCTGTGGATAGGGTGCAGAATCTGGGGGTCCTCCTGGATGTAAGGCTCGGTTGAGCAGGTGGGGCCGTTGCCAGGGGGGCCTTTGCCCAGCTCCACCTTGTTCGTCAGCTTCCCATTTCTGGACGAGATGCCCTGCGACAGTCACTCATGCCCTTGTTACCTCTAGACTCGACTACTGCAACCGTCTCTACTTAGGACTGCCCTTGCATACCATCCAGAGATTGCAACTGGTGCAAAATGCGGTGGCGCGGGTGGTGATGGGAGTTTCCTGATTCTCCCATGTTACCCCCCTCCTGCACTGCCTGCATTGGTTGCCGGTTGCACTCCGGGTGAGATTCAAGGTTCTGGTTTTAACATACAAAGTCCTTCACGAGATGGGTCCTCAATATTTAATGGAGCATCTTCTGCCGATATCAAGTGCCAACTGCCCTGTGTGAGCACATAGGCAAGGACTCCTCGGGGTCCCATCGGCAAGCCAATGTCAGCTGGCGGTTCTCCGGCGACGAGCCTATTCTGTTGCGGCCCCTGACCTCTGGAACCAACTGGCCCTGGGGCTCCGCCTGGCCCCTGACCTCCACACCTTCTGCCATGATTTGAAGACCTGGTTGTTCAACCAACTGTGACCCCTCCTTGGGTGGGGATGGGTTTCTTAATTATTTTAACCACTGTAAATTTTAGTTTTTATATTTTCGGGCTTGTGAAATTAGTTTAATTTCTTTTTAAGTATTTATTGTTGTTGTTTTAGTTTGTGCCACCCGAGTCTTCGGAGATGGGCATACAAGTCCAATAAATAAATAAATAAATAAATAAATAAATAAATAAATAAAGTGTAGGACTTTACTTTTTCTCTGCATTGAATTTCATTTTGGTAGATACAGCCCAGTGTTCTAGTCTGTCAAGATCCATATGGATCTTCAGCCTATCTTCTTGGGTGTTAGCTATTCCTGCCAGCTTAGTATCATATGCAAATTTGATAAGTTGTGTTGAAATACATTTGGCAGGGTAAGAAAGCAAGAATAAAACTTAAACTGTTACAAGGTGCAAGAATAAGAGGAGGGTTCACTTTGCCCAACTGGGAACTATATTACCAGGCGACAAATTTGATGTGGGTAAAGGAATGGATGACATTATTTTAACTTTTATTTCTAGTCTGTCTGAAAACTGTGATGAGGGCAGGAATTCCTGCCAGATAGAAATTACCCATACCCAAGTTACAAACTTCCAAGGTATCCACTACAATTATGCTTAATTAAATAAAACTAAAATAAATAAATAAAATAAATTTAAAAGTTAAAAAAAAATTAAACTGAAAATTAAAAATAAACAATTGCTTAAGAAAGTATAATTATTATTGTCCTGTTATGTTACTACAGTAAATGCTTTGAGATAATGAAAACAAAAGCATCTATGTGTATGAATTATTTTTTTATTTTATAGTTTATTTTTATTGTATAATCACACACAGACAAACATAAACTTAAACAACATATAACCACACACAAAACATACATTAAATTTGAACAGGTATTGCTAAGCTCAGTTTGTGACTTGGGTATGGGTAATTTCCACTGGCAGGAATTCCTGCCCTCATCACAGTTTTCAGCTTGTCAATGCCTGATCCTTGCAGAGTTTTAGTTGCTCTAATTTTCACAACTCAATCACAATTTATTTTTCTCCACCACAGTGGTGGTAGGGAGATTCCCTTGATGTTGTACTAAATTCTGCACTGAGCAAACCTAGGCAGGATGACTTTCCTTCTTTACTGATAAATGTTCTGAGGTTGTTTAGGTTAGAGAGCAGAAAGAATGAAACTCTGTGTATATGTGATATAGTAAACCACAAACTGGTGTTTGAAAATAGCCAGCTCCTTATTTTATTTTATGGTTTAATGTGTGCTGTTCAACTAAAAAATTGTGATTCTACAATGCAGCTCCCAAGACCAGAGTGAACAACAATGATTCTTGGTGGAATTATGGTCCCCATGAATGATTCTGAAATATTACAGGAAACAACAGTGGCAAAATAGTTCTTCCCTACTACATATGAATACACCAGTCAGATTACAGCCAAGAAGAATGTCACACTGATTTTCAAAGAGGATCAAGGTAAATATATTTTAGTTTTTCTAAATCCTTAACCAGTGTTTCTAAACATGCTTAGCATTTTGGTTAAGTTTGGCTCAGTTTAATGTAGTTATGAAAATTCTACATAATGAGAAACTTTAGTGCTAAATTTTAAAGATAAATAAAAAATGAGGCATTTATTCTCTTACTGAAATAGGGGAAACCTATGCTGTTATCATTATTAGATTTATATTATTATATATTTAATAGTGTTATGATAAAAATGTGAACAACATCTATCTCTGGAGACATTTGCAAGACCTATTTGAATGATGGATTGGGTCACATTACATTTATTTATTTATTTATTTATTTATTTATTTATTTATTTAATATTTACTTGATTAGTCAATTGCTTACAAGATAATAGGTATAAGTATAAACATAGTTACAAATACATGGATACATATAAGAAAATAAAAAACAATAGGACAGGGACGGTAGGCACTTTGGTGTGCTTATGCATGCCCCTACAGACCTCTTAGGAAAGGGTGAGGTCAATAGTAGACAGTCTAAGGTTAAAGTTTTGGGGTTTGGGGAAGAAACCACAGAGTCAAGTAGTATTCCAGACATTGACCACTCTGTTGCTGAAGTCATATTTCCTGCAATCAAGTTTGGTGTGGTTTACCATGAGTTTGTATCTTTTGTGTGCTCTCGTATTGTTATGGTTGAAGCTGAAGTATTCATTGACAGGTAGGACATTGCAATGTATGATTTTATATACTATACTTAAATCGGATCGAAGACGGTGTAGTTCTAGGTTTTCTATGTCTAGAACCTCAAGTCTGGTCGCATAAGGTATTCTGCAGTAAGTAGAGGAGTGGAGAACTCTTCTTGTGAAATATTTCTGGACCTTCTCTACTGTGTTAATATCAGATACGTAATGTGGGTTCCAGACTTTTGAGCTGTATTCAAGTATTGGTCTAGCAAATGTTTTGTATGCCCTAGTTAATAGTCTGATATTACCAAAGAAAAAGCTATGTAGGATTAGGTTAACAACTCTTAATGCCTTTTTGGCTATGTTGTTACAGTGGGCTCTAGCACTTAGATCATTTGAGATGAGTACTCCAAAGTCAATTATTAACCAATAATTGGATCATCAACATGGTCTTGACTATTCAGCTTGTATTTTATTTTCTGATTTTTTTTGCCAATATGTAAGACAGAACATTTATTTGTTGAGATTTGAAGTTGCCATTTGTTTGACCATTCTGATACATAGTCAAGGTCTTTTTGAATTTTCTGTGGTGTTGAATAGCTTTACATCATCAGCAAAGAGAATGCAGTTGCTCTAATATTATCACAGAGGTCATTTATGTAGAGTATGAACAGAGTTGGTCCTAGAACACTGCCTTGAGGGACACCTGTTGACAGGTACAGAATTTGATAGGACGTTTCCAATTTTGACCATTTGTTGTCTGTTTGACAGGAATCTTTTATCCAGTTATGCAGGTGTCCAGAGATACCATAAGATTTTAGTTTGTCGTGTACCATTGAATCAAAGGCTTTACAGAAGTCTATGTAGATTGAGTCTATTGTTTTGCCCTGATTGAGTTGTGTAGCCATATGTTTTTGCAGTGTAAGAGTTGCAGATTACAGGATAGCTTTTTCTGAAACCAAATTGTTTATTAGAGAGTAGGTTGTTTGTCTCTAAGTGGAGGATAATGGATTGGTTAATAATTGATTCCATGACTTTACAGGTGATGCAGCATAAGGAGATTGGTCTGTAATTTTCAACTAGGCTGGGGTCACCCTTTTTGAAAATGGAGATGACCATAGGTTTGGCAAGGAGCTGGTCCTGAAAGATTTTTCAAAGATTATGCTTAGAGGTTCGGCTATGGCAGCGGATAGCTTTTTTAAGAAGTAGGCACATATTCCATCCGAATAGAGATGGTTTTAGATTGTGTAGTGCTTTTTCAACATTGTCTTCTGTAAAGTCTATATTTATTAGATCATTGTAGTTGTCTGTGGTTTGACTAGGAAATACTAGGCATGATCCATTGCTGTGGAATACATTTTTTTTACCAGCTTTTGAAGTTGGAAACATGACCAGATTTATTTTTTCGCTAAAGTGATCTCTTTTTGGATTGAAGCTTCCTTATTGTTATGGTAATCTGTTTTTTTCTGGTTTTGGGAGTTGTTATTGGTACATATAATTTGATGACTCTTTTGACTTCAAGTAAAAATATGTTGTAATGGTCTTCAACAGTATTGCATCCAGTGAATTGAAATTGCCAATTAAGGGATGAGAGATCATTGTCTATAAGATCGTAGTTGCCTTTTTATAGTTATAATTGGGATTATCTCCTTAAATAATAGTAATAATATTTTTGATTGCTTAGAATTTGTTAGCTGGAATCCATACTGTTGATATTCCAATCTTACAATATTGTTAGATGAGCAATTAGAAAATTGGATGGAAAATGTTATGAAATTTATATTCTCCACAAATTGATTAATCATTTAACTACTTTCCACAGGATTCAAATAGATGAAATGGCCAACCAGTCTTCTATGTTTGTTCTGATGGGATTTTCTGATGACCCAGGTTTGCAAATGTTGCATTCTGTGATGTTCCTTACTGTTTACATAACAGCCTTAATGGGGAATTGTCTCATTGTAATTTGGTGGCAACTGACCACCACCTTCATGGTCCAATGTACTTTTTTTGGTCAACCTTTCCCTTTTAGATATTTGTTCCATCTCCACAACAGTCCCAAAATCCATAGTTGTTTCATTGACAAACAACAAAGGGATTTCTTTGCTGGATGTGTCACACAGATCTTTTAATGGTCACATTTGTTGGTGGTGAGCTTGCTCTGTTAACTATCATGGCTTATGACCGTTATGTAGCCATCTGTCATCCTCTGCATTATAGGCTGATCATGAACTGGAATGCCTGCATTCAAATGGTAGCAATCTCTTTCATATGCAACCTGATCAATGCGGTCTTACAAACCAGTATGACTTTTAGATTAAACTTTTGTGTGGCTAACACAATTGGCCAATATTTCTGTGACATTCCTCAGTTACAAAAGATTTTTGCACAGATACAAAAATCAATCAAATGTTGATCTTTGTTGTTGGGTTCTTTTTAGACTCATTTATTTTACATTCATATTTGCTTCCTATGCCTGTATCTTCTCCACAGTGATGAAAATGCCAACAGTTAAAAGCAGATATAAAGTTTTTCTACCTGCACTCCACTTAACTGTTTTTCTTTATTTATGACTACTGCAGTATTTTCCTATATGAGGCCCAAACGCTTCCTACTCCTTCTGTGGACTTGTTTTCTGCTGTTTTGTACACACGCTACCACCAATTTTGAATCCTATTATTTATAGCTTTAGGAACAAGGACCTACAAAAGGCTCTCATAAAATGCTCAAAAGAAAGCACTTCATAGTAGAACTGCAATCAGTAATCTCCTTATAAATTTACGACTGTGATGTGATGTAACATTTGCAGCTATGTATCTTTGTGTTCATGACTAATGTATTTCATTGAGAATGACTTCTTGTATTTAGAGTTTTAATACTTGTTTCAATGTTTCAATTATTTAAGTACCAAACATAAACCCCATCCTTCTATCAGGAACTGGCAGGTACCATGCATGGTGTTTCTGCCTGCTGTTTTTCCTCACAACAACAATTATTTCAGATAGATTTGGGTAAGAGAATATGATTGATCTGAAGTCATTCAACGAGCTTCCACAAATGAGAATCAACCTGAATTTGGATCCCCTTATTATCTAATATCTTAATTATTCACCAGGGTTAAAATTATAGGTTAATTATTCTAGCTTCCTTAATGAAATTAATAATTTTTAACTCAAAATGTTAACTTTAACATTTTAATTGTTATATCATGTTTTATATTTTGATGTTTAATTGTACACTGCTTAAAGTCCTCTTTGAGGGATATGTTCAGAAATAGGAAATATAAATAAAGAAATATAGAGAGGGGGAGGGGAGGGAGGAGAGGGAGGGAGATGGGTAGTCCTCTTCTGTGGTATGTTCTAGAATGATAGCTACAGTTTTAAAGAAATAACAGATCTATTCACATTCATAATTCAAATGTAAGGATCTGATTAATATGTTTCATATTTAAATCTCTGTCTCCTTCACCTTCTGCCTCTTCATCTGTCTGTCTGTATATCTCTGTCTGTTTTCTGTCTGACTCTACCTACCTATCTATCTATCTATCTATCTACCTATTTCTCTTTTATGAGAGGATGACCTCTTAAACTATGGGAATATCTATCAATATCTAAAATGACTTCATACACTAGAAAGATCTGATTTTAGCTTTAATTTTGTCATGGTTTGTTCCTCATTTATTATTCACATGATCTTTATTTTTCAGTTGTTCCTTTTAAAAGTTTTATTGCATGGAAAAAAGTACAGAAAAATACAGAAAGGAAAACAAAGAAATCTGGGGTGTG